>JANBXA010000609.1:4162500-4685000 GCA_030556225.1 Cricetiscus sungorus | reverse complement strand
AACAAAGCAAAGAACAAAAGCAAAGAAAAAACAAAGAAACAAGACAAAGAAACAAAAACAAAGCAAAGAAAGAAAAGAAAGAAAAAAAGCAAAGAAAGAAAGAAAAGCAAAAGAAAAGCAAATAAAGAAAAGCAAAAAAGAAAAGCAAAGCAAAAAACAAAAGAAACAAAAAAAACAACAAAAAAAGCAAAGAACAAAAAAAAAAAGAAAAGCAAACAAGCAAAGACAAAAGAAAAAAAAAAAGCAAAGAAACAAAGAAACAAAGAAAGAAAGAAAAGCAAAAAACAAAAGCAAAAAAGAAAGAAAGAAAGCAAAAGACAAGAAACAAAGAAAGAAACAAAACAAAAAGCAAAGAAAAGAAAAGAAAGACACAAAAGCAAAGCAAACAAAGCAAAAGAAAAAAAAAGCAAAAAAAGAAACAAGAAACAAAAGCAAAAAAAAAGCACAAAAAGCAAAAAAGAAAAAAAAGCAAAAAAAAAAAAGCAAAAGCAAAAGCAAAAGCAAAGAAAGCAAAAACAAAGAAAAAAACGAAAGAAAGAAGCAAACAAACAAACAAAGAAAGCAAAGAAACAAAACAGAAAGCAAAGAAAGAAAAGCAAAAGCAAAAGCAAGAAGAAAGAAACAAACAAACAAAGAACGAAAGCAAAAACAAAGAAAGCAAAAAACAAAAAAAGAAAGCAAAACCAAAAACAAAAAAAAAACAAAAAACCAAAAACAAGAAAAAAGAAAGCAAAAGCAAACAAAGCAAAAACAAAAACAAAGAACAAAAAGCAAAAGCAAAAGCAAAAGACAAGAAAGCAAGAAAGCAAAGAACAAAGAAGCAAAGAAAGCAAAGCAAAGAACAAAAAGCAAAAGACAAAAAAGAAAAGCAAAGACAAAAAGCAAAAGAAAGAACGAAAAAACAAGAAAGAAAGAAAGCCAAAAACAAAGACAAGAAAACAAAGACAGAAAGAAAGCAAAGAAAGAAACAAAAAGCAAAAGCAAAGAAGCAAAAGACAAGAAGCAAAGCAAAAGCAAAGAACAAGAAAGCAAAGAACAGAAAGCAAAAGAAAGCAAAGCAAAAAAAAGCAAAGAAAGAAAAGAAAAGCAAAAAAGCAAAGACAAAAACAAAGAAGAAAGAACAAGAAAGCAAAAGCAAAACAAAAAGCAAAAGAAAGCAAAAAACAAAGCAAAAAAAGAAAGCAAAAGAAAGAAAGCAAAAGCAAACAAAAAAAAGAAAGAAAACAAAAAGAAACAAACAAAGCAAAGAAAAAAAGAAAAAGCAAAAACCAAAGAAAGCAAAGAAAGCAAAAGCAAAAGCAAAGAAACCAAAACAAAGCAAAGCAAGCAAAAGCAACAAAAAAAGCAAACACAAAAAACAAAAACAAAAAAAAGAAAAGCAAAAAGCAAAAAACAAAAACCAAAAGAAAGAAAGCAAAAGCAAAAAAAAGACAAGAAAGCAAACCAAGAACAAAACAAAGCAAAAAACAAACAAACAAAAACAAAAGCAAAGAAACAAACAAGAAAGCAAAAAAAAAAACAAAAACAAAAAAAACAAAAAAAAAAAAAAAGAAAGCAAAGCAAAAGCAAAAAAGCAAAAGCAAACAAAGAAACAAAGCAAACAAACAAACAAAAAACAAAAACAAACAAACAAACAAAAAAAGCAAAGAAACCAACAAAAAAAAGCAAAAAACAAAAACAAAAAAAAAAAAAAGCAAAGAAAAGCAAAAACAAGAAACAAAGAAAAAGAAAAGAAAGAAACAAAAGCAAACAAAAAAGAAAGCAAAGCAAAGAAAGCAAAGAAAAGCAAAGAAAAAGAAAAGCAACAAAGCAAGAAGCAAAAGCAAAAAGCAAAGCAAAGAAAGCAAAGACAAGCAAAAGCAAAAAAAAAAAGCAAAGAAAGAAAAAAAGAAAGAAAAAAACAAAGAAAGAAAGAAAGAAACAAAAAAAAAGAAGCAAAGAAAAAGAAAGAAAGCAAAGAAACAAAGCAAAGAAAAACAAAGAAAGCAAAAGCAAGAAACAAAAAGCAAAGCAAAGCAAAAGCAACAAACAAAGCAAAAGCAAAACAAACAAAAGACAAGAAAGCAAAGCAAAGCAAAAGCAAAGCAAAGAAAGAAAACCAAAGAAAGAAAAGAAAAGCAAAGAAACAAAAACAAAAGAAAAAAGAAAGACAAGAAAGCAAAAGCAAAAGCAAAAAAGAAACAAGAAAGCAAAGCCAAAGCAAAAGCAAAAGCAAAGAAACAAACAAAAACAAAAAAGAACAAAAGCAAAAAAAGCAAAAAAGAAACAAAACAAAAGCAAAAAGCAAAGAAAAGAAACAAAAAAAGCAAAAAACAAAAAAAAGAAAGCAAACAAAGAAAAAACAAAAACAAAGCAAAACCAAAGAAACAAAAGCAAAAGCAAAAAAAAAGAAAAAAAGAACAAAGCAAAAGCAAAGCAAAAGCAAAGCAAAAGCAAAAGCAAAGAAGCAAAGAAAGAAAAAAGAAGCAAAGCAAAAAAAAAAAGCAAAGAAAGAAAGCAAAAACAAGACAAGCAAAAGCAAAGCAAAGAAAAAGCAAAAGCAAAACAAGAAACAAAAGCAAAAACAAAGCAAAAGAAACAAAGCAAAAACAAAAGCAAAAAAGCAAAAGAAAAGCAAAAAAACAAACAAACAAAGAAGCAACAAAAACAAAAGAAAACAAAAACAAAAAGAAAACAAAACCCAAGCAAAACAAACAAACAAAAAAGAAAGAAAGCAAAAACAAAGCAAAAGCAAAAGACAAGAAAGCAAAGAAGCAAAAGCAAAAGCAAAGAACAAAAGCAAAGAAAAGAAAGCAAAAGCAAAAACAAGAAAGAAAGAAAAACAAAAGCAAAGCAAAAAGCAAAGAAAGAAAAAAAAAAAAACAAAAGCAAAGAAAAAAAACAAAAGCAAAAACAAAGAAAGCAAAAACAAGAAAGCAAAAACAAAAAGCAAAGCAAAGCAAAGAAACAAAGAAAGCAAAAGCAAAGAAAGAAACAAAAGCAAGAAAGAAAGAAAGAAAGAAGAAAGAAAAAAGAAGCAAAGCAAAAGCAAAAGCAAAGACAAGAAACAAGAAAGCAAAAGCAAAAAAAGAAAGAAAAACAAAAACAAACAAAGAAAAGCAAGAAAGCAAAGAAAAAACAAAAGACAAAAACCAAAAAAGAGCAAACAAAGCAAGAACAAAAACAAGAAAGAAAGAAAGCAAAGAAAGAAAAAAGAAGAAAGCAAGCAAAAAAAGAAAGCAAAAGAAAGCAAAAACAAAGAAAGAAAAAAAAGCAAAAACAAAAAAACAAAAACCACAAAGCAAAGAAAGCAAAAGCAAAACAAAGAAACAAAGAAACCAAGCAAAAAACCAACAAACAAAAGCAAACAAAGACAAAAACCAAAGCAAAGCAAAGAAAGCAAAAACAAACAAAACCAAAAAACAAAAGCAAAAAAAAAGCAAAAAAAGAAACAAAAAACAAGAACAAACAAACAAACAAAGAAACAAAAAACCAAAAAAAGCAAGAACAAAAGCAAAGAACAAAACAAAAACAAAGCAAAGAAAGAAAGCAAAGCACACAAAAAGAAAGCAAGCAAAAAAGAAAGAACAAAGAAAACAAAGCAAAGAAACAAAGAAAGCAAGAAACAAAAGCAAAAACAAAAGAAGCAAAGAAACAAACAAAGCAAAAAAAAAAAACAAAAACAAAGAAACAAACAAAACAAAGCAAAAAAGCAAAAGCAAAAAACAAAAAACAAAAACAAACAAACAAAAAAAGCAAAGAAACCAAAAAACAAGAAACCAAAAGCAAAAGCAAGCAAACAAACAAGCAAAAGAAAAAGCAAAAGCAAAGCAAAAAGCAAAAAAAAGACAAGAACAAAGCAAAGAAGCAAAAACAAGAAAGCAAAAGAAAGCAAAACAAACAAAGCAAACAAAAGCAAAAGCAAAGAAAGCAAAAGCAAAAGCAAAGCAAAGCAAAAGCAAAGACAAAGCAAAAAGCAAAGCAAAGAAAAGAAAGCAAAGAAAGCGACAAAAGCAAAGAACAAAGAAACCAAAGCAAAGCCAAGAAAGAAAAGAAAAAAAAAGAAACAAAGAAAGCAAAAAGCAAAAGCAAAAGCAAAGAAAGAAGAGAAAGCAAAGCAAGGCAAAAGCAAAGCAAAAGCAAAAGCAAAAGCAAAGAAAAGCAAAAGCAAAAGAAAGAAAGCAAAAGCAAAAGAAAGCAAAAAGCAAAGCAAAGAAGCAAAAGCAAAGCAAAGAAAAGAAAACAAAGAAAGCAAAAGCAAAGAAAGCAAAAGAAAACAAAAAGCAAAACAAAAAAAGCAAAAGAAAGAAAAGAAAAGCAAAGCAAAGAAAAAGCAAAGAAAGAAAGAAAAAGAAACAAAGCAAAAGACAAAGACAAAACAAAGAAAGAAAGAAAAGAAAAGCAAACAAGAAACAAAACAAAAGCAAAGAAAGCAAAAGCAAAGGCAAAGAGCAAAGACAAAAGCAAACCAAAGCAAAAGCAAAGAAAGAAAGCAACAAAGAAGCAAAGACAAGAAACAAAGAAAGCAAAAGAAAAAGCAAAAGCGTAAGAAAGCAAAAGCAAGAAAGCAAAAGCAAAAGAAACAAAGAAAAAAACAAAGCAAAGAAAAAAGAAAGAAAGCAAAAAAAAAAAAGCAAAAAGAAAGCAAAGCAAAAACAAAGAAACAAAGCAAAAACAAAGAAAGAAAGAAACAAAGAAAGCAAGAAACAAAAGCAAAGAAAGAAAGAAAGAAAACAAAAGCAAAGAAAAAAGCAAAGAAAAAAAGCAAAAGCAAAGAAAGCAAAGCAACAAAGAAAGCAAAACAAAGAAAACAAAAGCAAAGCAAAAACAAAAGCAAAAACAAAGAAAGAAAGCAAAAAAAAAACGCAAAAGCAAAGCAAAACACAAAAGCAAAAAGCAAAGAAACAAAGAAAAAAAGAAAGCAAACAAAAAGCAAAGAAACAAAAGCAAAAGCAAAAACAAAAAAAGAAAGAAAGAAAGAAGAACCAAGAAACAAAGAAGCAAAGAAAAAACAAAACAAGAAAGCAAAAGCAAAAACAAAAGCAAAAACAAAAACAAACAACAAAAACCAAAACCAAAAAGAAACAAAGCAAAAAGCAAAAACAAGAAAGCAAAGAAAGCAAAAACAAGAAACAAAAACAAAGCAAAACAACAAAGAAAGACAAGAAAGCAAAAGCAAACAAAAAAGAAAGCAAAGAAAGAAAGCAAAGCAAAAACCAAAAGCAAAGCAAACAAACAAAGCAAAGCAAAAACAAAGAAAGCAAAGCAGCAAAAAGAAACAAAGAAAGAAAAGCAAAAAGCAAGAAAGAAAGCAAAGAACAAAAGCAAAAGAAAGAAAGAAAGAAAAAGAAAGAAAAGAAACAAAAGCAAAGAAACAAAGAAGAGCAAAAGAAAGAAAACAAAAAAGAAACAAAGAAAGCAAAACCAAAAGAAAGAAAGAGAAAGCAAAGAAAGCAAAAAGCAAAGAAAGCAAAAGACAAGAAACAAAACAAAAGCAAAAGCAAAGAAAGCAAAGAAGCAAAGCAAAGAAAAAAGCAAAGAACAAGAAAAGCAAAGACAAGAAACAAAAAGCAAAAGAAAAAGAAAGAAAAGAAAGAAAGAAAAAGAAAGAAAGAAACCAAAAAGAACAAAAGCAAAAAGCAAAAAAACAAAAGCAAAAGACAAGAAAGCAAAAACAAAGAAACAAAAAAGAAAGAAAGAAAGGAAAGCAAAAGCAAAAACAAAGAAAGAAAGCAAAGAAAAGCAAAAGCAAAGAAAAACAAAGCAAAAACAAGAAAGCAAGAAACAAAGAAAGCAAAGAAAGCAAAGCAAAGCAAAAGAAAGAAAGCAAAAAAAAAAAACAAAAGCAAAGAAAAGAAAAACAAAAAAAAAACCAACAAAAAGCAAAGAAACAAAAACAAAAAAAAGCAAAGAAAACAAAGAAACAAAGAAAAAAGAAAAAAAAAAAAGCAAAAGCAAAAGCAAAGAAGAAAAAGAAGCAAGAAACAAAAACAAAAACAAAAAGCAAAGAAAGCAAAGAAAAAGCAAAGAAAGAAGCAAAACAGCAAAGAAACAAAGACAAACAAACAAAAGCAAAGAAACAAAAAAAAAGCAAGAAAGCAAAAACAAAGGCAAAGACAAAAGCAAAAGCAAAGACAAAAAGCAAAGAAAGAAAAGCAAAACAGAAAGCAAAAGCAAAGACAAGAAAGAAAAGCAAAGAAAGAAACAACAAAAACAAACAAAGCAAAAGCAAAGAAAGCAAAAAAACAAACAAAAGCAAAAGCAAAAAAAGACAAAAAAGCAAAGCAAAACAAAGAAAGAAAGAAAGAAAGCAAAAGCAAAGCCAAGCAAAAGCAAAAGCAAAGACAAGAAAGCAAACCAAAGAACAAAAGCAAAAGCAAAGCAAAGCAAAAGCAAACAAAGCAAAAAAAAGAAACAAAAAGCAAAGAAACAAAAACAAAAAAGCAAAGCAAGAAAAAACAAGAAAGCAAAAAAAGCAAAAGCAAACAACAAAACAAAACAAAAAAACAAAAACAAAAAACAAAAACAAAAAAAAAAAAGAAAGACAAAAAGCAAAGACAAAAGAAAGAAACAAAGCAAAAGAAAGAAAGCAAAAGAAAACAAAGAAAGCAAAAAGCAAAAACAAAAGCAAAGAAAGCAAAGAAAGAAAACAAAAGCAAAGCAAGAAGCAAAAAAAGCAAAGAAACCAAAAACAAAAAGCAAAAAAGAAAGAAAAGCAAAGAACAAAGAAAGCAAAAAAAGAAAGAAAGCAAAAAGCAAAGACAGAAAGCAAAGAAAGCAAAAGCAAAAGCAAAAGCAAAAGCAAAAACAAGAAAGCAAAAGCAAAGACAAAAGCAAAGAAAGCAAAAGCAAAGCAAAAGCAAAGAAACAAAGCAAAAGACAAAAAGAAAAGCAAAAGAAAGAAAAAAAGCAAGAAAGAAAAGCAAAGCAAAGAAAGCAAAAGCAAAGAAAGCAAAAGCAAAGAAAGACAAAAGCAAAAACAAAGAAAGAAAGCAAACAAAGAAAGAAAACAAAAAAGCAAAGAAAGCAAAGCAAAGAAACAAAAAAAAAGAAAGAAAGCAAAAGCAAAAGCAAAAACAAAGAAAGGCAAGAAACAAAGAAAAAGCAAAAGCAAAAGCAAAAAGCAAAGAAACCAAAAGAAAGCAAGAAGCAAGCAAAAAGCAAAGAAAGCAAAAAGCAAAAGCAAGAAGCAAAGAAAGCAAAAGCAAAAGCAAAGAAAGCAAAAAGCAAAAAAGCAAAAAGCAAAGACAAAAGCAAAGCAAAGCAAAAGCAAGCAAAGCAAAAGCAAAGAAAAGCAAAAGCAAAAGCAAAAGCAAAGAACAAGAAACCACCAAAAGCAAAGCAAAGCAAAAAGCAAGCAAAGAAAGACAAGAACAAAAAGCAAAGCAAGAAAGACAAAAAGCAAAGACAAGAAAGAAGAAAGACAAAGAAGCAAAAAGCAAAAGACAAAAGCAAAAGCAAAGAACAGAAAAGCAAAGCAAAAACAAGAAAGAAAAGAAAGCAAAAGCAAAAAAACAAAGAAAGCAAAGACAAGAAGAGCAAAAGCAAGAAAGAAAGAAAGAAACCAAAGAAAGCAAGAGCAAAGAAAGCAAAAAACAAAGACAGAAAGCAAAAGCAAAGCAAAGAAAGCAAAGAAAGAAACAAAAGCAAAAAGCAAAAAAAAAAGCAAAAACAAGAAAAAAAACAAGAAAGCAAAAACAAAAAAAGCAAAAAGCAAGAAACAAAAACAAAAGCAAAGAAAAAAAAAAAAGCAAAGAAAGAAACAAAAAAAGAAAGCAAAGAAAGAAAAACAAAAACAAAAAGCAAAAGACAAAAAGCAAAAGCAAAAGCAAAAGCAAAGAAACAAAAAGCAAGAAACAAAAAGCAAAGAAAGCAAAGAAAAGCAAACAAAGCAAAGCAAAAACAAAAAGCAAAGAACAAAAAGCAAAGAAGAAAAAGCAAAGCAAAGAAAGCAAAGAAACAAAAGCAAAAGCAAAAGCAGACAAAGAAAGCAAAGCCAAAGACAAAGAAAGACAAACAAAAGCAAAGAACAAAAACAAAGAAAGCACAAAAAGCAAAAGCAAAGAACAAAAAGCAAAAGAAGAAAGCAAAGAAAGCAAAGAACAACAAAAAAAGCAAAAGACAAGAAAGAAAAGCAAAGACAAAAGAAACAAAAACAAAAACAAAGAAAGCAAAAGCAAAAAAAGAAAGAAAAAAAAAAAGCAAAGACAAGAAAGCAAAGAAAGCAAGAAAGCAAAAGCAAAGAAAGCAAGAAAGCAAAAAAAGCAAAAGCAAAGCAAAACAAAAACCAAAAGCAGGAAAGAAAGCAAAGAAAGAAAGAGCAAAAAGCAAAGAAAGCAAAACAAAAGCAAAGAAAGCAAAAGCAAAGAGCAAGAACAAAAAGCAAGAAAGCAAAGAAAGCAAAGCAAAGCAAAAAGCAAAAGCAAAGAAAGCAAAAAGCAAAGCAAAGACAAAAAAGCAAAAGCAAAAAGCAAAAGAAAGAAAGAAAGCAAAAGCAAAGAAAGAAGCAAAAGCAAAGAAAGACCAAAAGCAAAAAGAAACAAACCAAAGAAAGCAAGAAGCAAAAGCAAAGAAAAGAAAGCAAAGCAAGAAGCAAAGAAGCAAAGCAAAAAGCAAAGGCAAAGACAAAAGCAAAAAAAGCAAAAGCAAAAGCAAAAGGCAAAGCAAAAGAAAGCAAAGCAAAAGAAAGAAAGACAAAAGCAAAAGAAAGACAAGAAAGCAAAGAACCAAGAAAGCAAAGAAAGCAAAGACAAAAGCAAAGCAAAGAAAGAAAGAAAGCAAAGAAAGAAAAAGCAAAAGCAAAGAAAGAAAGCAAAGACAAGAAAGCAAAGCAAAGCAAAAGCAAAGAAAAGGCAAAGAAAGCAAAGAACAAGAAAGCAAAAGCAAAGCAAAAGCAAAAGCAAGAAAGAAAGCAAAGAAAGCAAGAAAGCAAAAGACAAAAAACAAAGCAACAAAGACAAAAGCAAAGAAAGCAAAGACAAAACAAAAGCAAAAGCAAAAGACAAAAGCAAAAGCAAAAGCAAAGAAAGCAAAGAAAAGCAAAGACAAAAAGCAAAGAAAAGCAAAAAGCAAGAAACCAAAGCAAAAGCGAAAGCAAAAACAAAGAAAGAAAGCAAAAGCAAAGTTAAAGCAAAAGCAAAAAGCAAAAGCAAAAAGCAAAAGCAAAAGCAAAAGCAAAGAAAGCAAAGCAAAAAAAGAAAGAAAGAAAGAAAGACAAGAAAGAAAAAGCAAAAGCAAAAAGAAAAAGCAAAGACAAAAGCAAAAGCAAAAAGCAAAAGCAAAGCAAAAAAAAAGAAAAGCAAAGAAACCAAAAACAGAAAGCAAAGCAAAGAAAAACAAAGAAAGCAAAGAAGCAAAAAAGCAAAGAAGCAAAGAAAGCAAAAGAAGCAAAAGCAAAAACAAAAACAAAAAAGCAAAAAGCAAAAAGCAAAGACAAAAACAAAAACAAAAACAAAAACAAAAGAAAGACAAAAGCAAAAGCAAAAAGCAAAGCAAAGAACAAAAGAAAAAAAAAAAAGCAAAAGCAAAAAAAAAGCAAAGACAAGAAAGCAAGAAGCAAAAAAGCAAAGCAAAAGCAAGAACAAAAGCAAAAGCAAAACAAAGAAACAAAAACAAAAAGAAAAAGCAAAGAAAAAAACAAAGAAAAGCAAAAAGCAAAAGCAAAAACAAAAAAAGCAAAGCAAAGCAAAAGCAAAGAACAAAAAAAAGAAACAAAAAAGCAAAGACAAAAAGCAAAGAAAGCAAAAGCAAAGAACAAAAAACAAAAGCAAAGCAAAAGCAAAAGCAAAAGCAAAAAACAAAAAGCAAAGAAAGCAAAAGCAAAAACAAAAACCAAAGAAAGCAAAGACAAAACAAGAAGCAAAGAAGAAAGCAAAAACAAAAGCAAAACCAAAAACAAGAAACAAAAAGCAAGAAACAAAAAACAAAGAAAGCAAAAGCAAAAAAAAGACAAAAACAAAAAAAAGAAAGCAAAAACAAAGACAAAAAGCAAGAACAAAAGCAAAAAAAGCAAAGAAGCAAAAGCAAAAAAAGAAAAAACAAAAAGCAAAAAGCAAAAGCAAAAGCAAAAGAAAGCAAAGAAGCAAAAGCAAGAAACCAAAAAGCAAAAGCAAAAGCAAAAAACAAGAAAGACAAGAAAGAAAAAGCAAACAAAAAACAAAAAAAGAAGCAAAACAAAGAAGCAAAAGCAAAAACAAGAAAAAAGCAAAGACAAAAGAAAGAAAACAAAGACAAGAAAGCAAAAAGCAAAGGCAAAAGCAAAAAGCAAAAGCAAAAAGCAAAAGCAAAGCAAAGCAAAGAAAGCAAAAGCAAAGCAAAAAGCAAAGAAGGCAAAAGCAAAGCAAAAAGCAAAAGCAAGAACAAAGCAAAAAGCAAAGAAAGCAAAAGCAAAGCAGCAAAGAAAGCAAAAGCAAAAGCAAAAACCAAAGCAAAAGCAAAACAAGAAAGCAAAAAGCAAAGACAAAAGCAAGAAAGAAAGCAAAGACAAAAAGCAAGAAGCAAAAGCAAAAGCAAGAAAGCAAAGACAAAAAGCAAAGCAAAGAAAGCAAAAAGAAAAAAGCAAAGCAAGCAAAGAAAGAAAGACAAAGACAAAGCAAAGCAAGAAAGCAAAAGAAAGACAAAAAGACAAGAAACAAAAGCAAAGACAAGACAAGAAAGCAAAGACAAGAAAAAAGAAAGCAAAAAGCAAAGACAAAAAAGCAAAAGAAAGCAAAAAGCAAAAGCAAAAGCAAGCAAAGCAAAAAGCAAAAGACAAAAAGCAAAAAAGAAAGCAAAGACAAAAAGCAAAGACAAAAGCAAAAGCAAAGCAAAAGCAAAAGCAAAGCAAAGAAAGCAAAAGCAAAAGCAAAAGCAAAGAAAGAACAAAAGCAAAGAACAAAAGCAAAGAAAGCAAAGAAAAAAGAAAGAAAAAAGCAAAAGCAAAGAAAAGCAAAGACAAGAAACAAAAGAAGCAAAAACAAAAAGAAAAAAGAAGCAAAAAGAAAGCAAGAAAGCAAAGAACAAAAAGAAAGCAAAAGCAAAACAAAAAGCAAAAGAAAGCAAAAAGCAAAAGCAAAAGAAAGAAAGCAAAGAAACAAAAGACAAGAAAGCAAAGAAAGCAAAGCAAAAGCAAAAGCAAAAAGCAAAAGCAAAAACAAAAAGCAACAGAAAAGCAAAAACAAAAAGCAAAAAAGCAAAAACAAAGAAAGCAAGAAGCAAAAAGCAAAAACAAGAAAGAAAGAAAAAAGAAAAAAACAAAAAGCAAAGAAAAAAAAGCAAAGAAAACAGAAAGCAAAGAAGAAAGCAAACAAAAACAAGAAAGCAAAAACAAAAACAAAAAGCAAAAAACAAAAACAAAAACAAAAAGCAAAACAAAGCAAAAACAAAAAAAAAAAGCAAGAAAGCAAAAAGCAAAAAACAAAAACAAAAAGCAAAAGCAAAAGCAAAAACAAAGACAAAAAACAAAAAGCAAAAGACAAAAGCAAAAAACAAGAAAAAACCAAAAACAAAAAAAAGAAAGCAAAAAGCAAAAAAGCAAAAACAAAAAAGCAAAAGCAAAGCAAAAACAAGAACAAAAAGCAAAAACAAAGCAAGCAAAAACAAAACCAAAAACAAGAAAGCAAAAACAAAAGCAAAAACAAAACAAAAGACAAGAAACAAAGAACAAAAGCAAAGAAACCAAAAGCAAAAGCAAAGAAGCAAAAGACAAAAAACAAAAGCAAAGCAAAAGCAAAAGCAAAGAAAGCAAAAGCAAAGCAAAAGCAAAGCAAGAAAGCAAAGCAAAAGCAAAGACAAAAACAAAAAGCAAAGAAGCAAAGAAACAAAAGCAAAAAAAAAGCAAAACAAGAAAGCAAAAGCAAAAACAAAGAACAAAGACAAAAACAAAAAGCAAAAGCAAAAACAAAAAACAAAAGCAAAGACAAAAAGCAAAAACAAAGAAAACAAAAACAAAAACAAAGCAAGCAAAAACAAAAAGCAAAGACAGCAAGCAAAGACAAGAACAAAAAGCAAAAGCAAAAGCAAAAACAAAGAGCAAAAGCAAAGCAAAAAGCAAAAACAAAGAACAGAAAGCAAAAACAAAAGCAAAGCAAAAGCAAAAAACAAAGGCAAAAGCAAAAGCAAGAAACAAAGACAAGAAACAAAGACAAAAAGCAAAAGCAAAGACAAAAGCAAAGACAAGAAAGCAAAGGCAAAAGCAAAAGCAAAAAGCAAAGAAAGACAAGCAAAGAAAACAAAAAAACAAAAAGCAAAAGCAAAAGCAAAGACAAAAAGCAAAGCAAAGCAAAAAGAAAACAAAACAAAAGCAAAAGCAAAAGCAAAAAGCAAAAGCAAAGCAAAAAGCAAAAACAAAAGCAAAAACAAAGACAAAAACAAGAAAGCAAAAGCAAAGCAAAAGACAAAAGCAAAAAGCAAAAGACAAAGAAAGAAAGAAAGCAAAAGCAAAGAAAGCAAAAGCAAAGCAAAGCAAGAGCAAAAAGCAAAGAAAGCAAAAGCAAAGAACAAAAAGCAAAGAAAGCAAAGAAGCAAGAAACAAAAAGCAAAAGCAAAAAGCAAAAAGCAAAAGCAAAAACAAAAAGCAAAGACAAGAAACAAAAGCAAAAGCAAAAGCAAAAAGCAAAAGCAAAAGCAAAGACAAAAACAGAAAGCAAAGAAAAAGCAAAAAGCAAAAGCAAAAAACCAAAAACAAAAAGCAAAAAAGGCAAAAGACAAAAACAAAAAGCAGAAACAAAAACAAAACAAAAAGCAAAAGCAAAAGCAAGCAAAGCAAAAACAAAAGCAAAAACCAAAAGCAAAAGCAAGAAACAAAAAGCAAGAAGCAAAGAACAAAAGCAAAAGCAAAAACAAGAAACAAAAACAAAAAAAAAGCAAAAACAAAGACAAAAAGCAAAAGCAAAGACAAAAACAAACAAAGCAAAAACAAAAAACAAAAAACAAAAGCAAAAACAAAAACAAAAAAGCAAGAACAAAGCAAAGAAACAAAAACAAAAACAAGAAAGCAAAAAGCAAAAGAAGCAAAAACAAAAACAAAGAAACAAAAAACAAAAACAAAACAAAAACAAAGCAAAACAAAAAGCAAAAACAAAACAAAAAAACAAAACAAAAACAAACAAAAACAAACAAAAACAAAAACAAAAACAAAAACAAAAGCAAAACAAAAACAAGCAAGCAAAAGCAAAAACAAAAAACAAGAAAGCAAAAGCAAAAACAAAAAGCAAAGACAAAAAAAAAAGCAAAGAACAAAAACAAAAACAAAAAGCAAAAAACAAAAACAAAAAACAAAAACAAAACACCAAAAACAAAACCAAAAAACAAAAAGCAAAGCAAAGACAAAAAGCAAAAAGCAAAACAAAAACAAAAAGCAAAGCAAAAACAAAAAGCAAAAAGCAAGAACAAAAAGCAAGAAGCAAAAACAAAAAACAAAAAGCAAAGCAAGAAAGCAAAAAGCAAAAGGCAAGAAAGCAAAAGCAAAAACCAAAACAAAACAAAAAACAAAAAGCAAAAAGCAAAGCAAAACAAAAAGAAAAGCAAAAACAAAAGCAAAAGCAAAACGCAAAAAACAAAAAGCAAAAACAAAAGCAAAAACAAAAACAAAAGCAAAAGCAAAAACAAAAGCAAAAAACAAAAGAAACAAAAACAAAGACAAAACAAAAGACAAACAAAAACAAAAAGCAAAACAAAAAAAAAACAAAAACAAAAAGCAAAACAAAAACAAAAACAAAAACAAAAAACAAAAAACAAAAACAAAAAGCAAGAACAAGAAGCAAAGCAAAAACAAAAAGCAAAAACAAAAACAAAAGCAAAAAGCAAAAACAAAAACAAAACAAAGCAAAAGCAAAAACAAAAACAAAAAAAGCAAAAGCAAAAACAAAAAAGCAAAGAAACAAAAAGCAAAAAAGCAAAAACAAAAGCAAAACAAAAAACAAAGACAAAAAAGCAAAAGCAAAGCAAAGACAAAAAGCAAAAACAAAAAGCAAAGCAAAGAAAAAACAAAAGCAAAAGCAAAAACAAGCAAAAGCAAAAAGCAAAGGCAAAAGCAAAAAGCAAAAAGCAAAAACAAAAAACAAAAAGCAAAAACAAAAACAAAAGCAAAAGCAAAAACAAAAGCAAAAGCAAAAAGCAAAAACAAAAAACAAAAAACAAAGCAAAAGCAAAAAGCAAAAGCAAAAGCAAAAACAAGAGCAAAAGCAAAAAGCAAAAGCAAAAGCAAAAGCAAAAAGAAGCAAAGACAAACAAAAGGCAAAGCAAAAGCAAAAGGCAAACAAGGCAAAAGCAAAGGCAAAAAGGCAAAGGCAAAGGCAAAAAGGCAAAGGCAAAGCAAAAAGGCAAATGCAAAAAGGCAAAGGCAAAGGCAAAAGGCAAAGGCAAAGGCAAAAAGGCAAAGCAAAGGCAAAAAGGCAAAGGCAAAGGCAAAAGGCAAAGGCAAAGGCAAAAAGGCAAAGGCAAAGGCAAAAAGGCAAAAGGCAAAGGCAAAGGCAAAAAGGCAAAGGCAAAGGCAAAGGCAAAAAGGCAAAAGGCAAAGGCAAAGGCAAAAAGGCAAAGGCAAAGGCAAAAAGGCAAAGGCAAAGGCAAAAAGGCAAAGGCAAAGGCAAAAAGGCAAAGGCAAAGTCAAAAGGCAAAGGCAAAGGCAAAAGGCAAAGGCAAAGGCAAAAAGGCAAAGGCAAAGGCAAAAAGGCAAAGGAGAATAATTCCCTAGAGTCCCCCACGTAAGTGAGCTGCTCTTCTTCTTGCTGTGTGGAGACAGTGACAGCTCCTCCAGGACAAAAGAACATGTTCCCTAAGAACTCTTTCTTCTCTCCTTTCTCTTTTTTCCAGACATCCTAGTACTTGCTGCCATTCTTCATAGGAGGGATTGAGAAACCACATTTTCTCTGCCCCTAGTCTCTGTCTCTGTCTCTGTCTCTGTCTCTGTCTCTGTCTCTGTCTCTGTCTCTGTCTCTGTCTCTGTCTCTGTCTCTGTCTCTGTCTCTCTCTCTCTCTCTCTCTCTCTCTCCTACTCTCCTAGTGGGCATAGGTGGGTCAGGATTTTAATGTCAGTAACTCTGGATGAACCGAGCTCTCTTGAAGGTCTCTCATGCAGAGGCCACAGCAGGGCCAAGGATGTGGGGAGGGCAGGCTCTAGATGGTCTCAAACAGAAGGCAAATGGGCCCAATGGTCAGGTGAGCACAGGCTCCAGATGATCTGGCATGGAGGAGTGGGTCCAGTATGTGCAGAATAGACCCAGAAATTCCAAGGAGAGGATGGGGGTGTTGGACCCGAGCTCTAGCCAAACACTCACCCCAAGAAGTGCTTTCAGCAGGGCCAAGGTTGAGGGGAAGGCAGGATCCAGATGGTTCAGTGTGCCAGGAAGGGACCACTCAGGTCAGCGGGCATAGGGGATAAAGATGCAAATCTGAGCCAGGAAGTTCCAAGGAAAGGATTGGGGGGGCATCAGGTCTGGGTTGGTCCCAGACTTACCTCATGCAGAAGGCAGATGAAGGGGCCCAAGGGTCAGGTGAGAACAGGATCCAGATTGGGGTATTTCATTTTGTCAGTGGATATCCATGTATGTATTGAGACAAGCATGTGGTTTTTGTCTTTCAGTCTGTTTATCTGGAGGATTACATTTACTGATTTTTGTTTGTTGAACTATTCCAACAAATCTGGGATGAAGCCTATATGACCATGCTATATGGTCTTTTTGACATGTTTCTGGATTCATTTTGCTAGAAGTTTATTGAGTATTTTGGGGTCTATATTCATAAGGGAAATTGTTCTGTAATTTTGTGTCACTTTTTAGTGTTTATTGTTATTTTAATATCAGGGTAACTGTGGCTTCATAAGATTAATTGGCAATGTCCCTCCTGTTTGTACTTTATGGAATAATTTAAATAGCATTGGATCCTTTAAGTGTTCTTGAAATTCTGGTTGACTTTTGTGTTAAAACCATCCAACACTGCTTTGTTGTTGTTGAAGTTGTGTTTTGAATGGGAGATTTTAATGACTTCTTCTATTTTCCTAGAGGTTATAGGTCTACTTAGATTGTTTATCTGTTTTTTAAATTTACCTTTAGTAAGTGGTACCTACTGAGAAAATGATCTATTTTTTTGAGATTTTCTATTTGGTAGAGTATAGGTTTTTAAACCATGCATTTATGATTCTCTGGATTTGCTCATTGTTTGCTGTTCTGTGTGCCCTTTAGTTTCAGATTTTGTTTATTTGGATCTTGTCTCTTCCATTTTAGTTAGTTTGCATAAAAGTTTGTCAACCTTGTGGAATTTTTAAAGAACTAAGTCTGTTTCATTTATTTTTTGTATCGTTCTCTTCATTTTTATTTTATTGGTTTTAACTTTGAGTCTTATTATTTCTTGGCAACTGTTCTTCTTGGGTGTGTCCATTTCTTTTTTGTTCTAAAGCTTTCTGGTTTACTGTTCTGTGAATAGTATGAGTTTGCTCGAATTTTCTTTTATGTTGGCTCTTAGTTGTAGAATCATTCCTCTTAGTACTGCTTTCATTGTGTCTCATAAGTGTGTGAATGCTGTGTATTCATATTCATTGAGTTTAGAATTCCTTATTCTCTTTCTGAATTTCATTCATGATGCAATTTTCTTTTTCTTTTTCCCTTCCTTCCTTTCTTCCTTCCTCTCCTCTTCCCTCCCAGTCTCCCTCCCTCCCTCCCTCCCCTCCTTTCTTCCTTTCTTTTTATCTTTTCAATAGACGTTTCACTGTGTAACAGTCCTAGATGTCCTGGAACATGCTTTGTAGACAGGGTGACCCGAAACTCCAAGAGACCCACCTGCCTCTGCCCCCCCCCAGTGCTGTATTAAAGGCTTGAAATATCACCACCCAGCATGATGCATTTTTTATTCATGAGTGTTGTTTAGTTTCCTTATGCTTTCTGTTGTTTCTGTTTTTGTTGATTTCCAGATTTAATCTGTGGTGGTCAGATAGGGTGCAAGGAGACATTTCAGTTTTCTTGTATCTATTGAGAGTTGCTTTGTGTTCAAGGATGTGATCAATTTTGGAGAAAGTTCGAGCAGGTGCAGAGACGTAGGTCTATTCTATTGTGTTTTGGTGAAGTGGTCTGTAAATATCTGGTTTATCTTGTGTTAGCTTGAACATTTCTCTATGTTGTTTTAGTCTGTGTGGCTTATCTATTGATGAGAGTTTGAAGTCTGCAGGCAGCATTCCTGATACCTCATTTTCTGGTAGTCATGGCCTGTGGTTTAGCAGGGGTTGCTCTTTAGAGAGTCAGTCCTTAAGTGACTCTGATATGCATGCAGATGAAGTCAGGGGTCTGAAATAAAGAACAGGACACAGACACAAGAGGAAAACTGAGATGCCAGGCTTTCATCCTTCCTTGTTGTTACCTCATTGGCCCAATGAGTTCTTTCTTTCCTTTAGAATACAAAACACCTTGAAAGTGCCTATTATATACCCAGGGTCTGGGACAGACAGAAGACTCCAAGGCTGAGAAGGATGCTGGCACAGGATTACCTGGGACCAGGAAAAAGTCAACAGTGTAAGTACAGTATCTGTGCCAGTACATAATATATTTTTCTATATACCTCCCTACCTGTAGGTATCATGTGCTAAGGGGTTTGGAAATGGTAGAGTGTGAGCAATGCTGTCACAGGCAGGCTTTACATGTCCATCACTGGATGAGACATTCACCCTCATGAGTTTGTGTTATTTTTGGAGAATACCAGTGTAATGGTGGAGGCACCCTCCTGCCTCTGAATGGCACTCAAGAGCTGTCAGGCAAATGGTTCTCTCCTTCCTTGAAACTCAGATTGAACAGACATCCAGCACAATGAGAATCCTCAGAGATGCAGCTTCATTTGCTCGAAGACACCAACTGAACTGGGGGGCAAGTAAAACCATGATGATAGTTGATGATGATGAAGTAGTACCCGTGGCCAAAGTGTTTCTCAGTCATTTGAATCCTGACTGGTGCTGTTTTTACCTCTTCCCCCATCCATTGCACCTCGTTAATAAAGAGTAAAGGGGAGTGGAACACATGATGTGGCAAACATGGACCAGATACTTCACTGTGCGATTCACACTAAGAGCAAGGGATGCATTCCCAGCAACCAGCAGGCTCAGCTCACAGACCTGCTTCTGAGAAAGTTTTCTATCTTAATTTCAGTGCAAGGAAGGCAGAGCATCCCTAGTAGTCCACTCCTTAAAGGTGTCACATCCTTCCTTCCCCCTTTATCCTTCCTCCAGGTTTGAACATCTTTGTGTAAGGTGAGAATCTGGATTTGTTTTCCTGTATCACACAATGCTGGGGATTCCAGACTGTCTTGCCCATGCTGCCCATAGACTATTGGCATACCTTCATATGTATTTATACCCATTCACACCTGCACACTCACCACATGATTACATATTTACCACACATGCTTACACACTGTGTACAAGTAGCAATGACATGACAGCCTGAGTTCTGTGTATCACAGGCATCCTATGTGTGTGGCCGATTCACTCCCTACAAGACTATGAGTGAGGCAGGGGAAGAGGACTTAGAGCTGGTGAAAGAGGAATCAGCAGGTGGTCTACACAGTCTTGATGTCTTAGTGTCGGTGGGAACAGTGCAGGATTGTGAGGCAGGGAGTCAATCCAGTAGACAGTGGAGCCTTTCATGGCCTTTCATGTCTAGTCTACCTAGGCTAGACCAGACATAAGTTCACAAATGTTTGAGAAGATGAGTTCAAGTTGGTGCATAGAGTGTCCAGCATCCCTTGGACTATCCAGTATGAGTGTTTGGGAGGAAACTAAAAACTGAGGATCATCACCAAGATGGAGGTGCAGGTGTGGAGCTGAGAGTCATCAGTAGATGGCGACGCAGCACAGCACTTAAGACACATAGTGCCTAGGTTGACCTGGAGGTTCCAGGACCTGTGAAATCTTTCACTGTGCAGAACAGGCCAAAGTCCTCTGTGCCTCCTCCATTTCATAATGTCAGCAAGAGTGATTGGGGCAAAAAGGTGACCAAAAACAAATGCTGTTACCCTAATTTAATGAATGACAATGTTGATCTTTGTAGAAAATGATTGACTGTTCAGAGAGGAAGAGGCTAAGCAGAAAGTTTGGGGTGGTGCAGGACCATCCTGAGTACCTGCCTGTCAAATCTTTGACTCCCATCGACAGGCCTCTACTGCAGGTGAGTCTGGAATCAGTTCAGGTTGAATCCCTCCACACCCTTCCCTGGGAACTCCCTGGATTGGCCAAGAATCTCGCTCCCTCCTGTGTCCTGTCCCCAGCAAGAGTGCTCCTGGTGCTCTGATACACCTCCCCCAAACACAAAGAGCCTACCCTCCCACCACCCTGTGCCATACCCTGCACACTGTCCACCACTCTGGTTGAACACTGGAACAAAGGGTGGATCCAACAATCCCACCAACTTCAGGGAACTTCCTGGAGCTGTTCTGAGCACGCTAGACCCACCTATCTACACTGGACTACCCGGAATCCCCACTTACTTGATCTCTTACCCCCACTGCTGGTCCTCTGCTGGAGTTCCAGACCCCGGCCAGAGATCTGACTATCTCAGAGGGACCATTCTTAGTATCTTTGACCCCTTTGCTGGTCCTCTGCTGGAGCCTGATCTTTGACCCCCATCACTGGGCACCTGCCTGAGGAGAGACCTTCTAGAGAGCTTAGACCACCCAGAGCTACAGATATCAAACTTCTGACCCACCTAAGCCCACCGGGGAAGTAGCAGACAGACAGACAGACAGAGAGAGAGAGAGAGAGAGAGAGAGAGAGAGAGAGAGAGAGAAAGAGACCCCACCTGCACCCACAGAAGTGATGGGAAGATGGCAATCCAAGAAATCACCTAACAATAGAAAGACAAGCATAATACCAACAGAATCTAGGCAATCTACACCAACTAGACCTGAACACCCCAAAGCAGATGAAGCAGAAGATAACGACTTAAAAAATATCTTCATAAAAATGATAGAGACCTTCAAAGACAATGTGAGAAAATCCCTTAAAGAAATAGAAGAAAAATAAAAAATTGGAATAAATGAACAAATTTCTTAAAGAAAGTAAGGAAATCCAAGAAATAAACAATTAAACAGGTGAAGGAAACAGTTCGAGACATGAAAACTGAAATAGAGAAAATAAAGAAAACACAAACTGAAGGAATGATGGACATATAAAAACTGGACAAAGAATCAGGAACTACAGACACAGGCATAACCAACAGAATACAAAAGATGGAAGAGAGAATCTCAGGCACTGAAGGTAAACTAGAGGAAATAAATTCATTGACCAAAGAAAATCTTAAATTTAACAAATCCTTAACACAAAACATCCAGGAAATGTGGGACACCATGAAAAGGCCAAACCTAAGAATAATAGGCATAGAAGGAGGCAGAGAAGCCCAGCTCAAAGGTGAGAAAGCATGTTCAACAAAATCATTAAAGAAAACTTTTTCAATCTGAAGAAGGATATGCCCATAAAAGTACAAGAAACATACCGAACAACAAATAGACTGGACCAAAGAAAAAGATCCCTTGACTCATAATAATCAAAACATCTAACAAATAGAATAAAGAAAGAAGAATATTAAGAGCAGCAAAGGAAAAAGGACAGGTAATATAGAAAGACAGATCTATCAAAATTACACCTGACTTCTCAATGGAAACTTTGAAGGCCAGAAGATCCTGGATAGAAGTTCTACAAGTACTAAGAGTCCAGTGGATGCCAGCCCAGGCTACTCTACCCAGCAAAACTCTCAATCACTATAGATGGAGAAAACAAGATATTTAATGGCAAAGCCAGATTTTCACAATACATATCTACAAATCCAGCCCTACAGAAAGCTTTGGAAGGAAAACTCCAACCCAAGGCAGTTAACTGTGCTCACAAAGACATAGGCAATAGATAATTCATTTCGACAGAACCTAAGGGTAAAGCAGGGCAAATATATTCAGAATACCACCACCAACAACAACAAATCTAAAACAAACAAGCATTAACAATCAATGATCCTTACTTTCCCTCAACATTAATGGTCTTAACTCACCTATAAAAAGACACAGGCTAACAGAATGAATACAAAGACAGGATCCATCCTTCTGTTGCATACAAGAAACACATCTAAGATTCAAAGACAGACATTACCTCAAAGTAAAGGGTTGAGAAAAGATCTTCCAATCAAAAGGACACAAGAAGCAAACAGGTGTGGCTATCCTAATATCTAACAAGTTAGATTTCAAACCAAAATTAATCACAAGAGATGAAGACAGTCATTTTGTATTCATCACAGGAGAAATCCATCAGCACAAAGTCTCAATTCTGAATATCTATGCCCCAAATATAAAGGCACCCACATTCTTAAAAGAAATGCTACTAAAACTGAAAGCTCACATAAAACCTAACACTCTCATAGTGGGAGACTTCAACACCCCACTCTCACTGCTAGACAAGAGCACCAGTCAGAAACTTAACAAAGAAACAAAAGAACTAACAGAAATTATGTCTCAGTTGGGGTAACAAACATCTACAGAACATTCCATCCAAACACAAAAGAATATACCCTCTTCTCTGCTCAAAATGAAACCTTCTCTAAAACTGAACACATACTAGGCGACATAACAAACCTCAACAGATACAAAAAAATTGGAATAGTCCCCTGTATCTTATCAGACGACCATGCTTTAAAGTTGGAATTCAACAACAATACAAATTGCAGAAACCCTACAAACTCATGGAAACTGAACAAAGCACAATTGCACCATATTTGGGTCAAAGATGAAATAAAGAAAGAGATTAAGGACTTCTTAAAATTTAATGAGAATGAAGACACAATATTCCCAAACTTATGGGACACCTTGAAAGCAGTGCTACAAGGGAAGTTCATTGCACTAAGTGCCCATATGAAGGGCACAGAAAATAGTCACATTAGAGGATTAACAGCACAACTGAAAGACTTAGAACAAAAAGAAGCAAACTCACCCCAGAGGAGTAGATGCCAGGAAATAATCAATTTGAGGGCTGAACTCAATAAAGTAGAAACCAGGAAAACAATACAAAAAAAAATTAATGCAACAAAGAGTTGGGTTTTTTGAGAAAACGAACAAGACAGACAAACACTTATCCAAACTAACCAAAAATCAGAGAGAGAGAGAGAGAGAGAGAGAGAGAGAGAGAGAGAGAGAGAGAGAGAGAGAGAGAGAGAGAACATGCAAATTAACAAAATCAGAAATGAAAAGGGGGACATAGCAATGGACACTGAGGAAATCTTGACAATTTTCAGGTTACACTTTGAAAACCTGTACTTTGAAAATTCAAATGAAACCGACAAATTTCTGGATAACTACCACTTACCAAAATTAAATAAAGAACAGATAAACAAATAAATAGAATTATAACCCCTAATAAAATAGAAGCAGTCAGCAAAAGCTTTCCAATGAAAAAAGCCCAGGACCAGATGGCTTCAGTGCAGAATTCTACCAGAAATTCAAGGAAGAGCTGATACCAATACTCCTCAAAATTTTCCACACAATAGAAACAGAAGGTTCATTACCAAACTCTTTTTATGAGGCCGCAATAATCTTGATACACAAAGACACAACTAACAAAGAAAAGTACAGACCAATATCCCTTATGAACATTGATGCAAAAATACTCAATAAAATACTGGCAAACTGAATCCAAGACTACATCAGAGAAATCATCCACCATGACCAAGTAGGTTGCATCCCTGGGTTGCAGGGATGGTTTAACCTATGAAAATCTATCAACATGATTCACCATATAAACAAACTAAAAAACAAAAACCACATTATTATCTCCCTAGATGCTGAAAAAGCCTTTGACTAAATTCAACACCTTTTCATGATCAGGGATAACAGGAACATACCTAAACATAATAAGAGCAATATACAGTAAACCAACAGCCAACATCAAACTGAATGGAGACAAGCTTAAGGCAATTCCTCTAAAATCAGGAACAAGACAAGTCTGCCCTCTCTACATATATCTCTTCAATCTTGTACTTGAAGTCCTAGCTAAAGCAATAAGATTACAAAAGAAGATAAGATGATACAAATTGGAAAGGAAGAATTCAAACCTTCACTATTTGCAGATGATATGATAGTTTACACAAGTGACCCAAAAAACTCTACCAGGGAACTCCTACAGCTGACAAACACCTTCAGCAAACTGGCAGGATACAAGATAAACTCAAAAACTTCAGTAGCCCTACTATATACAGACCATTAAGAGGCTGAGAAAGAAATTAGAGAAACATTACCCTTTATAATAGCCACAAACAACATAAAGTATCTCGGGGTAATGCTTTACCAAACAAGTGAAAGACCTATATAATAAGACTTTTGTGTCTTTAAAGAAAGAAATTAAAGAATATACCAGAAAATGGAAAAATCTCCCATGCTCGTGGAGAGGTAGGATTAACATAGTAAAAATGGCAATCTTGCCAAAAGCAATCTACAGAGTCAATGCAATCCCCATTAAAAGCCCAGCACAATTCTTCACTGACCTTGAAAGGATAATAATTGACTTTATACGGAAAACAGAAGACACAAGATAGCCAAAACAAATAAAAGAACTTCACTATCCTCTACTTTAAGTTCTACTACAGAGCTATAGTCCTGAAAACAGCCTGGTATTGGCACAAAAATGGACAAGTAGACCAATGGAATCTAATTGAAAATCTGGCATTAACCCACACACCTACGAACACCTGATTTTTGACAAAACAGCTAAAAGTATACAATGGGAGGAAGAAAGCATCTTCAACAAATGGTGCTGGCACAACTGGATGATGGTGTGTAGAAGATTGCAGATAGACCCATGTCTATAGCCATGCATGAAACTCAAGTCCAAGTGGATCAAAGACCTCAACATAAATCCAGCCACACTGAACCCCTTAGAAGAAAAAGTGGAAGGTACCATTGAACAAATTGGTACAGGATCCGGCTTCCTGAACATAACTCCAGTAGAACAGAATCTGAGATTGACAATTAATAAATGGAGCCTCCTTAAACTGAGAAGCTTCTTTAAGGCAAAGGAAACAGTTAACAAGACCAAATAGCAGACCTCAGACTAGGAAAATATCTTCACCAAACCTACACCTGAGAGAGGGCTGATCTCTAAAATATACAAAGAACTCAAGAACTTAATCAACAAAACACCAAATTATGCTGTTTAAAAATGGGGTTCAGAACTGAATAGAGAACTCACAAACGAGGAAGTCAACAAGGCCGAAAGACTGGTAAGAAAGTGCTCATCACCTTTAGCTATCAGGGAAATGCAAATCAAAACAACTTTGAATTACCATCTTACTCCTCTCAGAATGCCTAAAATTAGAAACACCAATGACAACTTTTGCTGGAGAGGATGTGAAGAAAGGGGAACACTCCTCCACTGCTGGTGGGAGTGCAAACTTGTGCAGCCATTTTGGAGATCAGTATGGCAGTTCCTCAGGAAAATGGGAATCAGTCTACCACAGGACCTGGCAATCCCCCTCTAGGTATATACCCAAATGATCCACATTCATGCAACAAAGACATGTGCTCAACTATGTTCATCACAGCATTATTTGTAATAGCAAGAACCAGGAAGCAACCTGGATTCCCTTTAACTGAAAAATGGATAAAGAAGATGTGACACATTTGCACAATGGGATACTACTCTGTGGGGGAAAATGGAATCTTGAAATTCACAGGCAAGTGGATGAAACTTGAAGAAACCATCCTGAATGAGGTAACCCAGTCACAAAAAGAGAAACATAGTATGTACCCACTCATATATGGATTTTAGACATAGAGCAAAGGATCACCATCCTATAATTCACTCTGCCAGAGAAACTAGGATACAAGGAGGATTCTAAGAGATTTATATAAGGTCCCTCACAGAAGGGGAAAGGAACAAGATCTCCTGGTAATATGGGGAGTGGGTGGGGGCAGTGAGTGGAGACAGAGCTAGGAGAACAAGAAAGGGAGAAGAGGAAAGCATGTTGGACTAGGAAGATTGAGTCAGGGGAAGAATAGATGAGAAATGAGAGAGAGAGCGAGAGCGAGAGCGAGAGCGAGAGAGAGAGAGAGAGAGAGAGAGAGAGAGAGAGAGAGAGAGAGAGAGAGAGAGAGAGAGAGAGAGAGAGAAAATAAAGGGAGCCATTATAGGTTTGAAGAGAAGACAACCTAGAGAAATGTCCAGAGACCTACAAGACTGACCCCAACTAACAATTTGAGCAACAGTGGAAAGGCTACCTTAAATGCCCTTCCCTGATAATGAGATTGATGACTAACTCATCCACCATCATAGCACCTTCATCTAGTAGCTGACGGAACCAAAAGCAGACACCCACAACTAAACACTGACCCGAATTGGAATTCAGATGCAGAGCGGGTGGAAAAGACCAGGCTGCAGAAACACATAGAGATAGCTGAACTGGGAGCTAATGGACCCCCAGACTAATAGCTGGGAATCCAGCATGGGACTGACTCAGACCCCCTGAACATGGGTCTCAGCTAGAAGGCCTGAGCAGTCTAAGGGACCGTGGACAATAGAATCAGAATATATTACTGGTTCACAAAAGGACTTTGGGGGAACATCCCCCATGGAGGGATACTCCCTTAACCTAGAGACAGGAGAGAAGGCCTAGCCCCTACTCCAAATGACTTGACAGATTTAGATGACCCCTTCTGGGAGTGTGAGGGGGGAAATGGGTGGGGAGGGTGGTCAGGGGGCATGTGAGGGTAGGAGAGAGGGAAAGAGGGAGGGAAAGAGGGAGGGAAGGAGGAAGGGAGAGGGAACTGGGATCTATATGTAAAATAAATAAAAAGAAGAAGGTTGTGGGGGTGGAATGTGAAGACTATGGAGCAGGTGTGTATAGGCTAATTCCAATGGTATTCATGTGTGCACTGCTGCGAAGAAAACCATTATTTGTATTCTACAATTTTTTAGGTGCTGAGACTGCATTTCATTGGATAGAGATGCCTATGATGCAGGAAGTCTTTGGTGTGGTCCCAAGCCTCACGTAAAACAGGTGTGCTGGCAAGGGCCTCTAAAGGTGGCCTTAGGATGTGGAGGCTGCAGGATCAGTACCTTGAGATCATCCTGGTTAGAAGGGGAAATTGCAACCAGATTCAGTTACATGAAACACCTAACACTCAAACCCTGATAAATATACAAATTCAACACCTTTCAGTGAATACATGGGTGTTCACGTTGACACACACTGTTCCTTGGGCCGTAAGCTGCTGCTTGCCTCTGCTTGGTCCTTCATGTAAGGCACACAGGGCAGTTTCAGTGTGCTCCACTTAGATACAGACATAAACAAAGAAATGGAAATTAGTGGTCTGTGGTGGACTCTAAAGGAAAGGCCATCCCAGCCTGTGACACACTGGTTCTCACTCCTTTTCAATCCACCTAACCATGGACACCACATCCCCTACATCACCACCCTGAGGACAGGGGCTAGGACCAGTTTTCCCTCCCTGTACAGTTTGTTCACTCTTAGTATCTTGCAAGTGCTTCCTTGGTCAAAATGAGTCCCAGCAAGGCTGCAGAGCCTCTGGCAGGTCCCCTCCAGTGCTGTCACACTGTCCCCTGGGGCTGGGTGTGTGGTGGGGGCTGATGGTCTCAGGGCCCTCAATCAGATTGTGACACTTCATTTCACATGAAAAGAAAAAAAATCCAGCTGGAACTTCAAGGTAAGAATCTGATCACCAGTTACACCTACTCCTGTCTCCTTCCCCCAACTTACCTTATGCTGTCCTTGCAGGGAAAGAGCCAATCTTCCTGAGAAAGCATCCTGCATCTGCATGGTGGCTCTGGGGCTATCCAGACCCCAGCTTCTGAGAGACTGCAGCACGGAGGGGCCAGCTTCTCTTCGCCATCTCTAGGCATTCAGATCTGGGAGTCCCGTTGCCTGTCTCCCCTCAAGGCTGCTTTTCATTGCACAACATCCAGTGTCCAGGCAGTGTGGACTGTCTCCTGAGACAAGGAAAGGTGATCGGTCTCCTACTATCAGGTTAGTTGAGAATCAGTGGTTCAAGAGAATAGGCACAAATGTGATCTTTGTTTACCAAGCTCACCTGGGCTCTCCAAATGTGGAGTTGTATCCTGTTCCTAAATTCATAGCTATGATGTAAAGACCTAAAACCCTGTGCATAATTTTTGGTCCTCTTCTGATTGGAGAAACCCACATTGGTTTTATGGCACTCGGGTGCTAATTAGACTTGAATGAGTGTCAGAAGGAACTCCATGTTCCGGCTTTGGGCTACATGTCTTACAGCATCCCTCACCCCCACCCAAGTCAATTTTTTTCTACCATTGACAGGGCATGATATCCCATCCCATGTAGTAGGATGCAAAAGCAGGCACTGCTGTGTGGGTTCTTGGATGGTGTATTCTACACAGTGAGCTTCATGCAAGCCATGGTCAGTGAGATTCTCTCTCAAATAATAAAATAAAATAAATGTAAATAAAGCAAAAAAATAGCCCACTGAAGATGACCAGGACTGAAAAATTATATGCCAATGAAACTATTTAAGATGTACAGGAAGTCCAGAGCCCATGTGATGTCACTCAACTCAGGTTTGCACAAGTCACACAGAGGCCATTTTAGGTCCTCAAGGCCTGGGCTGGCTGGAAGAATCTAGGGCCCATCTGATCCCACTACCCTCAGACTGACACATGGCCCTGACAAGCTGGTCTGGCTCCTCAATTCCTGTCATGCCAGGAAAACATCCAGGGCTCATCTGATGCCATATGGCTCAGGCAGACACAAGCCACCCACAGGCTACCTCAAGACCTGGGATGACAGGAAGACATCCAAGGTTCCACCTGGCACTAGGCAGGTGAGTCCCAATATGATGAGCAAATATGTGGTTGAGAAATGATAGAAAAACAGGCAGAATGGTACATGTGCTGTAGATATAGGCAGAACAGTAGCAAAGGTAGGAAGGAGTAGACATATGTGGGAGGCCTTGCCACTCAGGGCCTCTATGACATCTAGGGCCAGGCTCCTGCCAAGGGCCATCTCTATGATCCATGATTTGAACAAAGTCTACAAGGATGCCAAATGTCTGGGATGCCACAAGTGGCCATCTAGGTGTCTAAGATCCATACTGTTGCCAGAGCCATGCTGAGCTCGTTAGACTGTGCTGCCAGCTGGGGCCATTGTGTATTCCAGTCCTGAGCTGCTGCTGAGGACCATGTGTGGGTCCATAGCTGAATAATTGCAAAGGTCTGAGTTCACATCTGTTACTCCTGTTGCAACTGAAGGCTGTGTGGTTGCCTGGAGTCTGATATGCCGCCTGGTAACATATTGGTGCTCTACAGATCTAAATGGATTGTAATACTCTCTGATCCTATGAGGACATCTGGTCCAGTGCTGCTGCTGGTAGCCATGTAAGGGTCTGTGGCCCTATTGCAGTCAAGATTTATGTTGATGACTGTGGCTATAGTTGCCTCAAGGGCCATGTCAATTCCTGATGGTCTGGGTTGTCACCTAGGGCCATATTTGTTTTATAATAGTTTGCATGTTTATGGACCCAAAATTCCATAGGAATTGGACCTATTGTGATTTTTGGCTTTTTTGGGAGTGGGTATGGCTTAATTGGATGAAGTATGTCATTTTGGGGACTGAATTTGGGGTTTCTTATGCTCAGGATACCAACCTCTGTCTCATTGATTTCTTGTTGCCTGTAAGATATAGGATTCTAAGCTATGTAACGTGGGTCACTTAAGTAACAGACAGGTCAAAGAACTCCAGAGTTTGTGTGCAGAGAGGAAGGGAATGAATGCCCCATGAACATATCCTAAAAGTTCTACCAGCAGCTCGTTTGTGCTTCTATTGACCTTAGAAGCAACAGCTGACAGGATGTAGGCATAGGGAGAGAGAGAGAGACGAGAGAGAGAGCGAGAGAGAGAGCGAGAGAGAGAGAGAGAGAGAGAGAGAGAGAGAGAGAGAGAGAGAGAGAGAAAGGGAGGGAGGGAGGGAGGGAGGGAGGGAGAGGGAGGGAGGGAGAGAGGGAGAGAGAGAGAGAGAGAGAGAGAGAGAGAGAGAGAGAGAGAGAGAGAGAGAGAGAGAAAGAGAGAGAGAGCTTTGTCCCCATAGACAGAGACAAGAGGGAACTGGGGAAGCTTCCCCATAGCACCTGACTGGGCTCTGATGCTGGGCAGCAGCAAGTATACAGGGTTCAGTCATAGAAGTGTGGAAGGAGCTGAACACCCACAGCAAACAGAGTGAGATTGGACCACACAGCTCTTTCAGGATCCCCAGTGCTAAGATCAGTACTAGGGACATCTTGATTGGGGCCTCTCAACCCCAAAGCATGACATAGGGCCAACCCCATATGGCCTTCTCAACCTTGGAGATGATGACAAAATAAATTTCACTCACCTGTAGCCACAGCTTTGGTGGCAGATTGACATAACATTGATGGAAAACCAATTGGGTTGGAAAATTCCTGTTGTCCTGGATGAAATCAATCGACGACCCCTGGATCCAGAATGTTTGAGGTGTTAGCAGAAAATTTACAAAACAAGTGTTTGCATTTCTATACTAGCTATTGATTAACCCAGATCAGTCTCCTAGAGATGCCATCAAAACACAACATAACAAATTCCAATAAGACTAGGCAGAAACCCACATATCAGGGCTGGACAAGGCCAAACAATAGGGGGAAGTGACCCAAAAGTTCTAAAAGCATCAGGAAGAAGATAAGTTACACTATTAGTAGTCCTATAAGAATATTGATCTAACATTCATGACATTCATGCAGAGGACATAGTACAGAACCATGCAGGCTCTGTGATTGTTTCTTCAGTGTCTGTGAGCACCCATGAGTCCTGATCAATAGATTCTGTGGGCCCTGTTCTCCTGGTGTCCTTTAACCACTGGCTTCCAGAGTTGTTCCACTTCCTAGTCCTAGAAAGCTCTATGAGCTCCCAGGGGAGGAACTGATGTAGATCTCTAATTTGGGCTCTCTCTATATATCTAGTTGTTTGCCTGTGTGTCTCTGCATCTAGAAGAGCAGTGTTTAAACCAAGTCCAGTAGATGCCATGGCATCATTATCTGTTGCTTGGGTATTGCAACCATTTGATGAGCTCCCCACCATGACTTAGGATGCTGTGTACAGGTTTCAGGAGCTGTGGATTTCCAGTTGATGGTGGAGGTTGGGTAGGACTTTTAAAGGACCTATACTGATAGTAAGCAGAGCATTCAAGTACAGTCCAAGGAGGTGTAGGGCAATGTAACACCCATGATATTGAGGAAACATGGCATCCTCATGTGGCAAGAGTACTCCTTAAAGAGACACCCAGAAGTGTTGAAGAATGTAGACAAACAGAGTGGGACAAAAAATAAAGATGTCTGTCAGTGTGAACTAAAAGAAAAGAAGGGTTCTGAGTGGGCACATCTCTGGAGAGTGAGAGACACCTACTCAGTGGAGAACAACTTCCAGGACTGCCATCTGCACAACTACATAGGTAGTGGTGACCCCAGCAAAGCCCTGCTTTCCCTCTGTGTTTCATCAGATTGTTCTGTGATCTCATTGATTCTCTGCTCCCCAACATCACCCGACAGGGATGGAGAGCAACAGGAACAAATGCTGTAATTTAGGGAGAACTCTCCCCATGCCAGACACTTCTTGTATCCAGGCACATTTACTGAGGGCCTACTATGTGACAGAAAGTGCCCTAGGAGCTGGACATATGGGAAGAAGCAGTTGAGAAACTGGACATGGTACAGGTGCTGTGGATATGACTTCCCTTGTGGAGATCGTGTGATACTCTGGTCTACAGAGGTCAACACTGAAGTAAAAGAATCAGCATGTTTTGTTTTGCAGTGCAGTAAGAGGCAGAGTTTTGCTGTTAGGAAAACAAATGTTGGTGGAGTTGGGAGGTGAGAGTGGTTTGGGTTGACAGTGGTAATTGGTAGACATGTACTTAATTAATTATTTTTTTGAGATGAATATTATCTGGTTTCCTCTCTTGTTCTTTTCCTCCAAAACCTATCATATCTTCCTCCTTTGTTTTCTTTCAAGTTTAATGCCTCCTTTAAGTGAGTCATTGTTGTATTAATGGGGTATGCATATTTCTATATGCATAAATACAACCTGTTCAGTCTGTATAATGTTACTTGTAGATTAGTATTTTTTCTTTTTATTTGAATTAGAATCAAGCTTATTTTACATGTCAATCCCAGTTCTTTCTTCCTCCCTCCCTTCCTCCCCCCACCAACCCCCTATTCCATCCCCTTTCTGCTCCCCAGAGAGGGTCTGGCCTTCCATGGGGGATCTTCAAAATCTGTCATATCATTTGGAGCAGGACCTAGGCCCTCCCCCATGTGTCTAGGCTGAGAGAGTATCTCTCTATGTGGAATGGCCTCCCAAAGTATGTTTGTATACTAGGGATAAATACTGATCCATTACCAGAGGCCCCATAGTTTATCCAGGCCTCCTAACTGACAACCACTTTCAGGAGTCTCGGTTGGTTCCAGGCTGGTTTCTCAGCTATCCATCTGGTGTTCATGAAATCCCCATTGGTCAGGTCAGCTGTTTCTGTGGGTTTCTGTAGCCTGGTCTTGACCCTTCTGCTCATCACTCCTCGATCTCTGCAATTGGATTTCACCAGTTCAGCTCAGTGTTTAGCTGTGGGTGTCTGCTTCTGCTTCCATCAGCTACTGGATGAAGGCTCAAGGATGGGATATAAGGTAGACATCAATGTCATTATCAGGGAAGGGCATTTAAGGTAGCCTTTCCACTATTACTTACATTGTTAGTTGGGATCATTCTTGTAGATCTGTGGACACTTCCCTAGTGCCAGATTTCTCTTTAAACCTATAAAATGGCTCCCTCTATTATGGTATCTCTTTCCTTGCTCTCCTCGATTCTTTCCCTGACTCAATCTTCCTGCTCCCTCATGTCCTTCTCTCTCCTAACTCCTCTACCCTCCCCTCATTCTCCCACGTTGTTCAGCAGATCTTGTCCCTTTCCCTTCTCCAGGGGACCATGTATGTCTCTCTTAGGGTCTTCCTTGTTTCCTAGATTCTTTGGCAATGTGGATTGTAGGCTGGTGATCCTTTGCTCTAAAATCCATATAAGAGTGAGTGCACACCATGCTTGTCTTTTTGTAATCGAGTTACCTCACTCAGGTTGGCTTCTTCTAGTTCCATCTATTGCCTGCGAATTTCAAGATGTCCTTGCTTTTTCCTGCTGTGTATTACTCCATTTTGTAGATGTACCACATTTTCTTTATTCATTCTTCAGTTGAAGGTCATCTAGGTTGCTTCCAGGTTATGGCTATTACTAATAATATTGCTATCAACATAGATGAACAGATGTCCTTGCTGTATGACTGTGCATCTTTTGGGTTTATGCCTAAAGTGTAATTGCTGGATCTCATGGTAGACTGATTCCCATTACATGAGGAATTGCCATACTTAATTTCAAACTGACTATACAAGTTTGCTCTCCCACTAGCAGTGAAGGAGTGTTTCCCTTTCTTCAAGTCTTTTCCAGCACAAACTGTTGTTGGTGTTTTTGATTTTAGCTATTCTGAGAGCAGTAAGTTGTATTTCAGAGTTATTTTGATTTGCATTTCCCTGATTGCTAAGGATGTTGAGCACTTTCTTAAGTGTCTTTCAGCCATTTTAGATTCCTCCCTTGACAATTGTCTAGTAAGTTCTTTACCCCAATTTTAATTTTATTATTTGGTGTTTTGGTGACTAGGACATGGCCTAGGAGCTGGACATGTGGGAAGAAGCAGCCTAGGAACTGGACACCATCCAGGGCGCTGTTGAAAATGTCTGCCCTTATGGAGATTATGTGATACTGTGGTTTACAGAGGTCAACACTGAAGTTAAAGAATCAACATGCTGTGCTTTGCAGTGCAGTAGGAGGTAGAGTTTTGCTGTTAGGAAAGCAAATGCTGGTTGAGGTGGGAGTGGTTTGGGTTGACAGTGGTGATTGGTGGGTATGCACTTAAGGTTTTTTTAGGTGAATATTGAGGCATTTACTCTTCCCTTGTTTTTCTCCAAAACCTACCATATACTGCTCTTTTTTTCTCTTTGAAATACATTGTCTCCTTTTCTGTGAACTATGGCTGTATCCATAGTATATACATATTCCTAAATGCATAAATATATCCTGTTAAGTCTGTATAATGTTACTTGTAGGTATGTATTTTCAAGGCTGAACATTTGGTATTAGATAACCGATGGGTATGGATCTTCTGGCTCTTACAGTCTTTCACCATCCCATTTCATTCCTGCCTCAGCTGCAGGAATATTGTGGTAGATATATCTGTTCGGATCTTCTTTACAACTCTGCATTTTGATTGGTTGTGTTTTTCTGTATTGATCTCTGCTTGTTGCAAAGTTAAGTTTCTGCAGTGATTGCCGAGGAGCATACTTATCTGTGACTATGCGGAAACTTTTTGAGAATGTAGTTGGGGTTTATGCTGGTTTAGGGAGTTGTGGAATCTCCAGGATTCATGACTTCATCAGGCTATGGATACTTAGCTAGATTGCCAGTATCAGGCATGGTTTTTCTCTTTTGAGTGGATTCTAAATCTAAACTGTAAGCTGTTGTTGTACCCAAGCTATATGTGTCGGTTAATAGGGCACCCTTAGGATGATCATGCCAGGACATACACTTTGATTGTTGTCACACTTTTGTTTTTGAGACACGGTATTTTATCTCCATACCCCTGGTTGTCCTGTAGATCTCACTCTACAGACCAGAGTAGGCTCAAACTCAGAGTTCCACCTGACTGCCTCTAGAGTGCTGAGGTTAAAGTTGTGCACCTCAAGGCCCAACTCTGTCCCACCATGTACTTTTAAATGGAGTGTTCAGAGGCACCCTCTCTGAGAAGGTTCTACAGATACAGATAGTTGTAGACAGAGAGGGTGTGGGGGTGTCTGTAGGAAGGGTAAGAACAGGAGGGATGAGTACAGGAGAACTGGGAGAGTTTCCTAGACTGTGGCACGGCACTCAAACACTGTGTTAGGCAGGGGAAGGCATGGACTTGTTGGGAAGACAGCTAACTCTAGAAGCAGTTACAACCAGAGGCAGAAACGGTAGGATATAAGGAGAGACTCTATGTGGGATCTGGAAATCTGGTCACTCTGTGAGAGGTGACCAAATGCTTTTCTCCAGTCTTGGAGCAGAGGATAAGTGTGAAAAGGCAGCCGATGGCCCTCCAAGCAGCATGTTCTAGGTGCTAGGAGTCAAAGGAGTTAAGCTCGTTGTTGCCATCCTCCATTTTATTCAGGCGTCAAACATCACTTGCAATGTTGGATAACCTGAAAGCACACTTGGAGGACTGAGTGCCCAGTCACCCATCAAAAGCGGCTTTGTCTTTTTCAGTTTCTTATAGTGGGTATTAATCATACAAAGGGAGGCTTTCATTTTATAGTTCCATATACTCACATTATATAATTTGGCTGTATTCACCCCCATTACTACCCTTTGTCTAGCTTCTCCTCCCCTTGGTCAATCCTTTCCTACAGCTCCAGTGTTCCTTCATGTAATTTATGTCCCTTTTTTTATTGGATTTAACTTTTCTTTTTGTTTTTAAGGCTTTCGAGTGAAAAGATCTGTGATATTTGTCTTTCTAAACCTGGCTTATTCCACACAAGATCCAGAATCTTCCCTCACTGTGTTCTTATCCTTCTTTGCAGCTGTGGAACTGCTTTCTCTAGCAACCACATTTCCCTTAGCAATTCATCCACTGACTGCCACTGACTGTTACTATTATGGATACTCAGGTAGCTTTATCGTAGGATGATTTTGGTTTCTTTGCATTATATCCATGAGTCTTATGGCTGGACTATGTGAAAGTTTTGTTGTAAAAGTTTTGAGAATCCACTATAATTATATCCATAATGGTCAGACTGATTAACATATCCTGTAGGAAAGCCTATCTTCTTTACTCCACCAAGTTCTGTATGTTGTCCATACTTTCATTTTTACTGGCCCAACACTCCCTCCCTTCCTCCCTCTCTCTCTCTCTCTCTCTCTCTCTCTCTCTCTCTCTCTCTCTCTCTCTCTCTCTCTCTCTCTCTCTCTCTCTCTCTCTCTGTGTGTGTGTGTTATGAAGTGTGTAACATAAGTATCTTTGAAAGCAAATCTTCACGATAGGCCAGTTATTTCCTTCGTTTTAAAGGGAAACTGCTATCGTTCACAATAAATTCCTTTAGTGTACAACCCCTGTGCTACCACTGGTAGGTGCTCTACCCAAGAATGATAGGTGGTCTTAGCCTTTAATACGGGCGGTAAATGAGTTCAGAGAGTTAAAATGTCTTGGCACCTGTCAAATCTTCCTCTGTTAACATGCTCTCTGCTTTTTTCCTGTGCATCTACTCTTTCATGCTTAGACCCAAACATGCCCTCACAAATGCATCCATAGTTATGAATTATACATATCCAAACTGTTATAGCACACATATGTGTTGTATTCCACCCACTCTGCCCATCCCTTCCCCCCAGCTCTGTCCCCTAAAATATTGTAGCTACTAGCTGCATAGACAGGGCTCTGGCATGTGGATCATGACCTGTGCCTTTGTTGCTGCTCTTACCAAGGCATTCTGTTGCTCTCCAGGATCTGACCTGAGATGCTAGAAGATTGGAAGTCATGGGACAACCTCAGTCTGTGCCCATTAGCTTTCTTTAGGGTTCACTTAACTCCTCTCTGTATTGTACTTTTCGCTGCAAGAGGTGTGAGTTAAACAAGTATGGTGTCCTGAGTTGCTGATTACATTGAGCACACATACCATGCCCAGGAATCTAGTATATTTTTCCTCTTTGGTTAATGTGACTATGGCTGGTTTAGAGAGGGGTCCTTTGGAGTCAGATTAGGGGAGATCTCTTTGATCTATTCTGTTGTTCTGCCCAAGCAAGTGGGACTGCAACTGTAGCACTGTTCTTAGGGCAGTAATTGGTACTGTTAGAATGCACTGAGTTTGTAGAGCCTGGAACCTCAAACATGTCCTCTAAGACAGGACTGTCCCAAATCACATTTATTTCTGGGAGTAAGATCTTAAAGGAAAGGTTAAAGAATTGCTGATTTGTGAAGCATCGTTTCAGAAGATTTCAGCATCTTACATTAAGAAATAGTGATATGTTGGCTCTACTTGAAGGAATTCTGTCCTGGACTCCTGGTGCCACATGTAATCAAGTACAAGAAAAACTTGGCTAAAACCAATATTCCAGATGCATACAGCACACAGTTTGTTTCTGGATATGTTGGTACCTATAAACAATATAAAACAAAATGGCTGCACAAAGCAATTAGAAACTAAGAATTCCATTGCTGAAACCTCCTGAGATGTGTATCTGCTCATGTTTGTAGGTGCTCCGGGACTGTGTGCAGCCTGAACTGTTTTCAATTGACCCTTGTGTTTCTAATATTTGTTTTTTTTTTCTTCGAAAGGATGGAAGAAGAGCAAAAGCCTGAAAGTTCAAGTTCCCCTCAAAAGAAAGCAAAGCTAGCTGAAATCAAGAGAAAGAAACTTGTCAGGTTCCTCTTACCTCACAAAAGAGACAGGAAAAGAAAACACTCTTCCCCTGGAATGCAGATCAGGAGATGTTCAAATGTGAATGCCACTCCTGCCAGAAGTATGTGGGAAACACATCCAGGATGTCTGTGGCGACCAGGACAGAAGCATCCTCTCATTCACCCTCCTTAGAAAGGCTGTCACTATCTCTCAGTAACTTGACACTCAACCTGTGTACCACCCAGCCCACACTTATACAAGAAAGAACACAGAAAATAGATGACAGCAAGCATTGACAACAGAAATGCAAAAGAATTTTTAAAATGCTCCTCCATGAATGGTCAGAATAGCTCTTGCCTTGACACCCTCTTTGAGGAAGATCAGAGCCTACAGGATCGTGAATGTCAACATCCCTGGATTTACATCTTTTTGGGAGCATGATCAGGAGTAACAATGTCCAGCCTGGTGACAACAACACCATCACAAGGTGAGACCCAAACATATTCCATGAATGTTGCATTTTTTTCCTTAGTAGTTTTGGCATTATTCCTGGGACATTCTGGGGAGAGATGCTCCTAGGCAAGGACACATAGCGATGGCTCTATACTCCCCATGCTGGTATTCCCAGGGGAGAGCTACCATTTCCCCCTTCTTGGATTTCTGCTTCTTCATTCATCCTTTGTTGCTGTTCTCAAAACTACTTCTGTGTATTTTATTGACTGTAGGGCAGAAGGAGCACTATGTCTTGTTGGTGGATGTCTGTCTGTCTGTCTGTCTGTCTGTCTGTCTCTCTCTCTCTCTCTCTCTGTGTGTGTGGTCTGTGTGAAAATTATTTCCAAGCTTTTGGCTTATGTTTTCATTGTGTTCTGACAAATCCAGCTTGCCTGGAGATTACAGGGTGGAGCTAGCTACTACTTAAGCATAGATATTGGTGGTTCAAGACTTTAGTCCCAGCACTTGGGAGGTAGAAAAAGGAAATGATAAGGTGGGGGTAAAGACAGGTGCACAGACCTTTGGTCATAGCATCCTGAGAGGTAAGAAGTCACCAGTGACTGCTCCTCAGGTTCTCAGGTGTTCCATGTTCTTACCCCATTTTTGGAGTTCCGATGTTTTTATTGATTAAGGTTCAGTATAGTCCCGTTTCAGTAAGCCATGATAGATACAGAAGAATCAGAACATATAGTGCATCCTTCATCTAACTAGTCCCCATTATAGTAGACCTTACACTTTATACAACTATATAATACTTCAAGAGCAGGACTGGTATGCTGGTGCACTGGGTATGCAGAACTCTGTTTCTCATTATCAAATGTGTAAATTCATGCAATTACCACCACCATCAAGTTTCATTTGTGTTTCATTGGATGGAGATAATGAAATGCACCCTAACAGGAATGGAATATCATCTGATACATTTTTTTTTTGCATTTGGTTTGTTTGTGGTATACACACATGCAGGTGATTGCATGTGTGTACATGTGATTTCCTTTCTTTCCTCTTTCTTTTTTTGTAGGTGTAGTGTCTGGTGAGATATCAACTATCCACACTGGCATGTCAACTGATGTTGTCATTGCGAGTTTCTTATTTATGTGACCATAATGTTGAGATTTTTGAACACAACTTTCCCATTATGTATAGAAGACACCTTGTCATTGCATATGTCCTTGTTCTCTGGAGCATACAGTCTATCTGCCCCATATTTCAATATGTTCCCTAAGTCTTTCATATAGAGCTTGTCTTGTAGATGTATTCACAGGGTATAGGCCCTCCACAGCCAGCTATTCTCAGCAATTTTACCAGTTGTATATTTCTGTAGTAGTCTTGCTCAGCTGCAAAAGGAAGCTCCTTTTAAGAAGTTGAAACCTAGTATGCTCACCTATGCATATAAGCATAAGCATTTAGAATGCACTTAGAAAATGTCTAGGAAGTGGCAGTAGTGAGCTCCCCTCTAGTGTCCAGAGGGCCTCACTACATTTTAGCATTTTGTTCATTCGTTTTTTTGTTTGTTTGGTTTTTTTGGTCTTTTCATGACTTGTTTTTTATTTTCCTTGTTGTGTATTTCTGTAATAGGTTCTTCAGTTTGTTTCTTTTTCCTATTTGGTGTAATTTTCCATATAATATATTTTGATCATGTTTTTACTCTTCCCTCACCTACTCTCAGATTTGTTTATCCTGGTCAATTATTCTGGAGCATGGGGCATGCCATAGAATATAGTTGATGTACCTGGTGACATTCCACTGCACAAAACTTGTTTTCCCCTCACCAGCAGATATCAATTGCATATAGCTACTTGTTTATGGTGAGCCTCTGTGTCCACTTCCCTTTCTCAGTGCTGGAACTCAGTCTGTACAGGTCTTGTGCATCCTGCCACACTCTTGGTGAATTCACATGTGTATTGGTTCTGTTTGTCCAAAACACACTTTTTCCTTGTGTCACCTTCATCTCTCACCCCTACCATCTTTTCTACTCGTCTTCTACACACATTCCACAGCCTCAATAAAATGCTTTATAAAGGCATCACATTTTGGACTGAGTGCTCCAAAATATCTCACTCTCTGCACATAGTCCATTCATAGTTCTGCATGTTAATCCTCATATGCTGCAAGAAAATGCTTCTCCAATGTGTGCTGAGGGAGACATTGATACAAATGGGTTTAGGAGTATGTCATTAAGAGTCAATTTACACCTATAGCTAAGGTTCTTCATAAGGACAGTGATAGTAACTTTTCCTGTAGGCATAGCATCTAATTAGTCTCAGAATCCTGGACACTTTAACAGTGTCAGATTTTGTTCCCACATCATGAAGGAGGACTTAATCCCAATCAAAATCAATTTTTCACTCCCAGAACATTTATGCCACTATTCCAAACAACAGGAGTAATGGTATAAGCTAGAATATTAGTTGGAAGATTAGGAATATACAAAAAGGAATTTTTGATCTACAGCTCTAGTGTGCAGGGGGGAAGGGGAAGTTTAGTGCATGCACAGGGAGGAGAGGAGTGGATAGTATGCAAAAAACAAGTAAAGAAACAAAGAAAAATCACAAAATGTGGGGACTAGACAGATGGCTCACTGAATAATATGACTGGCTAATCTTGTAGAGGACTTGGTTAATTCCCAGCCTTTACATGGCAACTCATAATTGTTTGTAATTTTGACACCTTCATATGGACATACATGCAGACAATACACAGATGCACATATGATAGTAATTATAGATATTTTAAAAACAAAATAAGGTAGAAATTTTATTTTGAAGACAAAGCAGAAGAAATGGAAAGCTCAGTTAGAGAAAAGGTTAAATCGTTTTTTAAAAGAAAATATACTAGTCAATGGTGGTGTATGCTAGTGTTGTCCCAGCTCTCTGGAGGCAGAGGCAGGCATATGTTTGTCCATTCAAGGCCAGCTTTGTCTACAAAATGAATTCTAGGACAGCAAGGGCTATTACTCTGGGAATTTCTGTCTCAAAATACAAAAGGATAGAAAGGAAGAAAGAAAGAAAGAAAGAAAGAAAGAAAGAAAGAAAGAAAGAAAATCCAAGAAGAAAACACTCAGCAAATATGGGACCCTATGAAAAGACCAATCCTGCAAATAATACCTATAGAGGAAGGAGAAGAAACCTAGGTCACAAGCACAGAAAATATTAATAAAAACATAAAAGTAAATTTCCCCAATCTAAAGAAAGAGAAACCTAACAAGGCACAGATACGATTCACAATATCAAATGGAGAGAGCTAGAAATAAAATCCCATAAAAGACAAGAAAATCAAAACACTAAGCATAGACAAGTAAGAAAGAATATTAAAAGTTTCAAGGAAAAAGACCAAGTAACATACAGAGCAGACCTATCAGAATTACACTTGACTGTTCTTTTTTCTTTCTTATTGAAAATGGACAGGTTTTTTTCTGGCATACTATATTGAATTATGGTTTCATCTCCCTCTATTCCCCCAGTTCCTCCACCCAAATCTACTCCTTCTTTTTCATTAGAATACAAATATAAGATTCTAAGAGATAACAACAAATGATAACAAACTAAAATACAAGAGGATAAATCAAAACTGTCATATCACAGTTAACACAATCAGAATGAAAAAGACCAAGAGGGGCATAAGAATCAGAGATCACTACTTCACACATTCAGGAATCCCATGTAAACCCAAAAGTGGAAGCCACATTGTAAGCACCTGGGGCAGAACCATGTAAACCCCTATAGATGGCTTCAGTCTCTGAGAGTTCATATGAGCTTTGCTCCATTGATTTAGAGGGCCTTGCTCTCCTGGTGTCCTGCATCCGCTCCGTTGCTTATATTCCTTCTGCCTCCTCTTCTACAGGGTTCCCTGAGTATTGAGGAGAGGGACTTGAAGGAGACATCCCATTAGGTGTATTCCAAGATCTCCTACTCACTGCAATGTCTAGCTATGGCCGGCTATATTTCTTTCCATCTGCTGCAGGAGGGAGCTTCTCTGGTGATGGATGAAGAAGACACTGATTTATGCGTATGACAGAAGGCCATTAAGAGTCATTTTATTGCTTACACTTGTTTAGAACATTAGAACTTGTCTTCAACCTATGTCCCTGGACTATCTGGTCTCTGGTTCGTGGTCACCCACACAGTGTCAGGTATAGGTTCCATCTCGTGGAGTGGGCCTTAATTCAAATCAGATATTGGTTGGTTACTCCCACAAGCTTTTGTAGTGAGAGTTGGGTATTAAAGACTATTAGTTTGTGGTGCTTGATTTGTGATTCAAGCTTTAGTAACATTTCTTTTACAAATGTTGGAGCCCTTGTGCTTGGGTAATACATGTTCAGAATTGAGATTTCCTCTTAATGTTTTTTTCCTGTGATCAATATGAAATGCCCTTCTTTATCTTTTTTGATTGATTTTAGTTTAAAGTCTATTTTGTTAGCTATTAGGACAGCTAAACTAGCTTGGTTTTTAGGTCCATTTGACTGAATTTTTTTGCAACCCTTTACTCTGAGGTAATGTCTGTCTGTGAAGTTGATGTTAATTTCTTTTATTCAGCAGAAGGATGGATTCTGTTATCATATCCTATCTGTTAGCCTGTGTCTTTACAGGTGAATTGAGACTATTTATATTAGTGGATATTAATGATCAGTGATTGCTAGTTGCTTTTATTTTTGTTTTTGTTGTTGCTGATGGCATTGTGTGTTCAATTCCCTTCTTTTGCATTTGCTGCTATAAGCTCACCTATTTCCCATGTTCTTGTGGACATAGGTGATATTCTTTGGTTGGTGTTTTCCTTCCATATTTTCTGTAGGACTGGGTGGGTGAATAGGTATTGTTTGAACTTTTTTTCATCATGGAATATCTTATTTTCTCCATCTATGGTTATTGAAAGCTTTGCTGGGTAAAGGAGTTTGAGCTGGCATCAGTTATCCATTATTGTCTGCATAAGGTCTGACCAGGACTTTCTGGCTTACATTGTTTTCCTTGAGAAGTCTGGTGCACTTCTGATAGGCCTGTCTTTACATGTTATCTGGTCATTCTCCTTTGCAGCTCTTAATATTCTTTCTTTATTCTGTATGTTTATTGTTTTGATTATTATTTGGTAAAGGGACTTTAGTTTTTTGATTTGGTCTCTTTGATGTACTGTAAGCCTCTTGTTTTTTTCTATAGGCATGTCCTTCTTTAGGTTGGGAAAGTTTTCTTCTATGTTTTTGTTGAATATATTTTGTATCCCTTTGAGTTGGATTTCTTCTCCATCTCTAGTTTGACAGCTAGGGACCCAGCATAAGACCTAGCCAGGCCCCCTGAACTTGGGTGTCATCTGGGGGGTTTGTGTAGTCTATGGGACCTCTGGCAGTGGAACCAGTATTTATTCCTAGTTTATGAATGACCTTTGGTAACCCATTCCCTATGGAGGGGTCCTCTCTCAGCCTAGATAATGCAGGGTGGGCCTCAGACCTGCCCCAAATGATGTGACATACTTTGAAGTTTTTCTATAGGAAGTCTCACCCTCTCTGAGGAGTGGATATGGGGCGGAGTGGGCAGATGATGGGGGGAGTGGGAGGAAAGATGGGAGAGGAAACTGGGATTGATATGTAAAATAAGATTGTTTTAATTTAAATAAACAAAATAATTTAAAAAGTAACAAATGGGAAGAGGAATCATTCTATATTTATAAAACACATCTGCTCCCACATGGATCTGCCAGGCCCTCAGGCACAAGGTAATGAAGAAAGTGATCAACTATTGGTAGGAAAAGTTGTGGAGGCCTCAGAATTTCAGTAAAAGCACAATGTCTATAAAATGTTTAAAAAAGAATTTTCCATCACTGGACAACAAGCCAAGGAAATTGTAAGGGAATTCCCTACTTGTTCTTTATACAGCCAAAATCCACTACCAGCAGGAATGACAGCTGACAGATGAATGTGTTTCATTTTGTAGAATTTGGAAAGTGAAAATATGTAGAACACACCAATGACACCTGTTCAGGATTTCAACCAGGAACTGCTTTGGTTTCAGAAAAGGCTGATGGTATAACTACCAATTTGCTAGAATTTGGGACCATCATGGGTATACCTGTACAAATTAAGACTGTCAACACTCCATCTTATGTCTCTAGTAAAATGAAACAGGTTTTGATTATTACAATATAAAACATATTACAGGCACACCACACAATTCTACAGGCAAGCACATATAGAAAGATCAAATCAAACTGGAAAAGATAATAAGCTAAATAAATAGTAAGGGTTAAGAAAGACCTCCCCACAGAAATAGATCGCATAATACCTTATAAATGTTGAATTTTCTAAATGCTAATGAGATAGAAAGGTAGTTTTGGAAAGACATTGAAAAATAAAAAACATCACAATCAACCTATGTACTTTAAAGATGTGTTGGCCTCAGAATGGAATCTATGACATGTATTACGCTAAGGAAATGGTTTTGCTTTTTTTCCACAAGGAAGAAAAGCTATGGATACCACCAAAATTGATAAAGATTTGATTTGATCATGGGAGACCTCTTAATTAGAAGAGGTGATAGTTCATCAAACAGTATGGCTTTTCAATCTAAACTAACTTTAAAATTAACAAATACTTTACTTTTCTCTGATCAGATATGACTTGCCATAATGAAACCTCCCAAAAATTAAGATTCGAGAAGGCTTTTAATTTTGTCTTTTCAGGAAAAGTAAAGGTATCCAACTAGGGAAACTGTAGGCCACTGAACAAATGAGACATCTGAAGAAAAAGAACACATCATCCAGGAACAGAAAGTGTCCCCAAAAGAGTAATATGGCTTATGAGCATATCACATCTCCAACAGGATAAAATTTCATAATTCTTTCCACATATTTGTTTCAGCTTTTCTTTACAGAGATATAATGCAAATGGTCTTTTTGTAGTTCTAATCCAATGAAAAATTAAACCTGGATTTGGAGTTGCAGTATGGTTCTCTCCTTCTTTAAACCCAAGCATGCTTGTTAAAGTAATATCCAAAATCTGTTTCTCGTCAGAAGAGCCAACTGATGTGGGATAGAAGAAAACCAAAAGTAAAAGGACTATTGTACTGTCACTAATCTCATAATCCTTTGGTTTTATTTTGATCCTTTAACAGCTTTTCTGAAGGTATAAATATTGTCTCAATTTATAAGACACACACACACACACACATATATATATATTTAAATTTGTTGTCATAATATTAATGGTCTAATGGTCACATAGTGTTCTAACTAATTCTATAAAAGAATTCATGTAGCTTCCTATACAGAAAATTGGGTTTGAGTCTCTATCAGGTAACAAGAATTACATTTTTCTACTCTGGATGTGCATAAAAAGTATGTTCCTTTAACCTCTTTGAGATCTGCTGCATATGACATCTAACATGTTAAGGTTTTCTGTATTGAACCAATACCATGTCTAACAGTGACATTTGAAGTTTCCAAAAGCATAATGGATCCCCACAACAATTCCACCTGGACTATGATAACTCCACCAAGCTGACAAACATCACCTAAGGATTGGCTTTCGACTACAAACTTCTCAGGACAGTTTTATGGTGGCTAGCTGAGATGTTCCAGCCTCACAGACTGCTCTAGCTAGAACTTGAGACAAGACCTGCACTTTCCCATTAAGCAGAGATTGGACAAGAAATTATATAGCCCTCTTTCTCAGGACTTGACGATTAACCCAAATTTTTCTTTTCAGGATTTTCTAAAGATGACATTGCTCCCAGAGAGCAGGAAGTAAATTTTAGAACACGACACCCACATTCCTATGGTGATATATTTTTTGCACAAATAAAACATGTCTGGGGGTCAGAGAATGGAGCTGGCCTCTAGCTAACCACAGAGGTCTGCACAGACAGACAGTAATAGATATAGCTGGGTAAGGAGAAGAAATACTAGGCAGGAGGTTACCAGAGCTCACTCTCTTTTTGGCTGAGAATTTGGTGAAGTAAGATGTGGCTGTGGCTTGGTTCCTTGTTTCTCAGATCTTTCAGCATTTGCCCCTATATCTGACTCTGTTTTTTTTTTTAATCTCTCCAAGACATTTATCATGAAAGGGTATTGAATTTTGTCAAAGGCTTTGTTTGCATCTAATAAGATGATCCATGTGCTTTTTTCTTTTAGTTTGTTTTATATGCTGAAATACATTGACATATTTTCTTATGTTGAGCTACTCTTACAACTCTGGGATGAAGCCCAATGTTCATGGTGAACTATCTTCTTGATTCATTCTTGCATTGGATTTTTGAGTATTTTATTGATTGTTTTTGCATCCATGTTCATGAGGGAAATTGTTCTCCTTCTTTGTCTTTTAATATGTGGTTTTATCTCTGACCTTTATGTTTGATTATGAGTTTTTCAATTTCAGTTTTATTAGCTTTTTACTTTAGTGATTCTATATCTTTTTAAGTTCTACTTTAATGTCTTGAAATGTTTTGAAAATTTTACTGAACTATTTGTATTTTATCTTCTTTAATAAGACATATATTTATATCCTCTTTAAGGTTTGTGATTATATTAATAGCTTCTGCTTTCAAATCCTTACTTTCTGTTTTAGCTAAATTATTTTTCTCTGGGCCTATTTAAAAAGAGTGCCTGGCTTCTAGAAGAGGCATTATTGTTTTTAGTTTTAACATTTGTGTTTTTTTGTAGTGGGATATATGTATCTGGATTCATGATACTTGAAATGTTTCTCGGCATAGGTTTCTTGTCTTTCTGTGTTCCCGTTCTTTGGTTTTGTTGCTAACTCTTGATATTATCCCCATGTGGTCTTTGTGAAGTGAGTGCTTTCTAGAGAAACATTCTTCATCTTGGTATATGGTACAAGGGAATGGAAATGGGCTAGAAGGAAAGGCTAAAAGGGTTGACACGAGATGCTAGGGTGAACCTAAATCCTGGTTTTTTTTATTTTTTGTTTTTTCTTCCTGGAGATAGAAATAAGGGTCCTTACTTGACAGGTATGCACTCTAAAATTGAAATAGAAATGGTTCTCAACTAGAATATTCACTGCTACTGATTAGACTTCATGTTGCTTCAAGGCACTTTGAAGGCTACCAAATGGAAATTGTAATCATCAGCATCACAAAGCTAGTAAAACTGTGACTTAAAACTGCCACAATAGTAAGATATACTGATGTGGTACTGGCATAAATGTTCTGGAAGTGATTAATTGATTTTGATTGGATTTAAGACTTTCTCCATCATGTGGGACCAAACCCAGGCAATGTTAAAGTGTTCAAGGTTCTGAGACTAATTAGATCCTTTGCCTGAAGGAAACACCACTACTACAGTTCTTATAAAGGATCATAGCTATTAGCTATAAGTTTAAATTGACACCTAATGACATACAGCTATATCCATATATATCCATACATAGATCAGTGCCTCCCTCAACACACATCGGAGAAGCTTTTTTTTTTTTTTTTTTTTTTTTTTGCAAGTTATGAGCCTTAATATGCAGAACCATGAATGGGCAATGTTCAGAGAGTGAGACACTTTGGAGCACACAGTCAAAAATGTAATGTCTTTATCAAAAGCCTTTTATCAAGGCTCAGGAATGTATGTAGAAGAGGAGAAAAGATTGCAAGGGTCAGAGGTGGAGGTGACTCAAAGGAAAAAGTGTCTTTGGGACAAACAGGACCAATACCAACATTATGGCAGCATGCACAAGACCTATACAGGTTCAAGCCAGACTGGGTCCCAGCACTGAGAAAGGGAAATAGGCGCACAGTCTCACCACTAACCATGTAGCTGTTTGCAACTGATACCTGCTGGCGAAGGGAAAACCAATTTGTACAATGGGATGTCACTGGGTAGATAAACTACACTCCAGAATAATTGGCCAGGATAAATGAATCAGAGAGGAGTTGGGCTAGGGTAAAATATAATCATAATATATTGTTTGGGAAAAAATTTAAGTCAACACAAAAAAGGAAAAATAAACTAATAAGAGTACCCAAAACTAATGCAGCAATATACAAAAATACAAAATGAATCATGAAAAAACAAAAAGCAAAACAAAACAAAGAAAGATACAAAATGTTAGAATATAGTGAAGCACTAGACGAGAACTCATTAATTGCCACTTCCTACACCAGCACACTTTCAAAGTGCATTCTAAATACTTACGCTTATATGCATAGATGAGTATATTAGGTCTAAGCTTCTCTAAGGAGCTTCTTTTTGCAGTTGAAGGAGACTAGTACAGAAAAGCACAACTGGTCAAACTGCTGAGAACAGCTGTCTGTGGAGGGCCCATCCCCAATGACTACATATACAACACAACCCCCCTCAAAAAGACTTAGGCAATATACTGAAATATAGGGTAGAAATATTTCGAGTGCCAGAGGACCAGAACATCTGCAAGGATAAGGTGTCCTCTATATGTGATGTGGAAGCTGCACCCATAAAATCTAAACATTGGTTGATATGACAACGTAGATATTGGATATCTCACCATACTCTATACCTAAAAAAAATAAGAGAAAGAGAGAGAGAGAGAGAGAGAGAGAGAGAGAGAGAGAGAGAGAGAAATTCATGTGAACCCATAAATATGTGTACAACACAAACAAACAAAATGCAAAAAAAAAACCATTGTAACAGTTAATAATTAAATCCTGTAAGGATGTATTTCATTGCCTCCTCTGATGGAACAGAGATGAAACTTGATTGTGTTGGTAATTATACAAATTTACACACATGATATAGTGAAAGAGAGTTCTACACACCCAGTGTGACAGCATCAGTGTACTGCTCTGGAAGGTATTACATAGTTGTGTAAATTACACCATTGTGTAGAATATATCCTTGTTTAATGGGTAAGGAAAACTATAATGGGGACTAATTAGATGTGGGATGCTCTATATGTTCTCATTCTTCTGTATCTATAATGGTTTAGTGGAACATAAGTATAAAAATCTTTAAATAAGGTAACCTTAAAATAGTTACCACCTACACCACACTCTTGGAAAAGACTTGGAAAAAAGCATTTAGGTAGAAAGCAGGAGCTGAGTTCCCTTGTCTCCTCCTCCAGAGCACCTGGTTAAGACTCAGGCTCATCTTTTTAGTGCTTCAAATTCCCTATTGCATAGTGTTCTGTTGCACAAACTAGCACCAGAGCTAAAACCCTGTGAAACTGCAACTGCGTCTCTCCAGACTACTAAGGAACACTTGAGAGCAATGACCAAAGACTATACATCTGGACACAGTTCCACACTATATATTAGTGAACTTGCTGAGAAAAGACATGCAAGTTTAGCTGGAAACAGACAATCCTGTGGGATCAGAGCCAATCACAAGGATGGCACTGACTGAAACCATATTAGGAAAAGTTCTGGAGCCTGGGATCTTTCCTTCCTATATTTCAGATGGACACATCTACTTTCATGGAAGGACATGGATGTATCACAGTGAAAGGCTAGAGAGGATGGGGTTAAAAGACTTGAGTGACTTGTAAAAGGACATCAAAATAAATGTGGCTTGATTAGAATCTCTGCCTTAAAAAATTTTCCTCCTTCTGACAATAGATTTCTTTTTTGTTTTTTCATTTGTTTTCTTATTTTACATATCGATCCCAGTTCCCTCTCCCCCCATTCTCCCATGCCCCCCACAACCACTCTACCATTCCATCCCCCCACTCCACAGGGAGGGTGATGCCTTCCAGGAGGGATCAATAAAATCTATTAAGTCATTTGGAGTAGGGATTAGGCCCTCCCTCCTGCCTCTAAGTTAAGGGAGTATCCCTCCATGGGGAATGTGCCCCCAAAGTCCTTTTGTACACCAGGGATAAATCCTGGCTCCACTGTCAGAGGTCCCTTAGCTTCCCAGGCCTTCTAGCTCAGACCCATGTTCAGGGGGTCTGAATTGGTCCAATGCTAGTTTCCCAGTTATCAGTCTGGGGGTTCATTAGCTCCCCCATGTTCAGGTCAGCTGTCTCTGGAGGTTTATGTAAATAGATTCTTTTCTCACAAAATAGATCCTGATTATGGTTTGTTCCTTCTGTCTACTCCTCCAGTTCCTCCAAACCTCCTCCCTCATTGAAATCCACTCACTTTCTGTTCTCAAAAGAAAGGAACAAACTGTTATGAGATAATATTAAAATATAACAAGTTAAATACAATTAGGTAAAACAAACACTATCACATCAATGATCAGTGTCACCCAGAGCCCCTCTTCTCTTTTCATTCACAGTGACAGGCATTATTCCTCCTTGTCCCATTCTCCTCTTCTACATTCTACATTCTTCATTCTCATTAAGGAGCACTTCTGCTACATTAGGATGTCATGCTTCCTCCAAAGCATGAATGTTACTTTGACCTAGACCTTCTTGGACTGAGCCTGAATGCTCTGAACAGGAATGCTATGCACACTATCAATACTGTTTTTTTTTTTTTAAGTCCTATGCACCCTCAACCATCAACTGGAAATCCACAGGTCCTACAAACCTGTACTCAGCATCCTACACTAAGATGGGGAGTTCATGAAATGCCTAAAGGGCCCATGCACCAGACAATGATGTCTCCTAGATTTTTTTCCATTTGTCCATGGCAGCTGCTGGACTTTGTTCAAAATACTGTTCATACAGATGCACACACACACACACACACACACACACACACACACGTATGTATATATGTATATATAAGTATGTGTGTATGTATGTATATATATGTATATATATACACATATATATGTGTATACGTATACACATATATACGTATATATATATACGTATACACATGTATATGTATATATATGTATATATATATACATATATACATATATATGGATATATAGCCCAAATTGGAGATCTACATTGGTTCTTCCCCTGGGAGCTCACAGATCTCTCTAGGAGGAGGGAGAGCAAGCACTGTGCGTGCCAGGGGTTAAAGTTGAGAAAGTATCCCAGAGAGCAGCTTAAACCAGAAAATGCCTGCAAATAATTCCAACATCCCTGAGGTCTCCCAGGAGGAGTATGCAGTGTGCCAAGGTCAAGTTCCTTCCTCCCATACTAACAAGATCTTGAAGGATGTTCCTTATTACAGGGTACAGAGGAGAGGACAATCTCCAATATGATGACCTAGGTACTCCTCGTCCCTTGTTTACAAAATGCAACGACATTTACACAAGGCAGTCTTGGCTTTTGTCTGTATTTTCATTAAGAGGTCAATTGGCATTTGTATTCTTTCACTGTTTTGATCCATACCTTCTAATTCCAAGAGTCTTTCATGACACTTTGGTATGTTTTCTGTCATTTCAAAAGTGTGTGTGTGTGTATGTTTATGCATATGCATTTTGATGCAAATATGTGAATATTAGAGAACAACATGGGGAGTCTGTTCTGTTCTCCCAACACATGAGTTTCGGGAACTATACTCAGTTCAAAAGGTTTGGGCACACATCGCTTTACCATCATGTCTTTCTTGCGATTCCCTGGTCTTGCATTTCCATGTGTTTTCTTTCCCAGAATTCCTCTGCTCCATAATCATCAGAGGAAAGCTTATCAACGTTGGCTTTAAGACATCTACTGTGACTAGTAACTCCCTGGCTTTGGTGGCGCTGGATGAAGAGACTTGCTCTTAATGAAACTCTTCTTTCAGTAACAAATGACTACACTGCATACCACATTCACAACTTTATTTCTGTCACAGTTTTGGAGGCTGAGAGCCCAAGCAGCAAAGTTTCAGCTCTTTGTAGGATGGCATATGGCAGGAAATGAGAGAGAAACTTAGGGGTCACGACCTCTTTCAAATGCCTTTAAAGTTATCATAATTAGCAGTTCTTTGATAATTTCATGAAATTTGTTGTCACCACCTTCACCTCTTTCCTCTCTACTCTTGTTACATTTACCCAGCCACATACCCCTAAATTTGTGGGCAACCTTTTCTTTCTAAGCCCTTCAAGATCAATATGAGAGGCACAATTTTTTTTTTTTGCATGCATGCACATCCAAGAGCAGGTGCACATTTGGACTCATAAGAATTCTGACAGCAAATGTAAAATCTGTGCAGGCTCAGTAAATGTCCTGCTTGGTGAGGCAAAGAATTCTGGGCAGGCTGATTAGGATCACTGTCCAGCAAGCCCAGGTTTAGCATGAACTTAAATCCAATAGAAAGACACCCTCCAAGAACAAGGTGGCCAAGTCCTGAAGCATGTGTGAAAGTCTGTTGCACACTTCCCTTCAACATATGCGGCCCCTATACATGTGTCTGCTCACATGGCTCATCCACAGAAACAACACAGACATACATAGAAGACCTTCTGAAGGCAAACTGGCCTTAAGTTCACATCTTTTCCCACAGCCCAAAGTCCATACATCTCACCAAATCCTGTCACCAAAGACAACTCCAGACTCCAGCCTTACACTCCCAGAAGTGTGGAGGTTGGATTCTCCTATACCACCCTCAAGGAAAATCCAAGGGACCTGGACCCCTGTGATCGACAGGACAACTGCAGGTTATGACCTGAAGGCCAGGCTTATCTGGAAGCCTACCCAGAAAACTTGTCCCCTGGGCCTGGCAGACCTCTAGACTGGTACCTTTGCAAAGCCAAGGATCTTAAAGAGCTCCACAAGGCTGTGGCAGAAGATGGCCCTAATTCCCCTTGGGCACAGACCCTGTTACAAGACATTACCATCATCCATGCATCCCCAATGACTGGCTGGATGTGGCTAAGGTAGACCTCCCTAGTTCTTAGTTTATCATATGATGTGCCTTTTATAAGAAGGAACGTAGGGTGTGAGCTGAGGCAAAGAAGCAAGCTAACCAAGCCATCCTTATTACTTATGCTGTGCTGTCAGGAATGGGAGATGTTACTCTTCTGGGATTCAGCATGCAGGAATCCCTGGGCCATATCAAGATCAGGTGAGGTAGCCTGGGTTGCAGACCTGGGCTATACTAGATGATGGGCCTAAGTCTCCCATAGTTGAGGTGAGTCAGCAGCTCAATGAGCCTTTGCCAGAGCTTATAGACTGGGTCAACAGAGCGTCAGCATAAGCTGCTACCAGCAGAGAACAATGTAACAAACTGCTGGTATGGGTAAGGATGAATGGGAATCATAGAATGGCTTGCATAGGATTAAAAGACAGTTCCCTGAGCAGATGGGTGGTAGCCCCCCAAGATATAGGCACCCAACAACACCAATCCCAGTCTCTGGCACAGACAACTGCCATGATGATGGCCATAACCCAGGCCCTGGCAATCCAGAGTCAAGGGTCCTTGAGGCTGCTGGGACAAGGGACATGCTTTAGATGTGGGAAGGAGGGCTATTTTAAAAGAGACTGTCCCCAACACCCCATCCCTGCTAACAGGCCAGGAGGGGCTAAAAGCCCCCTCCATCCCGTGCCCTTGGTGCAGGAAGGGATCTGTTGTGACTACTGATCATTGGACTTTTACTGAGGATCTCCTGCAATAGACAAAGGCACAAAGGGTGGGAAAGGACCTATAGAGTGTCACAGAGAAGGAATTTTCAACCTCCACAACTAGAGGGGGATCCTGAGAGGTCTATCCAGGCTTATTCCAAATCATAAGGGCTACTGCCCCCCCAAGTGCCGCCTATTAGATGGTCACTTGGAAAACCCATATGGGTAGAGCATTGGCAGCTGACTAAACCTAAGTTGCTAGCACTTTATCAATAGAACAATTAAGGTTGAGACATAACTGTCCTTTTATGAGCCCATGGAAAACACAGTGTTCATAATTCAAAGGTGTCTGGGGCTTGATGCATGCTCCAAAATTTGTGCAAGATAAATAAGAGGATGGAACTGGTAGGTACCCCCTTAAGGGGCATTCCATGGATCCCTGCTTTTCCCACAGAATATACATTTATGGCAATTTATATTAAGGATTGCTTCTGTTCTATACCACTACATCCAGAAGATTGTGATAAATTGGTCTTCTCTGTTCCTTCACTTAATTATTCCAAACCTGATCAACATTTTGAATGGGCAGTGCTACCACAGGGAATGGATAATAGCCTGGCTTTCTGTCAATAGTATCTTGCTACTCTCTCAAGGCCTATGCTAAAGACAAAGGATTCAATAATATATGCTTATGTGGATGATTTAATTTTGGGACATTGGGATCCAGCATAGCTGGGGGGTTTTGTGGTTCAGGTGTTCCAATTGCTTAAAAAGGAGGCTTTATTGTGGCTCCAGAAATGATTGAAAAGGTGCCGCCCTACAAAGTATTTGGGTCACACGTCATGCTAACCAGCTTAAGCCTGTTCTGGAGGTGTCTGAATCTATGACCCTAACCTACTACCACCGCTTACTGGTGTTGATGAATTGGCTGAGACCCTGGGTGTCAGTCCCCACAGAAGAGCTGGAGCCCTGGTATGCCCTGCTAAAGGACAAGGTGCCTTTTGATAGTATAACCATGGCTCTGGGGGTGCTCCTTGTCTTTTAGAAGGCCTTGGATAAATGCTCTCTAAGGTAGTGTTTGGTGACTAGGCCCTTGTACCTCTGGCTGTTTGCTGGAGCCTCCCTGATTATAGCAGTTCTAACCCTGGAAGGGCAGTTGTTGGAATGGATCCATATATCCTTGGGAGGAATACCTCAGGTCTACTTTCAAGCAAATCAGCCCAAGCCCAGAGACACTATGGGTTAGACCCCATAACATTGTCTTCCCCTTCTGGGTGGTGGATGTTAAATGGCTTGCTCAGACTTATGCCCACCTTGCACTCACCTTAGAAGGATTTATGGGGAGTATTGATTGCCACTATGGGTAGACCAAATGGCCTCCTCTTTTACAGAGACTACCCCTTAAGATGTCTTCCTTGTTTTCATCTTAGTCCATCCCGGAAGCCATTTGCATCTTCACTGATGGGTTCCAAGAAGGCATTGCCTATATTGCCTTTAGGGGAAACATATTTGGGGACACTCCAGATTCCCAGGGTTCCCTACTAAGGGCAATGGATGGTCTGATAGACTGGCGACAGCCCAAGAGGCACTAACCCAATAGGAAGCCACTCAATTGCATGACCCAGGTCAATTGGGAGGAATTATATGATATATTCTCAATTATAAGAGAACTAAAAAAAATAAAGTTCACACCTGTGAATCATGTCAACAATATCTAAGAGTTCCCCCTTCCACAGCCACCAGGAGTTAACTAACCCCAGAGACCTATGGCCCAATAACCTCTGGCAAACTGATGTTACTCATTTTTCCAGCTTTTGGCAACCAGAAGTATGGTTTTTTTTTGTCTCCGTAGACACTTATTCAGGAGCCTGTAGGGCTAATGCACTTACAGGAGAAAAAGAAAAAAAAACATGCTCAAGCATATTTCCTCTAATGTTTCACAACCTTAGGATTACCCATACAGGTTAAGACTGTTTTGTCAGTAATTACACAGCAGAATCTTTCAATAGATGGCACATCAAACTTACTACAGGAATTCCTTACAACCCGCAGCAATAAGCAATTGTAGAAAGAAACGATCAATGTCTTAAAGAACAACTTTTAAAACAAAAAGCGGGAATCAGCCCCCATTTACAATTAGGAATGGCTTTATTCACTATTAATATTTTAAATTTTTCTGAGGGAACAATTGAATCTAAGTTTCAAAAACATTGGGGCAACTGGGATCGATATGTAAGAATATTAAAATATATCTAAATTAAAAACTAAAACATTGGGGCCACCTAAACCCCAAACGCGAAGTTAAGGTCAAATAGACCCTTTAACATCCCAAAGGAGGGTACAAGACCCACTAATAACAATGGGAAGAGTGTTCCCACAATGAAGGACGATGACGAAGAACAGGTTGTCCAACAAGGAAAGGAAGTGATAATGGTGGCACATCTACACAATGAAATACTACTCTGTGGAAAAATACAAATTCGCAGGCAAGTGGATAGAACTTGAAGAAACCATCCTGAATGAGGTAACCAATCACAAAAAGAGGAACATGGTATGTACTCACTCATATATGGATTTTAGACATAGAGCAAAAGATCACCAGCCTAAAATTCACACTGCCAGAGGAACTACGAGGATATTCAGAGTTTCATATAAGACCCCTCACAGAAGGGGAAAGGGACAAGATCTTAGCATATGGGCAGAGGCAGACAGGGAGTAGAGAGAAAACTAGGAGAAAGAGAAGGGGAGGAGAGGAAAGCACTTGGGACTAGGAAGATTGAGTCAGTCAGGGGAGAAATAGAAGACAGAAAAGAGAGAGAAAAGGAGAGAGACAGACAGGGAGAGAGAGAGAGAGAGAGAGAGAGAGAGAGAGAGAGAGAGAGAGAGAGAGAGAGAGAGAGAGTATGAGAGCATAAAAGAGGGAACCATTATAGGTATGAAGAGAAGACTGAACCTAGAGAAATGTTCAGAGACCTACAAGACTGACCCCAACTAACAATTGGGGCAACAGTGTTACGTCTACCATAAATGCCCTTTCCTGATTATGAGATCAATGACTAACTTATCCACCATCATGGAGCCCTCATCTAGTACCTGTTGGAAACAGAAGCAAACACCCAAAAGTAAACACTGAGCCGTACAGGAATCCAGAAGCAGAGAGGGAGGACAAGACCAGGCTGCTGAAACACTTAGAGACAGCTTACCTGAACAAGGAGGAGCTAATGGGCCCCCAGACTAATAGCTGGAAATCCAGCAGTGTACTGACTCAGACCCCCTGAACATGGGTCGCAGCTAGAAGGCCTGAGCAGTCTATGGGGCCTCTGGCAGTGGATCAGTTGGTATCTCTAGTATAAGAATGGACTTGAGGAACCCATCCACATAGATAGATATGCTCTCCATCTACACAAATGAGGTAAGACCTAACCCCTACTCCAAATGATATGACAGACTATGAAGATCCACAATAGAATGTCTCACACTCTCTGGGGAGCATAAAGGGGACAGGGGTTGGTGGGGGCAAAGGCGGAAGGGAGGGAGAGCATATTGTGATTTATATGTAAAAGTTCTTGCTTCTAATTTAAATTTAAACATCAATTATTAAAAAGGACAAAAGTCAAGAAAAATTTCCAACTGCAATCAGAAATAGGTTCAGCCAATGATGCGTGTAAACACTGTTTTGTCTAGGTATAAATTTTGTTTTTTATATTAAGCTTAAGTTTTAAAGATGGTTTAATCGAAAAGTCTTTAAGTGATATATCTGACCATTAAGTGTTCTCTCTGACATTAAAGCAAGATAAACACTACAGAAGAATAAGTGGTCTCAGGCAACTATATGACTACCAAAAGATGTAGCAATTATATTTAATCAAATAGCTTATGCAGAAACATCCTTATATGAAGAATGGTCAAGAATACTACTATCAAATATCACAAACTTTTTGTGGAAAGAGGGCATGGGGGAAAGACATAAGGGAATGAAGCATCAAAACACATTGTAGACACCGTGTCAGAGAAGCAATCAGGCAGAGTGTCATGGTGGTAGTCAAGTGAACTAGTCACAGTGACATAATAATTGTCGTTATAGCAACAGGAATGATGTAACTGTACACAAGGGGTGTCTGTTTATAGCCACTGGGTATAATGACACAAGAGCTGATACAGTAGAGAAGCCGCACTTATCTGGAGAGGTGCCCTGTGACAGGGCCTAAAATCTGACAATCTGGAGCGCTTTTATCGCTGGGTGAAGAAAACGGGCCTGGTCAGGTAGAGTGTTAACGCTCGACGATAAATGTCTTCATATTTTTGGTCCCAAATAGTGGTTCGAAAGAGGATTCTGGCTCGGGGAAGGTGAACTTGGGCTTGAGTGTTTCCTCCACTACCTAGCGCCAACTGTCTGAAGAGTATTTGAATACAGCAGAGCAGTTCTGCCTGGTACATTCCCAGACAAGGTTACAGATTTGGGTACTGGCACAGAGCTGAAAGTTAGGCACCAAAAAGTCAATTGCTGAATGACGACACATTTTCCTCTCCCTTCGAAAATTATTTTCAGAAAGAGGCCACGAGATGACAACGAGGAAGACAGACAGCAGGCCCCTCGTTCGAAGAGGAATAAGAAAGACCATGGCTTCCAGGACCCTTGCGCTATACAGGTAGGAACCAGGGCCACACAACTTCTCCACTTGACTCATTGCCACTCTGCGGGATTCATTTCCACCTCCACGATGGGAAGAGATGCCCTTGCCCTTCCCAGATGCCCTCATGGAAGTCGCCTCTTTGGCTGCAAAGGTTTTTAGACAGATCAGGATTCTAAGTGTTGTCATAAGCATGGCTTTATCACACAACAAAACACAGACAGGGCCAACAGAGGCTTTCCTGAGCAGTCAGGATGAATGGGCTTCCAGGAAGTCCCCCACCTTGCAAAGGGAGGAAGAATGAAACCCCACCTTCTATGGTTAGGACCCAAATAAACTTGAAGAAAAGAGGCACATGCTACTTACTAGCTGCAATACTTTTCTTGCTCTCTCCCAGAAGAACCCGAAAGCAAAGTGAGGGTTGTGGGAAGGGGTTTGGGAAAGCTTTAGCGATGTTGGGCTAAGGAGCTGGCTTTTCTACTTCAGCTGTCTTAAGTTATCAACCAGTGAGTGGGTAAGTCAGCATGGCTTGAAAGGAAGCATAACTCAGTGAGGAGGGAGCAACTGTAAAGGATTGCTGGACAAGTCTCACCAGGTAATGAGTAAGTATGGCTCACTTTGACCTTCCTCGAGCAAGACATAAAGGCTTATCAACATATGCCACTCTTCTAGGACACAAACACAGGTAGGTTTGGGATAAAATGTACCTAGATCTCCCCAAGTCAGCAAGGAGTGTTCTTTACCCGGTAAATTCTCTGTTTCACATGGTCATCTATGTGTGAACACTGGCCTCTGTTTCCAAGGTTAGCATCTTTAGACCTTCACATATAAATCTACTCCCTGAATCACAGGTATGAGATATGGTAGTGCAGACATAAAGAGAGAAACCCTGTGTACCTGTCTGTCTTCCTGATAAAGAACAAGGCTTCACAGAGTTTTCCTGATGACTGAGTAAAGCAAGAAATGAAGAGTGCAAGGAGAGCATGACGATTTCTAGTACAAATCCCAGACCTTTACTCTGCTAATGATCACACGGGAACTAATGCTCAGGCTCCAAGGAAAACAGCAGGACGACAAATTTGAAAAGTACATTAAGGGCCTCATACTTATATATGTTAGATGTGCATCCTTGGTTTCCCCAGCTGTCAGGATATAGCTCTTTGTGACACCACTGTTTTAAGCAGGGTACGATAAGCTGGCTGCTGGAATGTTTGGTAACCTGCTATGTTTCTTTCTGGTGCTAGCAGTGTGTGGTCTGTGCTGGTTAGTTTGGCGGTCAGCCTGACAGGACATGGAACCAACTGAGATAGGAATCCCTTTTTAATTCTCTTTTGTACTCTTTGAAATGTCATGCATGGATATGTTATTTCTTGATGATCTTCACCTGCAATCTCTCCCAGTAACCCTACCCTGGACTGTGCCAATAAATGTCTGTCTAGACTTCCTGTCCTCCCTTTGATTGCATCAACATACATCTGTTTAACCCCTGGGTTCAGAAGTTCTTCTGCAGTGCACAGAGCCTTGGGGTGATCCACTAATGACCAGGGTCAGTCTTCCCAGAGAGAAGTGACTCTTCTTTCTCCAGCTGCCATCAGCAGCCAATAGGTCCTACACTAGAGGTGCAGATACGACAGCACCTCCCAGGAGGTTAACCTGGCTTTGGTGCATTCATGTCAGGTGCAGGTAACCACAACTGCCATGCATGGTCCACATGTGCAACCATACCATAACCAGGGAACATATTTCACAGTACTCCTCCCTGTGCTCCTCTGACTCTTATGTTCTTTCTGTCTCCTCATTTAAAACCTTGCCTGAGCTTAATGACAGGGGCAAGTAGGTGTAGATGTCCCATCTGTGGTTGAGCACTCACAGTTGCTTAGTGTCAGCACTTAGAATAGTCATGTGTTTCTACACTGACCACTACGCATTGCAAATCCAAGTTCATCAAACCAGTGTTGAGGGCAGTGCAGACCTATGCATTTACATATAAACATATGGAAGGCAGTTTAACAACATGATCATTTACAGAACTACAGTATGTCCTCCCCCAGCAGTTCCAAGAAGTGTGAGCCACTAATAATAGGTTTTGACTATGTTTGCAGAGCCAGGCATACACTCACTCGTGTGGAGCAGGCCTCAGATCCTAGGAGGAGAACACTTGGTTAGCCCCAGGAAGAGAATTGCAACCATTAGAGAAGTGGGCTCATCATGGCTGGCAGGACAGTATTATACCCTGCAGGCTCCAGCCATGGGCAAGATCATAGATGACTTTTCTCTCATGACAACCTCCATCACACCTTCTGGGTACTATGAACATTAGCCAGCTGGGAGTGTTTACTAGTGAGTTCAAGGCTGAAATTCTTCTGACCTTTAACAACACTGTATAGTGTCTCAGCTTCAGGGTCACACCCACTTGTTCTGTTGGGCAACCAAGAGCAGTGTCAAATAGCCTTTATTGTTTGGTCACTTCCAGGACCAAGCAGGACAATAATAGTTAATCTGTGTGGAATGCTGGGATTTTTACTTAATGACAAAAACATTTATCAGTATCTTTGTTAAAATAGTTGGTATTTAGTCTAGACAGATGCCTGAGTCATTAAGAATACTGAATACTGTCTGATTTAAGGTTTTTTTTTTTTTTGGCATTTTAGGATTTTTTCTTTTTTCTTGTATTTTACATATCTATCCCAGTTCCCTCTCTCTCTTTCCCTCCCTCTTTCCATCTCTCCCACCCTCTCATGCCCCCTGACCACCCTTGCCTCCCACCCTCCTCCACTCCACATGTAGGTTGATGCCTTCCAGGAGGGGTCATCTAAATCTAATCCTTCTCTCCTATCTCTAGGTTAAGGGAGTATCCCACCATGGGGAATGCACTCCCAAAGACCTTTTGTGCACTAGGGATACATCCTGGTTCCACTGTCAGAGGTCCCTTAGACTGCCCAGGCCTTCTAACTAAGACCCATGTTCAGGGGGTCTCAGTCAGTCCACTGCTGGATTCCCAGCTATCAGTCTGGGGGGGCATTAGCTCCTCATTGTTCAGGTCAGCTGTCTGTGTGTTTCTGTATCCTGGTCTCCTCCTCCGTCTCTGTATCTGAATTCCAGTTTGGTTCAGTGTTTAGTTGTGGCTGTCCGCATCTGTTTCCATCAGCTAATAGATGAGGGCTCTATGATGGTGGATAAGTTAGTTATTGATCTCATAATCAGGGAAGGGAATTTATGGTAGCCTTTCCACTATTGCTCAAATTGTTAGTTGGGGTCAGTCTTGTAGGTCTCTGGACATTTCTCTAGGTTCATTCAGTCTTCTCTTCAAACCTACAATGGCTCCCTCTATTCTCTCTCTCTCTCTCTCTCTCTCTCTCTCTCTCTCTCTCTCTCTCTCTCTCTCTCTTCTCTTCTATTCCTCTCAACTCAATCTTCCCAGTTCCACGTACTTTCCTCTCCTCCCCTTCTCTTTCTCCTAGCTCCCTCTCCACTCACTCCCCCCTACTCCCCATATACTCAGAAGATCTTGTCCCTTTCCACTTCTGTGAGGGACCTTATTTGAACCTCTTAGAATCCTCCTTGTATCCTAGTTTCTCTGGTGGGGTGAATTATAGGCAGGTGATTCTTTGTTCTATGTCTAAAATCCATGCATGAGTGACTACATACCATGTTACTCTTTTTGTGACTGGTTACCTCATTCAGAATGGTTTCTTCAAGTTCCATCCACTTGCCTGCGAATTTCAAGATTCCATTGTTTTATCCCGCAGCATAGTATTCCATTGTGTAAATGTGCCACATCACCTTTATCCATTCTTCAGTTGAGGGGCACCTAGGTTAATTCCAGGTTCTTGCTATTACAAATAATGCTGCTATGATCATAGTTGAGCACATGTCTTTGTTGCATGAATGTGGATCATTGCGGCATATGCCTAGAGGGGGATTGCCAGGTCCTGTGGTAGACTGATTCCCATTTTCCTGAGGAACTGCCGTCCTGATCGCCAAATTGGCTGCACAAGTTTATTTTCTGGTATCTTCTTTAATTTCTTTCTTTTTCAACACAAAGTTATTATTATATAGGTTTTTCACTTGTTTCATAAATGTTATACCAAGATACTTTATGTTGTTCTTGGCTATTGCATAGGGTGATGTTTCTCTGATTTCTTTCTCAGCCCCTTTGTCGTCTGTATATAATAGGGCTACTGATTTTTTTTTTTAGTTTATCTTGTATCCTACTAGTATGCTGAAGTTGTTTATCAGCTGTAGTTGTTCTCTGGTTGAGTTTTTTGGGTCACTTATGTAAACTATTATATCATCTGCAAATAGTGGAAGTTTGATTCTTCCTTTCCAATTTTTATCCCCTTGATCTCCTTTTGTTGTCTTATTGCTTTAGCTAGAACTTCAAGTACAATATTGAAGAGATATGGAGAGAGAGGGCAGCCTTGTCTTCTTCCTGATTTTAGAGGAAGCTTAAGCTTCTCTCATTTTTGTTTGATGCTGGCTGTTGGTTTACTGTATATTGCTCTTATTATGTTTAGGTATGTTCCTGTTACCCCTGATCTCTCCAAGACGTTTATCATAAAAGGGTGTTGAATTTTTTCGAAGCTTTTTTTCAGTATGTGAGGAGATGATCATGTGGTTTTTCATTTTCAATTTGTTTATATGGTTGATCATGTTGATAGGTTTTCATATATTAAACCATCCCTGCAACCCAGGGATGAAGCCTACTATGGTGGATAATTTCTCTGATGTATTCTTGGATTCGGTTTGCCAGTATTTTATTGAGCTTTTTGCATTAATGTTCATGAGGGATATTGTTCCGTACTTCTCTTTCATAGTTGTGTCTTTGTGTGGCTTGGGTACCAAGGTGATTCTGTACTCATAAAAAGAGTTTGGTAATGAATCTTCTGTTTCTATTGTGTGGAACAATTTGAGGAGTATTGGTATTAGCTCTTCTTTGAATTTCTGGTAGAATTCTGCACTGAATTCTGCACTGAATTCTTGCCCTGTGCTTTACTCATTGGAAGTCTTTTGATTACTGCTTCTATTTCATTAGGGGTTACAACTCTATTTATTTGTTTATCTGTTTTTGATTTAATTTGGTAAGTGATAGTTATCCAGAAGTTTGTCTATTTCCTTTGAATTTTCAGATGCTGTGGTGTATACAGGTTTTCAAACTACGACCTGAAAATTGTCTGGATTTCCTCAGCGTCCATTGTTATGTCTCCCTTTTCGATTCTGATTTTGTTAATTTGCATGTTCTGTCTGATTTTTCATTCTTTGGATAAAGGTTTGTCTATCTTGTCCATTTTCTTGAAAAACCAACTCTTTGTTGCATTGATTTTTTGTATTGTTTTCTGGGTTTCTACTCTATTGATTTCAGCCCTCAAATTGAATATTTCCTGGGTCTACTCCTCTGGGGTGAGTTTGCTCCTTTTTGTTCTAAGGCTTTCAGTTGTGCTGGTAATTGTCTAATGTGACTATCCTTGGTTCTCTTCATATGGTCACTTAGTGCAATAGCATGTCTCGTAGCACTGCTATCAAGGTGTCCCATAAGTTGGGGAATGTTGTGTCCTCATTCTCGTTGAGTTTTGTGAAGTCCCTAATTTCTTTATTTCTTCTTTGACCCAGTTGTGGTGCAATTGCTCATCGTTCTGTGTTCATGTGTTTGTAGGGTTTCTGCAATTTGTGTTGTTGTTGAATTCCTACTTTAAAGCATGGTAAGATAAGATACAGGGGACTGTTCCAATTTTTTTTGTATCTGTTGAGGTTTGTTATGTCACCTAGTAAGTGGTCAATTTTAGGGAAAATTCCATGTGGTGCAGAGAAAAAGGCATATTCTTTTGTGTTTGGATGGAATGTTCTGTTAAACCCAATTGAGACATAACTTTTGTTAGTTATTTTGTTTCTTTTTTGAGTTTCTGACTGGTGGTCCTGTCTAGGGGTGAGAGTGGGGTGTTGAAGTCTCCCACTATGAGTGTGTGAGGTTTTATGTGAGCTTTGAGTTTTAGTAGTGTTTCTTATACAAATGTGGGTGCCTTTGTATTTGGGGCATAGATGATCAGAATTCAGACTTTGTGCTGATGGATTTCTTCTGTGATGACTACAAAATGACTGTCTTGATCTCTTTTGATTGATTTTGGTTTGAAGTCTAACTTGTTAGATATTAGGATAGCCATACCTGCTTGCTTCCTGGATCCATTTGATTGGAAGGTCTTTTTCCAACCCTTTACCCTGAAGTAATGTCGGTCTTAGATGTGTTTCTTGTACGGAGCAAAAGGTTGGATTCTGTCTTCATATACATTTTGTTAGCCTGTGTCTTTTATAGGTGAGTTAATACCATTAATGTTGATGGAAAGTAAGGATCATTGATCATTAATGCTTGTTTGTTTTAGATTTGTTGTTGGTGGTATTGTAAATATATTTGTCCTGCTTTACCCTTGGGTTCTGGTGAAGTGGGATTATTTATTGCCTATGCCTTTGTGAGAGTATTTCATCTCCTTGGGTTGGAGATTTCCTTCCAGACATTTCTTTGGGGCTAGATTTGTAGATACTTATTGTGAAAATCTGGCTTTGTCATGAAATATCTTGTTTTCTTCATCTATAGTGATTGAGAGTTTTGCTGGGTATAGTAGCCTGGGTTAGCATCTGTGGACTATTAATACTTGTAGAACATCTATCCAGGACCTTCTGGCCTTGAGACTTTTCATGGAGAAGTCAGGTGTTATTTTGACAGGTCTGTCTTTCTATGTTACTTGGCCTTTTTCCTTTTCTGATCTTAAAATTCTTTCTTTATTCTGTATGTTGGGTGTTTTGATTATTATGTGTTGAGGGGTCTTTTTTTACTTTTGTCCAGTCAATTTGGTGTTCTGTATGCCTCTTGTACTTTCATGGGCATGTCCTTCTTCATATTGGGAAAGTTTTCTTCAATGATTTTGTTGAGTATGTTTCTCCACCTTTGAGCTGGGCTTATTTGTCTCCTTCTATGCCTATTATTCTTAGGTTTGGCCTTTTCATGGTGTCCCACATTTCCTGGATGTTTTGTGTTAAGGATTTGTTGCATTTAAGATTTTCTTTGATGGATGAATTTATTTCTTCTAGTCTATTTTCAGCGTCTGAGATTCTCTCTTCCATCTCTTGTATTCTGTAGTTCCTGATCCTTTGCCCAGTTTTTCCATTTTCAGCATTCCTTCAGTTTGTGTTTCCTTATTGTCTTTATTTCAGTTTTCAAGTTTTGAACTGTTTCCTTCATCTGTTTAATTGTTTGTTTTTTTCTTGGCTTTTCTTACTTTCTCTAAGAGATTTGTTCATTTCTACCTTTTTTTGTTTGCTTTTTCGTCCCTTTTTTAAGGGATTTTTTAACATCATCTTTGAAGGTCTCTATCATTTTTATGAAGATATTATTAAGTCGTTCTCTTCTGCTTTATCTGCTTTGGGGTGTTCAGTTCTGGTTGGTGTAGAGTTCTTAGATTCTGGTGGTGTCATGCTTATCTTTCTATTTTAGGTGTTTTCTTGTATTGCCGTCTTCCCATTGCTTCTTCCAGTGGTTGCAGGTGAGGGTCTCTTTCTTTCCATGCTGTTCCCCCAGTGGGCTTAGGTGGGTCACATGTTCGATGTCTGTAGCTCTGAGTGGTCCAAGTTGTCTAGGAGGTCTCTCTTCAGGCAGGGGCCTGGCGATGGGGGTCAAATATCCAGTTCCAGCAGAGGCCTGGCAATGATGGATAAAGATCCAGCAGGCAGGGATTGAGGGTGGTCCCTGGGCATAGGTGGATCTCTGGCTAGGGACAGAGGCAGTGTAGGTCAGAGATCAGGCAGGCGGGGATTCAGTGTGGTCCTGCATGGATAGGCAGGTCTAGTGTGTTCAGAGCAGCTCCAAAAAGTTTTCCAAAGGTGGCAGGATGGTTGGATCTACCCTCTGTTCCAGTACCCCATCACAGGGGTGGGACATTGGGCAGGGTATGGCACAAGATGGGGGGAGGGCAGGTTCTTTGCGTGTGTGTGTGTGTGTGTGTGTGTGTGTGTGTGTGTGTGTGTGTGTGTGTCAGAGCACCAGGAGCACTCTTGCTGGGGAAAGGACACAGGGGGAGCGAGATTTGGGGCCAATTCAGTGAGTTCCCAGGGAAGGATGTTAGGGGAATTCAACCTGAACTGATCCCAGACTCATTTCCAGCAGAGGCCCGGTGATGGGGGTCAAAGATCCGACAGGCTGATACTCAGGATGGTCCCACGGGGACAGGCGGATCTCTGGCCAGGGCCGGAAACCAAGAATACTGTCTGCTCTTCCAGGAGACCTGGGTTCAAGTCCCAGCAACATATGGCAGCTGACACCTGTCTGTAATTCAAGTTCCATTGCATGTGACAACTTCACATAGACATATGTGCAGGCAAAACACCAATTCACATAGGACAAATTATTTAAAAAAATCACGTATGACCTTGTTTTCCATCTGGTGCATTTTCATAAAGGGTCTTCACAAACTTTAGTTTTCCTTCACATGTCCACATCCTCCCTTCCTATCCCCAGTCACTTTCCTCTGTTCTCACTTAAACTTTTCTCCCCATTATGCCCCTCACATTCTTTCCTAGCACATGTCTTCCTCTACCTCCTCTTATTAAATAATTTACTTGGGGTCTAAGGTCATGGATGCTGATGTAGCTTCTTTCTGCCCACTTCACTTTGGTTGACCCTTACCACAACCCTGCCTTTTCCCATTCCCATCACTCCACAAACTGCTTGCACCTTTCTGGCACCAGGTTTCTGCTCTCTACTTTCATTTACCAGTATTCTACCATTTCCTGTTCTTTCATGTGAACTTCCTCCAAACCAATGGACTCTGTCTAGTCTCTTGGATTCCAGATGAACTCCTGGATGAACACACAACACAACATTGGAAGCTAGGACTCACAGCAGAGTGAAAAGATGTAATACTTGTCCTTTTGGTGGTGGGGTGACTTTATTCAGTATAAATTTTTCCAGTTCAACTAGTTGGTTTCAAATACTCTTCCTGAGGAATTATTGAAATCATGATGTGGTACATCTGTGGGAGTCATCTTGATTATCAGTGAAGGTGGAAAGACCCAGCTCATTGCAGGTGGTTCCACTCCCTGGGCAAGGCAGCCAGAATGTATAAGAGAAAATGAAAGCTGGCCGTAAGTAAATAATCAAGCCAGCAAGGATGCCCGAGCTTATTATCTCTCTGCTCCTGGATGTGGGTGAGATGCTACTCTTAAATTCCTGCTCTGACTTCCTGGCAATAAGGAATGAAAACCTGGGTCTGTAAGCCAAAGCAAACCTTTCAACCCTGAATTGATTTGTTCAAGGTGTTTCTCATAGCAACAGAAATGAAATGAGTAGGGGGTGATTTACAACCCTTAGGATTTCTTTGTATGATCAAGAAGAGAGAATTTGATGAGGGAGATATTAGAGGGCTCTGAGGCTCTTACTGAGTCAAAGAGATGTCATTAGTTGTGTTGTCAAAGCCTAACCAAAGGAGGTGCCTTCTGAAGTGACCTTCTTCAAACATACATTCATTGAATGTGTGTATGGGGTGGGGGATCTTTGCCAAATGGCCCAATAGTTATGGGCATTTTAAGATCCCTTGTCCATGGAGCATGCCAAAGTATGGCAAGCACTCTCATATACAAGTTCAAGATAAAATATGAATTGTTCATTGAAGATAGATAAGTCCACTTGTTTCCTACATGTGAGGCTTTCCTCGTCATGTTTTTGTTGGATTTCTTGGTTTACAATACATTCACTTCTTTCACATAGATGAGTTGATTTACTTTGTAGCACACTTAGATTTTTGCAGTTGTGAAATCAATGGAAACTAACTTCTGTCCCAGTTTTACCCTCTGTTCTTCTGGAAGATTGATTTAGGCTCCCACCTGGAATCAGAATTTCACACATGAATGTCATTCATTCCTTTGCTCATTTTCAAAGAGGCAGGAATTGAAGAGCCTGCTTCTCAGGTTCCTTCTGACTCAAATACTGCGCACTGTTTGGTGAGTTCAGCGAAGGTGGGGCTGCCAGTGTAAATGTGAGGCGCCTTTGGCAGTTTATAGTCTGAAGACTTCCCTTGGTTTGGTTGGGTTGGGCCATGTCTGTTAGTAAACAACATGTAATTCTGATTGTGCTGTGGATATTAAAGGTGAATTTTGTTGCACTGTTGGGGTTGAAGAAATGAGTGTGTCTGAGGTATAGAGGAAGGAATAGGACAGAAAGCCAGAGTTTAAGGTAGAGAAATCTTCAATTCACCTGTTCTCACTGTGAGGCATTCATTATCCAGTTCTATTTTTGGATAAATGTGAGTTTCCATTCAGTTTCAGAGATGATATTCCATGCTAACACTCCTCCTTAATGCTTCTATGTCCATTTCCTCAGCATTTGCGTCATTATCCAATTGAAGCTGTTTCCAGCTACTGGGAGCCAGGAGACCTGCCATATTTCCAGGTGCCATCTTCCTTCTCACCTTTGATTCTAAGCTGCTGCCTGCGTCCACATGACCCTCTGTTTGACAGCTCTCTCCTACAGCTGCTCACTGCACCTTACTTTCTCCAGCTGCCCCTTCCTTTGGCATAGCATAAACTGGAGGACTCAGTCTGGGAGCCTGCTAAACTCAAACACGGGAATGTTGAAATTGCCAGGTGTTGTCTGCAGTGGATGGGGTGTTCATGTGTGTGTGTGTGTGTGTGTGTGTGTGTGTGTGTGTGTGTGTGTGTGTGTGTAGTGCTCCTGTGACTCTTTCTTTCTTCACTCTCTGTGTATCACTGGATTTTCCTTTGTGTTTCTTCCAACATCATCAATACCTGATTGCCTGTTTCTGGATACTTTGTAAAACTGTAGGTAGCCTCTGTGCTAATTTTTCTCCTTTCCCTTCCATTCACTAGAGTATCTGTCTGGTTTTCTCAGGAGAATTCTCAGAATGACACCCAAGGCCTCCAAGTATCTTGCCAGGTCTGCTCTTGCATGTTTTATGGCTGGAGAACTTCCCTAGGCCAGAAACAGTTATCTTATCAGCATCTTCTACCCCTCCAAATCTTCCTCACTCTTCTTGAGCTCCTGTTTTCCCCCAAAAGTCACAGTCTGTCTGTTAATATTCATTCCATCCTAGACTCCCTGGTGCAGTGGCGTTCATTTCTTCTTTAATCATTGTTTTATTTTTTTTAATATTATAAGAGAATTGCATCATTTTGCCTTTCCCTTTGCCCCTTGAAACCCTTTCACATACCCTCCTTCTTGGTCATTATCAATTTTTTGGTCTCTTTAGTCTTCAATTGAGATTTTACACACATACACACACACACACACACACACACACAGTAAGAAAGAAAAGAGAGAGAGATAATCATTAAAAATACCACCTCTTCAGTGTCTATAAAATTAATTTTGTACATGTCATCCAGACTGAGCATTTGATATTGGATAACCAAATGGATTGTGCTTTTCTCCCACTATGAGGATGCCTTTGTTGTCTATAGATTTTGTGTTTTGATTTTGTAGCATTGAGGTGTCCTTGGCATCCCTGCCCACTTTGCAATGTCAGTTGTAGTTGTTCTTCAGTTCATACCTAGGTTGTCATGGTGAGGGACTTTATGGGTTAACTCCTGACATTCCTAGGAGACACAGTCTGACAGCATACTCCATGTTTTCTGTTCTAACAATCTTTCTGTCCCCTCTTCCATTATAGTTGTGGTGTCCATTGTGACAGGGCTCCACCATGCTGTACTTTTGTTAGTTTGTTATTCTCTAATGGTCTCTGTCTGTTGGAAAAAGTAGTTTTCATGATGATGCATTAGGACCGCAATTCTCTGTGGGTATAAGAATAATATTTGGAATGTAGTGAAAGACCTGCAGAATGTGGACCTTCATGCTCCCACTCAGGAAAGGCGAACCCCCAATCACTCATGAAAAGCTGTCTTGATGTAAAAGGATGAGATATTTTATATTCCAAGTGCACTGGAGTCCACTATCATACGCCACGCAGGGGTAGAGGACTGAGGACCCTGAGCACAGAATTGAGACAGCTTTTGCAGGGTTACAACAAAGCCCGCACATCATAAACCAATCATCTCATGGCATCCAGAGCCCTTGTGATGCGAACCAATCAATTTAAACCATCCAAGCCCGAGCTTTATAGATCAATTAGTTTTCTATATCCCTGGAGGTCTGCATTTGTGTGGGCTCCTAGGTGGGGTGACAAATGGCAGTTAGGTTAGGTCACTGGGGCAGGGGTTTCACAAGCAGTTTACAGAGTTAGGTAAGCGGCAAGGGTCTGGAATTTAAAGTATTTAGTATTTTTAAACATCTACCTTCCTGGGGTCAGTGGAGAGTTAGGCTAAATTTTTCCATCCTTACAGTAGTTAGAGATTATGCTGTCTTGGTAAATTGGCAATTGCTGCTTCTACAGATTACTTTACTGCATCTATCCCTGGGTGGTTGGCTAGGTTTCCTGGACCAGGTCTGATTTCCCCCTTCTTAAGTCTGATTAAGGATCTGTGCTTACCACTGATCTATGTACCCTTAGTGTTTTCTTAACATGCTAGGTATTGCCATAGCATGTGCCTACCCAGCATTCTCTCACAAGTGCAGCCCAGGTATTGTAGGAGAAGAAAGCCCCAAGGGTGATTCTCTCTCTTGTCCTCAAATACAGCTATAGAAGATCTCAGCTGTCTACACAGCTGCTTTGGCTCTGAGGTAAACACGCGGATTTTTACCAAGACCTTGAATTAATTATAAAAGTGTCCAGGCCACATCATCATTGTTTTGCACACTTGGAATTTTAAATGGTCAGGCCATCTTCCTCTAATTCACCTTTATGATGCTTTTATTTTATGCAATGCATGGATATGCAAGCCCATGCCCCAAATCAGTGCTACACTGTGTTAAGAGTACAAGGATACCTGAGTGGGCTTTGTGTGGCTAGAGAGAAGTCTCAGCAGTTGCAGACAATAGCTTCTCTTTCAGAAGACCAGGTCTTCCATATTGAGGGGAATCCAATCCACCTGTAAATTCAGTTAGAGAGCATGAATTTCCCTATTCTGTCCTGCATAAGGACCTAAGTATTCATCGTGTACATGTACTCAGGATCTCATGAATCAATCAATCTTTTTTGTTTGTCCATTTGTTTTTTTTTGTTGTTGTTGTTTGTTTTTGTTTTAGAGACAGGGATTCTCTGCTCACCCTGGCTGTCCAGGAACTCTTTCTGCAACCAGAGACCTGACTCCCTCTGACTTCCATGTTCTGTGATTAAGAGCATGTGCCACCATCAACATGTCCAATAAAATCCCCTTTTTTAATGGATTGGGCTTCATACTTCAGTGGGCATGGTGCACAGATGTTTATGGAGGCAGTCAGAACATGTTAAGAAGCATTCATGTGTCAAGGAAGTTTTGGGCAGTTTTGGAACTTCTTAGGTCTTGTATGTTCTGGAAAAAGAGCTCCTTGTTTCTGAAACTCAGTGTAGGAAGGTAGAAATATTTCTGTTATGAGGAGGTTTTGCCTACCAAAGGGGCAGTCTGATCAAACAGTAAACAAATTTCCAGTTGGCCCTGCATTATAAATATCTTTATTTCAAGGATTCCCCCTGAAGGTCATCCTCACAGTAGGACTATTACAAATTCCAGGCTTTGTAACAGGGAGGGCTGATGATAGGGTGAATAGTCTTGTATATGGAGAAAGCATGGGTGTGGATTGGGGAGGTAGACCATCTCTGCCACTTTGTAGGGCACTGAGCCCTCATCGGAAGGTCACTTTTCCAGCACTGCAGGTCATTAACCTCGTTTTGATGTCAGGAGGAATAGAGTCTCATAATCTATTTGTGTTGTACTAGCATCTGTGATTCAGTTACTAAGAGCGGGAATGTTGGTTTTCTATACATCACTTGCAGATGAGATGGAAAGTGATGATATCCAGTCTCAATCTATACTAGTATGTGTTGATTTAAGTAAGAATTGATTAGCAATTCCTGATTGTTACCATTTAAGATGCTGAAAATGTAAAACCCTTCAATTAACATTATTGTAATGATGCCACTACACAACTGAGGTAAAAGTTTTATAATCCAACTAGAAATGGAGTCTGGTCATCTATTGTTTTCTTCACAATGACTCTGAAGAATTCTCTTGTGGGCTGTGAGGTTTCCTGTCAGTTCTCATAGGCACAGGGGCATCTCAGGAGACTCAAGTAAGCCTCAACCTGGCTGTGTTGCCAAAAATGATCATAACCTTTACATTGTGATCCTCCAACCTCCACCTGACTCCTTGGGAGTGCTTCTTAGCACCTGCTGTCTGAACTGGGTTTCAAGTCAGGACTTCATGTGTGCTAGGGAACTCTCTACCAATGTCTCCACATCCTCAGCCCCCTCATATGATGCTAAAATCTTCATGACACAAGATTGTAAACCAAATATTCTTCTATTCGTGATTGTTCCCATACTTGTTATTTTGTTCAGAATATAGTCCATCGTAAAAAGAGAAATCCCCACAACAAATGACCAAGACAAGAAATCCACCTAGAAGAACTAGCGTGTATATGGGTGTTTTTAACCAACATGATATGTTATTTTGCTTTTGAGTGTTCCTAAGCAAACCATATAGTAAAAGTGCTACATGGAGATATTTACACTGCTGGCCATAGAAGGGATGTAGTTTGTCTGGTTTCCTCTGAGACCACTTTCACAAACATAACCCTTATATCCAGTGATAGCTATTAGACAGTTACTCACACAGATTCATTTCACTTCTGTGTCTCTCAAAGATAGTCTATGAATGCATGAGGCTCAGTGCATAAATGGCGTCATTTGATACCTCAGGTGATATAGTGAGCTGAGGAGTTCCACATCTCCTGAGAATGATGACACCCTTGATTTCTGTCACTATTTCAGCTCTTACCTGGAAAAATGGCCTTATAAGATATATAGCTTCCTTATTGTTCAACATTTCTGTCCACATAAGGGTCATTGTGATCACCTCATCCTCCTTTGATAGTCTTAAGATTAGAGTCTAGTACTTCCTGAGTTTGTGCAGAAGTGTGTGCCCTATATCCAAGGAGCTAGAACCCAAAGTCCCATGCATGCACGGAAAGCACTCTACAGCTGAATTTTATCCATAGTCTACAGAATCCCAGAACATGGCTCTTTGCAGGTACATTATAATATCACCATATAACATCACCAATATGACAGAGTGAAGTTATTTCCAGGACAGACAATATTAAGAGCAAACTCACCATAGGCAATCTATACTAAACCCACAAATAGGAGACCAGGGGTGTCAGAAACATTGAATGTTGACATAGAGCTGTCATTAAAACATGTCAAAGGCATTTTGAGATAATGCATGGAGCCTTGAATTGTTATAGTACTAGCACATATGTCCACTGTAGAGGATATGTATGGAAAGGCCCTGTAATTTGGATGTATACACATGTGCACATATGTATAAATGGGGCATTCCCAATCATCTCTTTACCACATTGGGACATGAGCATGCATTCCATCTCATTTTGGTCCTAATCCCAATCACATACTGCAGCATTTATTACTAATTTCTCCTGAATGTTGGGAGCTTGCCTCCCTGCCACAGGTAATTGGAAAGCATGGTGCCACCAGCGCCAGAGGATATGTGTGGAGTGATTTGGAGTGAGAAAGCCTGTGTTTGAACCCTCTACCTGAAATGCCTAGAGACTGGCCTTTTGGGCCCATGACACACTTCTTTCTTGGTTTGCAAAATAGGTGCTATTAACCCAGGTTGAGTGGCAGCACTGCTGCACTTAGGAAATGAGATACCCAAGTGATTGAACTTTATAGACAGTGAAGCCTTTTATAGAATATGATGTCAACATTTTTTAAGCTGAAGAGGAAATGATGACAATATCATAATAGCCATCCTCCTTCTCTCTTTCTCCTTTCAGTCATCAAGCTGTGGTAATGCAAGTAGTAACAGTGGCATCAACAACACCAGTCAAGAACATACACAAGAGGATGGCGTAAACCAGAACGTGCCTGAAAATAACTCCAGCATTGCTGAGTTCTCCCAGGAGGAGTATGAAACGAGCCAAGAACAAGGTTCTTACTCCCTTATTAACAAGATCTTGAAGGAGGCTCACTTTTACAGGCTACAGAGGAGAGGGCAATCTCCAACATGATGGCCTAGATGTGCCTCATCCATTGTTTATAAAAAGCAATGGCATTCGCACAATGCAGTCTTGGATTTGTCTGTAGTTTAATTAAAATTCAATTGGCATTTGTACTCTTTCACTGTTTTGATCCACACCTTCTATATTCCAAGAGTATTTCATGACAATTTTCTTTCAAGTCTGGTTTCTGATTCATGTGAAGTAGCAACAGGGGGACTTCTAATACTGAATGGCTTATATGTCCAATTTGGTTTGGGTTCTAAGTCACTCTTTAGGGTCTCCATGTTAAATGTGGTTTTAAAATGTGACTCCTTTTTCTGAAAGCCTAAATGGTCTGGGAAAGTATGTGATATTCATTAAAACATGAAAGAAGAAACAACATCAACAAACAAGCCAACACCAAATCAGTCATGGGCATTGGGAGGAGTGAGAATGTGACTTGTTCTCATTCTGAAATGAATGGCATGGATGCTGCTCACAAGGGAGATGCTGCACAGAAATCACTCTCTACCTGTAATGTGGACAATGTGAGTCCATGCTTTTGTTAAAGTTATGGCTGTGTGTAGTAACTGCACTGTTTACACTCCAAGGGAGAAGCCTTCTTCCTTTAATGTCCCTGTGTGTGCCCTTCAGACCTGTGGAATGCACTGGTATCTGTTAGAGCAGTGCATAGCAATGCTGTGGCTTAAGTGCAAAATCCAGATATGAACAGCTTATGTGTTGTTCCTTATAGTTGCTTTTGTCATGTCTAATGTTGATAAAGTATAACCTAGTAAACCTCATATCTCACTTGAGAGGTATTGTGAAGCTGGGAGGGATGCCTGTTTGTTGTATAACAAGCCTTTTATGGGAAAGATAGCATTTCACATCATCAAATGATACAGATGTATGGGGTGTGGTAGTCCATGGAAACATAGCCTGCCTAGCATGTGGCACAACAATTTATGATAAAACTATGAACACAATTAATGTGGCTTGTGACAAGTGAAATGAGGCTCCATTATAAGAAAGGCAATGCCATTTAGTGATGGATATTTTTCTGTGGTTAGGATAATGGGAGTGCCTTGCCAGGCCTGGCAATTAAGATTGTGCTGGGGGGAATCCCACCTCAGTTCCTCACATCTGTGATCCAGACAAGTTACAAGCCAGTGGGCACACTGAGCTGTGTAGTTTTAATTAACTGCATTCTACCTTCAAATAATGCCAACTTTTTCCTGAGTAGTGAAGCTCCCACCACAGTTTGTTCCTATGTCCTGACTCATACCCTTTGGTGGACTGTTTGCTGGAAGAGCAGATCAGGATATGTTTATCACACACACAAGATAGCAGGCAGCACATTCACTAGACATTTCCAGAACATTAGGAGTGTTGCAACTGCTGTCAAAACATCAAGTGTGTTTCAAAGGCTGGGTGTACAAGAGAGATTCCAATGATGCCTTGATTGCAGTTGTCATGGTGGTGCATTAGCAACACATTTCATTAGTACAGCATGATTTACCTGTATGCTTGCACCATGCTAAGCTCTCCCAGCCATTTTGAAAGAGACAGACATTCCCACACTGCACCATTCTATTTTCTCTCATGAGAGGTTGCAGATCCTTGTTCCTTAAATGTCGTAACTCAGCTTGAGGCCCTGTGCGGGCTCTGGACAGAAGGTGGTGGCTGAGGTGTAGGTTGTTAATCTCATCCTGAAGCCACTGCTCCAGAGGAAGTCAATAACCTGGGAGAAAAAGAATTTTCTGACAGGATGGGGTGAGGGTGGTTGCCTTAGTTACTGGAAGAAAGAGTTGGGGTTCATGGAGACTGTCACATGACCAGCCTCTTTCTGCAGGATTCAGGCCTGAGGCAAGAGTGTAAGGGATATGTTCACTACGTCAGAGCATTCTCAACAATAGTACTTTCCTGAAGGTGCTCTGAGTCTGTTTGTGACAAGCAAAGACACAGAGGATAAGGATGCAGACTCTCAACACAAGCTCTGACATTCATTGATTTTCAATGAGAGTGTGCAGATTGGCAGACACTTCCTCCTTGTGCTAAGAATCAGGGTCTGTGAGCTCCTGTGTAGCACTGGTCCCTGAGCCCAAGATGCTGTTCTTTCTGTGCTTGGGGGCCTGTCATGGTGCATGTGCAGGGAAATCTCACAAAGGTGCTGAAATGCAACATTGGTTAGATTCCACGGTCTTGTGGTCACACAAAGGAATTCTCAAGGTTGCAAATAATACCTCTCTCTCTCTCTCTCTCTCTCTCTCTCTCTCTCTCTCTCTCTCTGTGCAGAATCAAGAAAATTGTGAAACTTCTCACATCACATATTCAGTCACAGATTATAGCACTAACTGAGCATGAGTATGAATGTATGTATGTATGTATGTATATATGTACATATGTATGTATGAATGAATGATAACCACTGTCTGTGGAATCTGGTAACAAAGAAGTCCCTAAGGGAGACATACAAGGATCTGTGTAGTAAGGGTAAATGGGAAACAGACACGTTCACCTGAGTGACTCAGGAGCATGAGAGGGAGGGGGGTGGTCAGTGAAAAGGAAAAAAGTAAGGACAATTAGCAAGTGAACATGAAGGAATGTGATGGTTTAATTTGGGGAAGGGAAGAGGGGGGAGCACAGGAAGATATATCATGATAACAGAGCCATTATGGGTTTAGTGGAAAAACTGCCACTAGGACAATTCTCAGGAATAAACAAAGTTGACCCAGTTAAAACTCTAAGTAATAGTGGAGAGAGTGCTTGATCTGGCCTTCCCTTGTAATCAGATTGAGGACTACCACAATTTTCATGATAGACCCTTCATGTGGTCCCTAATGGAAACAGACGCAGAGATCCATAACTAACCACTGGGATGAAATCACGGAGTCCACCTGAAAAGAGGTAGGAGTGACAATAATAGCAAAGGTGTCAAGACCAGGATTGGGAGACCCACAGAGACACATGATCCAAGAAAATGGGAGCTCACTGACTTCAGACTGACACTCGGGAACCTGCATAGGAGCCAGTAGGCCTGCTGAATGTGGGTGACAGTGTGTGGGGTGGGACATTTGTGGGGCTGCTGGAAGAGGGAGAACTATGTATCATTAGTACGTGGACTGGCTTTTTGGAGCTTTTTTCCTATGGAGAGAAACCTTGCCCAGTCTAGACAGGGGGGCAGCTTGTTCCTGCCTCAAGGTGGTGATGGGATGGACATTGTTGACTCACCATGGGAGACCTTACTCTTTCTGAAAGTAAAGTGGGGGACATGCATGAGGGGAAGATTGGGGAAGCAGAAAGAGAGAGAGAGAATAGGAACTGGGATTAGAATGGAAAATATAGCCCTCTCAGGTCCTCCTGAGGACTTGGGACTTCATGCATGGAAGTGCATCCCAGTGGACCAGCCCATCTTGAGTCTGTCATTGTCCTAGTCTCACCTACAACCACAGGAGGTGGGAAGATTGGAACTGATTCCAGCCTGCCTTCTGGTGCCCTGTTTGGAGCCTCCTGAGGACTGGGGACTGTGCACAGGGTAACCAGTCCCATTCCATCCAGAGTCTGCCAGACTCCAATCATACCACCACCCACTGGAAGGAGAAAGCCATTGAAATATAGGGCCTGCTTGAACCCACAGGAAGAGAACCTTGGTCCTGCAACCAACAGGAGAGAAAGAGACCCCACAGGTACACACTGGAAGGAAGGGATAGGTAGACAATGATATAAGAGCATAGTCAACAACAGAGAGATCAATATGATGCCACCAGAGTCTAGGGACTCCACACCAGCAAGACCTGAACTTCCCAACACAGATGAAGCAAAAGAGAATGACCCTAAAAACAAATTCACAAAGATGATAGATACCCTAAAAAAGGAAATGAGAAAATCCTTAAAGAAATGTAAAAAAAGGCAAAGCAAATTTGCAAGAAACAATTCAAACAGTGCAATGTTTGAAAGCAGAAACAGAGACAATAACAAATAAACAAATAGTTTGAGGAAATGCTGGAAATAGAAAAGCTGGGTAAATGATCAGGAACTGCAGATGCAAGCATAACCAACAGAATACAAGAGATGGAAGAGAGAATCTCAGCTATTGTAGATATACTTGGAAGAATAGATTTATTGACCAAAGAAAATCTGATGTCCAACAAATACCTATCACAAAATATCCAGGAAATACGGAACATCATGAAAATGCCAAAGTTAAAATAATAGGTAGAGAAGGTGAAGACATTCAACTCAAAGTTGCAGGAAATATATTCAACAAAATCATAGAAGAAAATTTTCCCAACCTAAACACAGACATGCCAATGAAAGTACAACCAAATAGAGTGGTTACAAAACACCAAATAGAGTGGACCACAAAAAATGTCCCCTCACCATGTATTAATCAAAACATCAAACATAGAGAATAAAGAAAAAATATTAAGAGCAATGAAGAGAAAAGGCCAAGTGACATGTAAAGGCAAGCCTATCAGAATTACATCTTATTTATCCATGGTTATTCTGAAGGCAAGAAGGTCCTGGAATGGATATTCTGCCAACACTAAAAGACCACAGATGCTAGCCCGGACTATTATACCAGCAAAGCTTTCAATCACTATAGATGGAGAAAAGAAGATATTCAATGACAAAACCAGATTCAAACAGTACATATCCAAAAACCCAGACCTACAAAAAGTACTAAAAGGAAAATGCCAACCCAAGGAAGTTAACTACACCCACAAACTTAGGCAATAGACAATCCCACTTTACCAGCAGCCAAAAGAAAAATGGGGGAAATCCACACACAATACCACCAACACCACCAAATCCAAAATAAACAAATATTAACAATCAATGATCATTAATATCCCTCACTATTATTGATCTTACCTTGCCTATAAAAAAGAGAAAGGCTAACAGAATGGATACTAAGACAGAATCCATCCTTCTGCTGGATACAAGAAGCACACCTCAACTTCAAAGACAGTTACCTCAGACTTAAGGGTTGGGAAATGATTTTCCAATCAAATGAACATAGGAATCAAGTGGGTGTAGCCATCCTAATATCTAACAAATTAGACTTTAAACTAAAATCAATCAAAAGTAATGAAAGCGGTCATTACTTATTCATCACAGGAGAAACACTTCAACTCTCAATTCTGAATGTCTATGCCCAAATACAAAGGCACCCACATTTGTAAAGGAAACATTACTAGAACTCAAAACTCACATAAATCCTCACAATATTGTATAGACTTCAACACCCCACTCTCACCACTAGACAGGACCAACATAAAGAAACATAACAAAAAAGTTATTAACAGGAGTTATGTCCCAGTTATGTCTCAACTGGGTTTAACAGACAACTATAGAACATTCCATCCAAACACAAAAGAATATGCCTTACTCTCAGTGCCACATGGAACCTTCTTGAAAAATGACCACATACTTGGCAATATAACAAGCATTAATAGGTAAAAAAAAAATCAAAATACCACACTGTATATTATCAGACTATCATGCTTTAAACTTAGAGATAAAAAACAACACAAATTGCACAAACCCTAAAATCTCATGAAAATTGAACAATGTGCAATTGCACCATTCCTGGGCCAAGGAAGAAATAAGAAAGAAATTCAAGACTTCCTAGAATGCAATGAGAATGAACACACAGCATACACAAATTTATGGAACAATTTGAAAGCAGTGTTAAGAGGAAAGTTCATAGCACTAAGTGTGCACAAAAAGAAACTGGAGAACACTCATACTAGAGAATTAACAGCACAACTGAAAGCTCAAAACAAAAAGAAACAAACATACCCAGGAGGATTAAATGCCAGGAAAAAGTCAAATTAAGAGCTGAAATTGATAAAGCGAAAGCTAAGAAAATGATTCAAAGAATCAATGTAACAAAGAGTTGGTTCTTCTAGAAAATCAACAAGATAGACAAAACTGTATCTAAACTAACCAAAAGGTAGGCAGAGAGCATGCAAATTAACAATATCAGAAAAGAAAAGGGGGGCATAATGACATATAGTAAGAAAATCTGGAGAATCTTCAGGTCATACATTTAAAACCTGCACTCTACAAAATTCAAAAATATAATGGAAATGAACAATTTTCTGGATAGATATCAGTTACTAAAATTAAATCAAGAACAGATAAGCAATTTGAATAGATCTATAACCCCTAATGAAATAGAAGCAGTCACCAAAAGTTTTCCAATCAAAAAAAAGCCCAGGGTCAGATGATTTCAGTGCAGAATTCTACCAGAAATTCAAAGAAGAGGCAATACCAATATTCCTCAAAGTGTTCTACACAATAGAAGGAGAAGCATTATTACCAAACTCTTTTTGTGAGGTTACAATAACCTTACTACCCATGTTGCACAAAGATACAATTAAGAAAGGGAACTACAGACCAATATACCTCATGGACATTGATGCAAAAACACTCAATAATGTGCTGGCAAATCAGATACAAGAACACATCAGGGAAATCACCCACCATGGATGCAGGGATGGCTCAACATACAAAAATCCATCAATGTCATCCACCATATAAACAAAGTGGGAAAAAACACATGATCATCTCAATAGATGCTGAGATAGCCTTTGCCAAAATCCAACACTCGTTCATGATAAAGGTCTTGGAGAGATCAGGGATAACAGGAATGTACCTAAACATAATAAAAGCAATATACAGTAAACAGACAGCCAACATCAAACTGAACGGAGAGAAATTTAATGTGATTCCTCTAAAATCAGGAGCAAGGCAAGGCTGCCCACTCTCTCCATATCTCTTCAATATTGTACTTGAAGTTCTAGCTAAAGCAATAAGAGCACAAAAGGAGATCACAGGGACACAAATTGGAAAGGAGGAAGTCAAACTCTCATTATTTGCAGATGGTATGATAGTTTACATAAGTGACCCAAAACACTCTACTAGGGAACTCCTACAGCTGATAAACATATTCAGCAAATTAGCAGAATACAAGTTTAACTAAAAAAAAAAATCAGTTAGCCCTACTATATACAGACAATAAAGGGGCTGAGAAGGAAAGCAGAGAAACATCACCCTTTTCAATAGACACAAGCACCATAAAATATCTTTGGCTAATGCTAACCAAACAAGCAAACGACCTATATAATAAACACTTTAAGTCTTTAAAGAAAGAAATTAAAGAAGAGAGCAGAAAATGGAAAGATCTCTCATGCTTTTGGATAGGTAGGATCAATAGAGTAAAAATGGCAATCTTGCCAAAAGCAATCTACAGATTCATTGCAATCCCCATCAAAATCCCAACACAATTCTTCACAGACCTTGAAAGAACAATACTCAACTTTATATGGAAAAACAATAAACCCAATGTAGCCTAAACAACCCTGTACAATAAAGGAACATCCAAAGGCATCACCATCACTGACTTCATCCTCTAGTCCAGAATCATAGTACTAAAAGCAGCTTGGTATTGGCACAAATATATACCAAATGAATCGAATTGTAAACCCTGATGTTAACCCACACATCTACAAACACTGGATATTTTACAAAGCAGCTAAAATTATACAAAGGAAAAAGGAAAACATCTTCAACAAAACTTGCTGGCATCAATGGATGCTAGTGTGTAGAAGACTACAGATAGATCCATATCAATCATCATGCAGAAAACAAATCCAAATGGATCAAAGACCTCAACATAAATCCAGCCGCACTGAAGCTCTCAGAAGGGAATGTGGGAGGTGCTCTTGAACAAATTGGTACAGGAGAATAGTTCCTGAACATAACACCAGTAGCACAGACACTAAGTTCAACAATTAATAAATGGTACCTCATGAAACTGAAAAGCTTCTATAAGGCAAAGTTCGCAGTCAATAAGACAAAATGGCAGCCCACAGAATGGGAAAAGATATTCACCAACCCCATGTCTGACAGAGGGCTAATTTTCAAAATACATAAAGACATCAAGAAGCTAGTCACAAAACACCAAATAATACAATTAAAAAGTGGGGTACAGAACTAATTTGAGAATCTCAATAGAGGAATCTGAAATAGCTGAAAGTGTTCAACATCCTTAGCCATCAGGGAAATGCAAATCAAAACAACTTGGAGATATCATTTTACTCCTCTCAGAATGACTAAAATAAAAATCATCAAGACAATTTATGCTGGAGAGGATGTGGAGAAAGGGGAACACTCCTCCACTGCTGGTGGGAGTGCAAACTTGTGCAGTCAGTCTGGAAATCACAACGGGAGTTACTCAGGAAAAGGGGAATCAGTCTACCACAAGACCCAGCAATTCCACTCTTAGGCATATACCCAACTGATACACATTCATACACCAAGGACATCTGTTCAACTATGTTCATAGAAGCATTATTTATAATAGCAAGAACCTGGAAGCAACCTAGATGCCCCTCAACTGATTAATGGATAAAGAAGATGTTGTACATTTACACAATAGATTACTACTCAGCGAGTGGGGGAAGTCAATGGAATCATGAAATTTCCAGGCACATTCATGGAACTAGAAGAAGTATCCTGAGTGAGGTAACTCAGTCACAAAAAGACAAACATGGTATGAAATCACTCATATGTGGATTTTAGACATAGAGCAAAGGATCAAAGGATCACCAGCCTACAATCCACACTGCCTGAAAAGCTAGCAAACAAGGAGGACCCTAAGAGAGACATACATGTTCCACCTGAGAAGGGGAAAGGGACAAGTTCTCCTGAGAAAATTGGGAGCATGGGGGTAGGGGTGAGGGCATTAGAAGAAAGAGAAGGAGAAAGAGGAGGGGAGAGAAGGACATGAGAGAGTAGGAAGATTGAGTCAGGAGAAGAATAGAGGAGAACAAGAAAAAAGATACCATAATAGAGGGAGCCAATATAGATTTAAAGAGAAATCTGGCCCTAAGGAAATGTCCCGAGATCTACAAGGATGACCCCCAACTAGGAATCTTAGCAATGGGGGAGAGGATACCTTAAATGCCCTTCTCCAATAATGAGATTGATGACTAACGTATATGCCATCCTAGAGCCTTGTTCCTGAATAAGCCTATTAGTTAGGAGGTCCTGGTAGTCTATGGGGCCTCTGGTAGTAGATCAGTACTTATCCCTAATATACAAATGGACTTTGTAAGCCCATCCCACATGGAGGGATAGTCTCTCAGCATAGACACACTGGGGAGGCCCTAGGCCCTACTCCAAATGATATGGCAGAGTTTGAAAATCACCCATGGAAGACCTCACCCTCCCTGGGGAGCAGAAAAGGGTTGGGTGGGGGTTGTGGGTACAGGGGAGGAGGAAAGGGTGAGAGAACTGGGATTGACATGTGGAACAAACTTGTTTCCAATTTAAATGAAAATATTATCAAAAAAGAATGTAAAAAAATAAAATTAAATATGTACATAAACACACACACACATGCACACACACAATGCTGTCACTCTCTTTGGAACTTGGAAATGGTCATATAATTTTCCCAATGACAAATAGTTTGTCATGGTGAGGCCCACATGGCTGAACCTTTCAAGGCTCCATTCCAAGTAAAATCTCTACAGATGTGCCCTGAGCCTTGACATCAAAATCATGAACAATTGATCCAAGTAGAATCACACTATGGAGCTTGAGAATTACTGTTCCCATTCAGACTCATCGCCAAAATCCAGAAATAAAATGAATTAAAGAAGTGGATTCCTATTGCTGAAACTCACAGACTCAGGTTGAACTAAAGACTGGTAAGGACAGATATTATGTAGGCCCCTGCCCTCTAGAAAGGATTAAGAACACGAGGGAAACCCCTGAGGTGTGACATTCCATCGTGCCTGCATAGCACCATGGACCAAATCCTACCACTTTCATGTGTGTGTTGTGGTCATACCTACAGAAACATACTGCATTTTGATGCCATCACAGTATACATATGCCCAAATGTGAGTACCAATCTTTGAGGAAAAACAACTTGGAACATGCTTAATGGGCATGAAAGTTAGTGGAATGCAACAGGAGAACCCAGGCATTCTGCCTCCAGTCTCCATAATGTTTTCTTCGTGTTGTTGTTTTGACTTACTCTACATAAGTGTGGCTCTTCCAGAACTTCAAGAGTGACCAGAGTGGGAAAAAAATCACAGACATTTGTCTGCCTCTGGGTCTTGCATTCTGGGAATAAAGGCATTCTCCTTTCTTAATGACTACCTGGTCTTTGAATGCAAACAGTCATGAGTAAAGCTAATCAGTGGGATGTATAACTACTGTGGTGGTCTGAACGACAATAACCCCCAGACACTCACAGGGAGTGGTATAATTAAAGGTATGGACTTCCTGGAGTAGGTGTGGCCTTGTTGGAGGAAGTGTGTCAATGGGCAGTGGGTTTGAGGTCTCAAAAGCTCAAGCCATGCCTGGTGGCTCACTCACTGTCTCTTCCCATTGCATCGAGATCCTGATGTAGAAGTCTCTGCTACCTCTCTAGCACCTTGTCTGCCTGCATTCTGTCATGCTCCCCACCATGATGATAATGGAGTAAACCTCTGAAGTTTTGTGTGAATAAGCCAGTGTGAATTAATTGTTTCCTTTTGTAAGGGTTGACATGGGCATGGTGTTTAATCACCACAGGAAAACCCCTAACTGAGACTCCTGAAGACTCTAACCTAACATGCAATCATCCCCACTCATAGTGAGGTCTCCTGGTAAGACCTGGCTAAGGTGCATGTGCAAAACAGGACCCAGGGATAACTGAGTACTGGGCAGGTGGGGGTGGAGTGGTGTTGGTGATGTCCTTGGAGAATGCATCCTCATGGGGTTACCTCTTGCTTGCTTTGTTGATGGTGGCTCTTGACACTTCTGCCCATTGCTGGCTTACTGAGCCTCATCTGAGGTTTGGCCTCCAGTAGTGTTAACAGCGGGGGAGTCAGCTGAAATTGCTCATCAACTTCAGACTTCATTGGATTTCCTTGCTTTTTGATGTTTCTGTGTATACCACAGATGACATTGTATGAGGGAAAAGCCCACAATGGGCCTTCTATAAGGATTCAAGGTACTGTTGGCATTTTGGGACCAAAACCATAGACCCCAGGAGAAAAGACAAAGAAAGGGGCACTATTTTTAATTCTTCAATACACCCAGCATGTTGACCTTATAGACACCTTTCCAGCAGGACTGTTTCCCCCAAACCCACACACCTCCAATAATAATAATGGCTTGCTGAGCTCATATACTCAGTTTCTAAATTGAACAGCTGCTTGCCTGATTGGCATCTTTTCCTAGCAGCTACTAATGGGAGTCTTCTGGGAAGAGTTAGGGGCACAGTATCTAAGAGGCAGGCTTGACTCTACATGTCCACACAGTATTCAGATGACAAAGAAAGACAGCTTTAGAGCAAAGGAACTCAGCATCTTGTGTCCTGTCTAGCTCTCTTGGGTGTGAGGGGCGTGGGCTGGACTGTTTATTTCACGCACGTCAATTGAGGGGATACAAGTAAGAACATCACATTTTAGAGGAATATGCTTGTGCAAAGGAAGAAGTGGCTCACCAGCAAGTGAGTCTTGGATCCCTGTCATGAGCTGCTATAGGGCCCACGCATTTGAGATAGAGAAAAACTTCCAAGTATTCCCTGCTTTTTTGAAAAGTTTCAATTTCATATATCACTACACCATGGGGTTTCTTTTATTAGTTGTTGATCTTGGTTTCTGTGTTAATTTGTTCTATTCAGAGTGTTGTCTCTTGTGTCAATATGGAGCATGAATAATAAAAATGCAGAAACAGATTTTACGGTTTAAGCTGAGGATGAAAAAAGCAAAGCATACAACCACTAGAGTTCTTACCTCTACCAAGGCTGCAGACTGAATGCAGTGCACTCCTGTCTCCAGTGCACACCTGACTTTTATTCCTCTCTAGTGTTGGAATTAAAGGCATGCTCACCAGTGCCTGAGATGTATGTCTTACTCCTGTGGCTAGCTTTGCACTCTCATCTTCAGACAAGCTTTATCTGTTAGATCATAAACAAAAAGTCACCACACCATATGTTCAAGGTTGTGCCCCAATTTTCTGTTCTGTCAGGTTCAGTGTATCTTGTTTTATATTGAAGTCTTGGATGGACTTGGACTTGAGTTTTGTGCAGGGCGATAAGATTATCCTTTGTGTATAGGAGGGTACCTGATTCCTTTGGGTTAGTAGTCAAACAAGACATATCGCTGAATATGTTTGTCAGCTGTAGGTGTTCTCTGTTGTACCATTTAGGGTTACTTACTTAAACTACCATATCATCTGCAAATCGCAACCCTTTGGCTTCTTCCTTTCAAATTTGATCTTCAGTTGACTTTTGTTCTAGTTTAAGACTTCTAGTACTGTATTGCATATTCTAGTGCTGCATTGCCTATGTATGGGGAGTGTATACAACTTTGCTTTGTTCTTGGTTGTAATGAAATTTATTTGAGTTTCTCTCCATTTAAGTTGATGGTGCTTACTGACTTACTGTAAGCTCTCTTTACTCTACTGAGGTAATTCCTATATGTTCCTAATCTATCTAGGATGATTATCATGAATTAGTGCTTCATTTTTTCAGTGGATTTTTAAACATTTGTTGAGATGATCATATGGATTTGCCTTTTAGTCTCTTTACATGGTGGATTAAACTTAATGATTTTTGTATGTTGAACCATCCAGTCAAATCTGGGATGAAGCTTACTTGATCATTGTGCATGGTCCTTCTGACATGTTCTTGGACTCATTTAGCAAGTAGTTTATTGAGTATGTTTAGGTCTCTGCCCATAAGGAAAACTGTTCTGTAATACGTCTGAAGCATAGAACAGGAAAAAGATATAAGAGTAAACCTGAGATGCCAGGCTTTCATCCTTCCTTCTCAATATCTTATGGGCCCAAGTGAGGATTCGAAGTTTTTTTCTTTTCTTAAGTATCCAAAACAGCTTCTAAGTGCCAGTTATACACCCAGAGTATAGGACAAAGAGAAGACTCCAAGGCTGAGAAGGATGCTGGCACGGACACAGAGTTCTGCATAACCTGTGACCAGGAAAGAGTCATTACTGTAAGTACAGCATCTGTGCCAGTCCATAATATTTTCCTATATACCTTCTCACTTGTAGGTGCCATGTGCTAAGGGTTTTGAAAATGGTAGATGGCAGTGGCACTGTCACAGAGAAGCAGTACATATCCAGCACAGATGAGACATTGGCTCTCATGAGTGTGTGTTATAGTCTGAGAACACCAGTGTAACGGTGTAGACATTCTCCTGCCTCTGAATGGCACTCAAGAGCTGTCAGAAAGTTGGTTCTCTGCTTCCCAGAAACTGAGGTTGAACAGGCACCCAACTACTCCAGCAGAATGAGAATCCTCAGAGGTGTAGCTTCATTTGCACAAAGACACCATCTAGACTGGTGGTCAAGTGAAACCACGGAGGTTTATGATGAAGTGGTACCCACAAACAGAGTGTTTCTACGTCATTTGAATCATGACTGGGGCTGTTGTTCCCTCTTCCCCCATCCCTTGCACCTTGCTCTTAAAGAGTACCAGGGAGTGGAAAACATGATGTGGCCGACCTGGATCAGATTCTTCTTTGTGCTTTTCACAGTGAGATTAAGGGATGCATTCCCAGCAACCAGTGGGCTCAGCTCACAGACTGAGACTGAGTGGAAGGAAAACAGAGGCTCCCAAACAGTCCACTCCCTAAAGGTGTCACATCCTTCCTTCTCCCTTTGTCTTTCCTCCAGGTTTGAGCCTCTTTGTCTAATGTAAGAACCTGGATTAGTTTTCATGTCTCCAACATTGCTGCTTACTGGGGATTCCAGACTGCGTTACACATACTGCCCTTAGACTATTGGAGAATAATACCTTCACATGTATTTATAGCCATTCACACCTGCACACTCACCACCTGATTACATGATCACCACACATGCTTACACACTGTGTCCAAGTAAAAATGGCATGACAGCCTGAGAAGAGTTCTGTGTATCACAGGCACCCGCCCGCTGTGTGTGGCTGCTTCACTCCCTACAAGACTATAAGTGAGGCAGGGGAAGAGGACTAAGAGCTGGTGAAAGAGGAATCAGCAGGTGGTCTATACAGTCTTGATGCCTTAGTGTCAGTGGGAGCAGTCAGGATTGTGAGAAAGGGAGTCAATCCGGTAGACAGTGGAGCCTTTCATGGACTACCTAGACTAGACAAGATGTAAGTTCACAAATGTTTGAGAGCATGAGTTCAAGTTGGTGCACAGAGTGTTCAGCATCCCTTGGGCTATCCAGTGTGAGTATCTGGGAGGAAACTAGAAACTGAGGACCATCACCAAGATGGAGGAGCAGGTGTCAGGTGGAGCTGAGTCATCCATAGATGGCGTCGCAGCATGGCTCTTAAGACACAAAGTGCGTAGGTTGGCATGAAGGGTCCAGGACCTGGTAAATCCTCCATTGTGCAGAGGAAGCCAAAGTCCTCTGTGCCTCCTCCATTTTACAGTGTCAATGAGAGAGATGGGGACAAAAAAGATGACTGAAAACTAATGCTGCTATCATCACTTAATGAATGGCAATGTTGACCTGCTCTGTTCAGAGAAGAAGGGGCTAATAAGGGCATAGACGCCAGTGAACAGGCTGATTCCTATGGTATTCATGTGTGCACTGCCATGAAAAAAAAACCCTTATTTGTGTTCTACAAATCTTTTAGGAACTGGGACTGCATTTCATTGGATAGAGATGCCTATGATGCAGGAAGTCTTTGGTGTGGTCCCAAGCCTCACATAAAAGAGGTGTGCTGGCATTGGCCTCTACAGCTGGCCTTGGGATGTGGAGGCTGCAAGAACAGAACCTTGAGATCATTCTGGTTAGAAAGGGAAATTGCAACCAGATTCAGATACATGCAACCCCTTACACTCAAACCCTGATAAATATACAAATTCAACACCTTTCAGTGAATCCATGGGTGTTCACATTGACACACACTGTTCCTTGGACTGCAATCTGCTGCTTGCCTCTGCTTGGTCCTTCATGTAAGGCACACAGGGCAGTTTCAGTGTGCTCCACTTAGATACAGACATAAACAAAGAAATGGAAATTAGTGGTCTGTGGTGGACTCTAATGGAAAGGCCATCCCAGCCTGTGACACACTGGTTCTCAGTCCTTTTCAATCCACCTAACCATGGACACCACATGCCCTACATCACCACCCTGAGGACAGAGATACTAGGATACAAGAAGTTAATACAAGGTCCTTCACAAAAGGGAAAGTAACAAGATCTCCTGAGCATATTGGGAGTGGGGGGGGCAGTTATTGGAGAGGGAGCTAGAAGAAAGAGAAGGGGAAGAAAGGAAAGCACTTGGGAGTAGTAAGATTGAGTCCGGGAAGGAATAGAAGAAAGGGAGAGAGAGAGAGAGAGAGAGAGAGAGAGAGAGAGAGAGAGAGAGAGAGAGAGAGAGAGAGAGAGAGAGAGAGAACATGTTTTGAAGAGAAAGCTGATTCTAGAAAAATGTCCAGAGACCTCCAAGACTGACCTGAACTAACAATCTAAGCAACAGTGGAAAGGCTACCATAAAAGCTTTTCCCTGATTATGAGATTGATGACTAACTTATCCACCATCATAGAGCCCTCATGTAGTAGCTGAAGGAAACATAAGCAGACACCCAACAAACACTGAGCTGAACTGGAATCCAGAAGCACAGAGGGAGGAATAGACCAGGCTACAGAAACCCACAGAGACAGCTGACCTGAACAAGGAGGAGCCAATGGTTCCCCAGACTGACAGCTGGGATTCTAGCATGGGAATGACTCAGACCTCCTGAATGTGGGTCTCAGCTAGAAGGTCTGGGCAGTCTAAGGGACCTCTGACAGTGGAACCAGGATGTATTCCTGGTGCAGAAAAGGACTTTGGGAGCACATTCCCCATGGAGGGATACTCCCTTAACCTAGAGGCAAGAGAGAGGGCCTAGTTCCTACTCCAAATGACTGGTCAGATTTTGTTGATCTATTCTGGAAGGTATCACCCTCCCTGTGAAGTGAGGGGGGAATGGGATGGCAGGGTTGTTGAGGGGCATGGGAGGGAGGGAGAGAGGAAGGGGAGGAGAGGGAACATTTTACATGATGTGTAAAATAAGAAAAAAATCACACTAAAAAAAGAACTAAAACTATGGCATGTACAGAGTGCTGTAGGAATAGATTAGAATTACCTATGTTGGGAAGAAAAATATTTCAATGGTAGTGAATATAATGTAGAAGGTTATCTTTGTGATTATCAAAGTAGTTTATATGTAAAGAGACATTTTTGAGAGGAAGAAAAATTAAAATACCTCACTAGGTATAGTTTATTTTCTTTTTGTTCTGCTCATTATTTATTGTAAAATATTTATTCTTCATCCTGTATCAGTTATTGAGATTAAAAAATTTAGTCAACCTTCTGGGAGGCAAAAAAAGAAAGAAAAAGAAAAAAGTTGTGTTCTATGTGTGATGGGATGGTGCACTCCCAAAATATCTCAACATTATGGTCACATAAATAAGAAACTCACAATGACAACATCATGGAACCAACAACTTGGATGGTAGATAACTCATCAGACACTCCACCGACTAAAAGAAAGAGAAAAGAAAAAAAAATCACAAGCACACACACATGCAATCACCTGCAAGTGTGTACACCACAAACACAGCAAATCCCAAAAAAAATCATACCAGTTAATATTTCATTCTTGTTAGGATGGGTTTTATTGTCTTCATTTAATGAAACACAGATGAAACTTAAGGTGGTAATTGCATGAATTTACACACTAATAAATTGAGAGAGAGTTCTATATACCAGTGTCAGTGTCCTTCTCTTGAAGTATTAAATAGCTGTATAAAGTGTAAGGTCAACTATAATGGGGACTATAATTAGATGAAGGATTCTCTCTGTGTTCTGATTCTTCTGTATCTATAACGGCTTACTGAAGCATGACTATACAGAACCTTAGTCAATGAAAAAAAGGAAGTTCAAAAATGGGGTAAGAACATGGAACACCCAAGAGCCCGAGGCGCAGCCATAAGTGACTTCTTACCTCTCAAGATTCTCTGACCAAAGGGCTGTGAACCTGTCTTCATCCCACCTTATCACTTCCTTTCTCTACCTCCCAAGAGCTGGGAATAAAGGCTTGAACCACCACCATATAGCTTCTATGGATAAGAAATGGCAAGCTCTGCTCTCTAAAATCCAGGTGAGTTTGATTTTTCAGAACAAACAAAACAAAACAAAAAACACATAAGCCAACAGCTTTGAAAAAAATTCACACAGACCACACACACAGACACACACATAAGCCAACAGCTTTGAGAAAAATCACACAGACCACACAGACACACAGACACACACACACACATAAGCCCACAGCTTTGAAAAATAATTCACATAGACCACCCCACACACACACAGAGGGGGGGGTGAGAACTACACCAGACCTACTGCTCCTTCTGCCCTCCAGGCAATAAAATAAAATGGAAGCAGTTTTGAAAACAGCAACAAAGGATGAAAGAAGAAGCAGAAACACAATGAGGGGGAAATGGTAACTCACCCACAGGAATAGCAGCGTGGGTAGGATAGAACCATTGCAATGTGTTTGCCCTTACCTAGGAGCATCTCTCCCCAGAATGTCACAGGAAAAATGTCAAAACTACTAAGAAAAGAATGATGTGTTTGAGTCTTGCCATGTGATGGTATTATTGTCACCAGGCTGGTCATTGTTACTCCTCGTGACCATGATCCCAAAAAGATTTTATTCCAAGGATAGGTCAATGATGTTGACATTCACAGTCCTGTAGGCTCTGATCTTACTCAAAGGAAGGTGTTACAGCTAGAGTTATTCTGTCTATTCTTGGATGAGCCTTTTAAATATTCTTTTGGCTTTCTGTTGCCAATGCATGTTGTCATTTTCTATTTTTTGTGTTCTTTCTTGTATAAGTGGGGACTGGGCAGCACACGGGTTGAGTGTCAAGTTACTGAGGGCTAGTGTCAGCCTTTCTAAGGAGAGTGAATGAGAGGATGCTTCTGTCCTGGTCCCCACAGACATCCTGGACGTGCTTCCCACATACTTCTGGCAGGAGTGGCATTCACATTTGAACATCTCTTGATCTGCATCTCCAGGGGAAGAGTGTTTTCTTTTCCTGTCCCTTTGGTGAAGTAACAGAAACCTGACACATTTCTTTCTCTTGATTTCAGCTAGCTTTGCTTTCTTTTGAGTTGATCTTGAACTCTCAGGCTTCTGCTCTTCTGCCATCCTTTCAAAGAAAAAAATCACATAGTAGAAACATGAAGGTCAATTGAAAACAGCTCAGGCTGCACACACTCCTGGAGTACCTACAAACATGGGCAGATACATATCTCAAAAGGAGCCCCTAATGGCTTCAGCAATGGAAATCTTAGTTTCTAGCTGGATTGTGCAGTCGTTTTGTTTTGTTTTGTTTTGTTATGGGTACCGACATATCAATTATCAAATTGTGTGCTCTTTGCATCTGGAATATTGGTTTTTACCCAATTATCTTTGTACTTGATTGTGTGTGGCACCAGGACCCCAGGACAGAATTCTTTCAAGTGAAGCACACAGATGACTATTTCTTATGTAATATTCTGATGTCTCCTGAAGCGATGCTTCACAAATAGCCTGTTCTTTAAACTTTTCTTTAAGTTCATACTCTTTCAAATAAAAGTGAGCAATTGCTATCCTGTCTCAGAGGACATCTTTGAGGTTCCAGGTTCTACAAACACAGTGCCTGCTAACACTAATTCTTAAGGACCTAAGAAGAGTGCTACAGTTGCAGTCCTACTTACTTGTGTTGGAGAACAGAACAGATCAAAGAGATTTCCTCTAATCCAACTCCAAAAGACCCCTCTCTCCATCAGCTACAGCCACATTAACAGAGAGGGATAGATGTACTAGATTCCTAGGCATGGTAAGTATGATTAGTATAACCCCCATCTCAGGTCATATTTGGTTAACTCATATGCCTTGCAGAGACAAGTGGAATACCAGAGAAATGTAAAGTGAACCCAAGGAGAAATGCATTGGGCACAGTTAGAGGTTGACCAGCGATTTCCCAGGACTTTCATCTTTTAGCAGCATAGGTCACATCAGGGATAGCACAGAATGCCTTAGTGAGAGCAGTAACAAAGGCACAGGTCATCTTCCACATCTCAGAAATCTGTCCATGCAGATAGTGGCTACAATAATTCTGGGGACAGAAATGTGGGAGTGGATGAGCAGAGTGGGGGTAAATTCAACAGATACATGTGCTACAATAGTTTAGATATGCATAATTACTAGCTATGGATGCATTTGTGGGGGCATATTTGGATTGCAAGCTTGAATATGTTGGAGCATGGGAGATAGGCTGAGAGCATTTTAGCAGAGGAAGATTTGGCTCCTGGTAAGATCTTTTACCTCTCTAAAGTCATTTACCATCTGTGCTAAGGTTAATACAACCCAACATTCCTTTGTAGAGTGGCTATGAGTAATAGCACAGGGGTTGTGCACAAAAGGAATTTATTGAAAACGACTGCAGTTTCCCTTTGAGATCTATGGTGTGGTCCAAGATGCTGATTCTATACCCCTCAAACACCACACACACACACACACACACACACACACACACACACACACACACACACACACACACACACACATCACAGAGAGACAGAGAGAGAGAGAAGAGAGAGAGAGAAGAGAGACGATAGAGAGAAAGAGAGAAGAGAGAGAAGAGAGAGAGAGAGAGAGAGAGAGAGAGAGAGAGAAAGAGAGAGAGAGAGAGAGAGAGAGTAGGGAGAAGGAAAAATCAAATCAGAGGCCACATACATGACATGGTTGAATAAATTAGATAGGTTTTGCACTAGGATATGTAAATCAGTCTCACTATTTTGGAGATAGATATGGAGGCTTCTCAAAACTTTTACAATAAAACTTCCACATATTCCAGGGTACAGTATTGACAGACACTTATCTTGTGTATAACTGCAGCTTTCAATTTAAACATAGGACCCACTCAAAAGAGAAAAATTAAGTGTGATACTGGAAAGCTCACCAAGTAGCTACAAACTGGTGAAGTAGTGAATTTTGGAGGAGATTCTACAACTGACATTTTAATTAAACCAGCAAAACCAAAACTACTAAGTATTTTTTCTCATATTCACAGATAAGTGTTGTCCTCAACTATCACTAAGAAAACTTCACCTTAGCCACATAAAGAGATCAATACAGAAAACCACCACCAATGAAACTAAAGAGTTGTGAAGACATGTCCCAACAGATCTATCTATCACAAAACACCTGTAGCATTGGCTCAGGGATCATTGTGGTAGAGGAAACAGAAAGAAGGTAAGAGCCAGAAGAACAGGGGTTTGCTGTGAGACTGTGTCTCCTAGGAAAGTAGAAGCTACACGTATAAGTTCTCACCAACATGACTACATAAATATGAGATGAATAAGGATGACCTCAAAAGACATGCTAACGTGGACAGGATTTGGGAGTGGTGGGTGGCAGATGGGGATCATGAAGTCTTGCAGAACAGACAGCTAAAGAATGCTGAGACCAGGGAGTAGTAGCCTTCTCCAAGAAGGCTATCTAATAACAAATTTTCAGTCTTGAAAATATACCTAATAGAAATGTTACACAGACTGAACAGGTTGTATTTATGTGTTTAGAAATATGTATACACATATGAATACACCAATGATTCATGGAAACAAGACAATGAACTTGAAAGAGAACAAATGAGGAAGATATGGGATGTTCTGGGGAAAAGGAGGAGAGAGGAAATGATGTAATATTAATCTTAAAAAAACTTGAGTACACGTCCATCATCACCAACTGGCAACACACACCTCACTCACCTCCCACCTCCACCAACATTTGCCTTCCTAACAGCAAAATACTGCCTCCTAGTACACTGCAAAGAATAGCATGTTGGTTCTTTTACTTCAGTGTTGACATATGTAGACCACAGTATCACATAAACTCCACAAGGAAGGATACAACCACAGTGCCTGTACCATGTCCCGTTTCTAGGTCCTTCTTCCCATTTGTCCATCTCCTAGGGCACTTCCTGTCACATAGTAGGCCCTCAGTAAATGTATCTGGATACAAGAAGTGTCTGGTTTGGGGAGAGGCCTCCCTAAATTACATCACTTGTTGCTCTTCATCCCTGTCGGGTGATGCTGGAGAGCAGAGAATCAATGAGATCACAGAACAGTCTGATGAAACACAGAGGGAAAGCAGGGCTTTGCTGGGGTCACCACTACCCATGTAGTTGTGCAGATGGCAGTCCTGGAAATTGTTCTCCACTGAGTAGGTAACTCTCACTCTCCAGAGACATGCCCACTCAGAGCCCTTCTTCTCTTCTAGTGAACACTGACAGGCATCTTTGCTCCTTGTCCTACTCTGCTCGTCTACATTCTTCAACACTTCTGGGTATCTCATTAAGGAGCAGCACTCCCTTCACATGAGGATGCCATGCTTCCTCCACAGCAAGGGTGTTACATTGCCCTACACCTCCCTGGACTGTACCTGAATGCTCTACTGACTATCAATACAGGTCCTTTAAAAGTCGTACCCACCCTCCACCATCAAATGAAATCCACAGCTCCTGAAACCTGTACACAGCATCCTAAGTTATGGTGGGGAGTTCATCGAATGATTGCAGTGCCCATGCAACAGATAATGATGCCTCCTAGACTTTCCCATTTGTTCATGGCATCTACTTGACTTGGTTTAAAGACTGTTCTTCTAGATGCAGAGACACACAGGCAAACAACATGACATATAGAGACAGCCCAAATTAAAGATCTACATCAGTTCCTCCCCTGGGAGCTCATGGAGCTTCCTAGAACTACGGAGAGGAATAACTGTGGGAGCCTCAGGATTAAAAGACACCAGGACAACAGGGCCTACAGAATATAATGATCAGGACTCATGGAGACTCACAGACACTGAAGAAACAATCACAGAGCCTGCATGGTTCTGTACTAGGTCCTCTGCGAGAATATCGTGATGGTTAGCTCACTGCTCTTACAGGGACTTCTAACATGTGAGTCCCTGATGCTTTTAGTACCCTTTTGTCACTTGCCCCTACTGTTTGGCCTTGTCCAGCCCTGATATGTGGGTTTCTGCCTAGTGTTATGGTATCTGTTGGTATCTCCTGGAGCCTGCTCTTTTCTGAAGGGATATAGAGGAAAGCATCTGGGAGAGACAAGAATTGAAAGATAGTGCAGTGGAGGAAAAAAAATGAGTTCTCTGCTGTGATGGGGTTTCTAGATGAATAATATAAATAAGAAAAAAAGGAGCACTGGTGTGTCTGTGTGTGTGTGTGTGTGTGTGTGTGTGTGTGTGTGTGTGTGTGTGTGTGTGTGTGTGTGTTTACTGCTTGGCAACCCTATGTAAATTTCTTTTCTTGCCTTCTTATTGTCTTCATAACAAATGATAGGGAGATTAAGGCAAGGAAATCTGGGGCCACATAATTGTTAGGACAAGTCACTAGGATTTCTAATCACAATGCACTTCAACTGGTCACCACCCATACCACTGCAGGTGTCTGGTTATGCAAAGTCACTCATTAGATATTCTGGACAACCTGGGTTAAACAATAACCAGAGTAGGAATGCAAATACTTGTTTTGTAAATCCTCTGGTAACACCCCAAGCATTCCAAGACAAGGGTTCCGTGATTGCTTACATCCAGGACAATAGAAATTTTCCATCAATGCTATGTCAATCTGCCACCAAAGCTGAAGCTACAGGTGACTGAAATGGATTATGTCATCATCTTCAAGGTTGAGAAGGCCGTGTGGGGCTGGCACTCTGACCTGCCTTGGGGTTAAGAGGCCCCACTCAAGATATTCCTAGTACTGATCTCAGCACTGGAGATCCTGAATGAGCTGCCTTGTTCAATCTCACACTGTTTGCTGTGGGTGTTCAGTTCCTTCCACATGTGAGCCACTGAACCCTGTACATTTGCTGCCCAGCACCTGAACCCAGTCAGGTGCTATGGAGAGGCTTCCCCAGTTCTCTCCTGTCTCTCCCTTCAGCATCCTCCAGAAGCACACTATAGAGACAAAGCACTCTCTCTCTATGCCTAGGTCCTGTCAGCTGTTGTTTCCAAGGTCCAACAGAAAGAGGAAGAGGGGCTGGCTGAACTTCCAGGATGGGTTTATGTGGCATTTCCTTACTCTGTGCATACAAACTCTGGAGTTCTTTGACCTCTGCCTTACTTAAGTGACACACATTAGTATCCAAATTTCACAGAAGACTTTCATATGGATTAGATAATATTTTAGTTTGTCCTACCACCACATTTCTAAGAGTTTTCCATCCCTGGTTGTTACAGAGTCACCAACAAACATTATTTTACACACACTTTCCTGTAGATTTTTTTTTCTCATGTTCTTTTTTTTTTCAAGGGTTCACAAACAGGTAGTCTTTAATGTCTGGCTTTTTAAATTAAAGACCTAAACTACAAAATTTTGCAAATATGACACTGTCAGAGATTGAGTGTCTGGATAATTTAAATTTTCATTATTCTAGAGTCCATGTCTGTAACACATAACACACAAGATCGGTATCATTCAAAAGAAACAGCAGAGAAATTACAATGAGGAGAACATCAGTTTGGCCCTGCAGACATGAAACCAGCCACCATTTCTTCTGTGGAGAGCATCAGCTGTGCTTCAGAACTTTGCCTGTCAAGTCTCTTTCTTCATCATTCTATCCTCCAGGGAATACCAGTGTCTTCATGTTTCTTGAGCATTAACACTGCTGGGGTTTAAACCTCAGACCAGGTTTAGTAAGCCACAAGTGGACAGTAATGTTGAGAGCCACCATTAAAAAAGCAGGCAAGAGGTAACCCCAGGAGGATGCTTTTTCCAAAGACATCACTAACATCTCTCTACCCCCACCTGTGCATTCTCAGTTCTCCTTGGGCCCTGTGTTGCACATGTACCTCAGCCCAGGTCTTACCAGGAGACCTCACTATGAGTGGGGATGATTGCATGTTAGGTTAGTGTCTGCAGTAGTCTCAGTTAGGGTTTTCTTGATCTGATGAAATATCATTCCCATGGCAATCCTTACATTTTAGAGGTTTAGTTCTTTATCATCATAGTGGAAAGCATGGCAGAATGCAGGCAGACATGTTGCTGGAGAGGTAGCAGTGTCCTGTACATCAGGATCTGCATGCAATAGGAAGAGACAGTGAGTGAGCCACCAGGCATGGCTTGAGCTTGAGAACACAAAGCCCAAGCCATTGAAACAATATGTCCATCATGGCCACACCTACACCAAGGCCACACTTCCAATAATACCTCTCCCTGTGAGTAACTGGGAGTTATTTTCATTCAGACTACCACAGTACTTATACATCCCACTGATTAGACTTACCTGCAACTCTTTGCATTCAAAGACAAGGTAAGTAAGGAGAGTGAGCTGGGCGTGGTAGGTCTTGCCTTTAATCCCAGAATGCAAGACCCAGAGGCAGAGAAATCTCTGTGAATTTTCTCCCACTCTGGTTTCTTATGAAGTTCTGGGACAGCAACAGTTATGTAGAGTAAGTCAAAACAACAATATGAACAAAACATAATGGAGACTGGAGTCGGAATATCTGAGCTCTCCTATTGCATTCCACTAACTTTCATGCCCATTAAGCATGCTCCAAGTTGTTTATTCTCAGAGTTCAGTATTCACATTTGGTCATATATATACTGTGATGGCATCAAGATGCAGTATGTTTCTGTATGGATGACCGCAACAGATAAATGAAAGTGATGGGATTTGGTCTATGGTGCTATGTAGGTATGAGAGAATGTTACAGCAAAGGAACTATCCTCATGTTCTTGATCCTTTCTAGAGAGGTAGGGATTTGCACAATGCATGTCTTCCCAGTCTTTAGTTCCACCTGAGTCAGTGAGTTTGAGCAATGACAGTCCACTTCTTTGATTAATTTTATTTCTTGATTTTGGGGATGAGCTTCAAATGGGTACTCAAGCTTCATGGTTGCTATCATTCATGATTTTGATGTCAAGACTCAGGGAATATCTGTGAGTATTTTATTTAGAATGGAGCATTGAAAACTTCAGCCACATAGGCCTCACCATGACAAACTAGTCTGTCATCATGAAAATGACATGAATATTTCTACGTTCCATAGACAGTGAAGTCAGTGTGTGTATGTGTATGTTTATGTATGAGTATGTTTCATCTTATTTTTTACTTTCTAATCACAGTTCTTCCTCTCTCCCTTCTTTCTGCTCTCTGATCCTCCTCTTATGCCCCCTTTTGCTTTTAGAGAGTATAAGGCCCCCAATAGTGAGCCTGCGCATTCCATCCCTTCGCCACCTTGAGGCCGGACCAAGTCTTCCCTGCCTAGGCTGAGCAAGGCAACTCTTCATAGGAAATAAGCGCCAAAGAGCAGTTTATGCTCTGCCCTCTTCCAGTGGCCCCACAACCTTCCTACCCAGTCCACTGTGACCTGCATTCATCAGGCCTCATAGTCCTACACAGGTTCCACAGGTGTCATTCCAGAGTCAGTGAGCTCCAACTAGCTTGGTTCAGGTGTATCTCTGAACTTCCCCTTTCTGGTCTTGGCCCCATTGAACTTATCATCACTCTTCCTTCTCTATGGACTCCATGATTTCAGTCTGGTGCTTAGTTTTGCATCTCTGAATGTGCTTCCATCAGTTACCAGATGAAGGCTACTGTAATCCTCAATGTGATTATAAGGTAAGGCCAGTTCAAACAACCTCTCCACTAATACTTAGAGTTTTATCTGGGGTAATCCTTGTTTATTCCTGGGAATTTCCCTAGCGCCATATTTCCCACTAATCTCATAATGGATCCTCTATCAAGATAATTCTTCCCTTGCTTCCCCTTCTGTCCTTCCCCCAATCCAACCATCCCATTCCCTCATGCTCACTTCACAATTTCCCTTACTTCTTCCCCTCTCCCTGGCCACCCCCCTCCCTCTCATGCTCCTAATTTACTCAGGTGCTTGTCTTTTTCAGTTTCACTTACTACACAGATCCTTGTATGTCTCTCTTAGGGTCTTCTTTGTTACCAAGGTTCCACAGACAGTGAGGTCATCACACATAAATAAATGCATGCATGCATACATACATACATAAATAAATACATACATAATACATACATAATACATACTCATGCTCACTTAGTGCTACATCCTCTGAGTGAATACAAGGTGAGAAAAGTTTCACAATTTTCTTGTCCTATGTCATAAGAGAGAGAGAGAGAGAGAGAGAGAGAGAGAGAGAGAGAGAGAGAGAGTCTACAATCTTGAGAATTCCTTTGTGTGACCATCAGACCATGGGATCTAACCAATGTTGCATTTCAGCACTTGTGTGAAATTTCCTTGCACATGCACCATGACAGGGCCCCCAGCACAGAAAGAACAGCATCTGGGGTTTGGAGACCAGTGCCACACAGGAGCTCACAGACCCTGATTCTTAGCACAAGGAGGAAGTGTCTGCCAATCTGCTCATTGAAAATCAATGAATTTTGCCCAGAGACTGTGTCCTTCTGCTCTGTGTCTTTGCTTGTCACAAACAGACTCAGACCACTTTCAGGAAAGTCCTAATGTTGAGAAGACCCTGAAATACTGAGCATGTCCCCTATGCTCTTGCTTCAGGCCTGGATCCTGTCGAAAGAGGCTGGTCATGTGACAAGTCTCCATGAGCCTCAGCTCTCTCTCCCAGTAACCTAGGCAACCACCCTCACTCCATCCTGTCAGAAAAATCTCTTTTTCTCCCAGGTTATTGACTTCCTCTGACACAGTGGCTTCAGGATGAGATTAACAACCTACACCTCCGCCACCAGCTTCTGCCCACAGTCCTCACGGGACCTCAAGCTCAGTCACGACACGACATTTAAAGAACAAGGATCTGCAGCCTCTCCTGAGAGAAAATCAGATTGGTGCAGTGCAGGAATGTCTGTCTCTTTCAAAATGTCTGGGAGAGGTTAGCATGGTGCAATCATACAGGTAAATCATGCTGCACTGATAACATATACTGCAATGTCATCACCATGACAACTCCAATAAAGGCATAATTATCTCTCTTGTACACCCAGACTTTGAAACACACATGTGGTTTTGAGAGCAGCAGCAACACTGCTAATGCACTGGAAATGGCTAGTGAATGTGCTGCCTGCTATATTGTGAGTGTGATAAACATATCCTGATGTGCTCCTCCAGCAAACAGTCCACCAAAGAGTGTGAATCAGGAAATGAAAACACACGGTGGTGGGGGCTTCACTACTCAGAAAGGGCTGATATTATTTAAAGGTAGATTGCAGTTAATTAAAACTATATAGTTCAGAGCTGGGAAGCCAGGTGGCTGGTAAAGTGTCTGAATCATAGGTGTGAGGACCTGGGGTAGAATCCCCCAGGACAAACTCAAAACCCAGGCCTGGCAGGGCATGCCCATTATCCTATCCTAACCACAAAAATATATCAATCACTAAATGGCATTGCCTTTCTTGTAATGGGGCCTCACTTCACTCATCACAAGCCTAATTAATTGTGTTGATAGTTTCACTATGACTGGGATGTGCCACAGGTTAGAAGATTGTTTCCCTGGCCAACTATGCCCCAAATATCTGTATCATTTGATGATGAGAAATGCCTTGTTCTCCATAAAAGGGTTGTTATACAATGGGCATGCATCCCATCCAACTTTACAATACTTTTCAAGTCAGATATGAGGTCCAGTAGGTAATAGTTTATCAATATTATACGTAACAAATGGAACTGTAAGGAACAACACATAAGCTGCTCATATCTGGATTTTGCACATACACCTGAGCATTGTTATGTATGTCTCTGACAGAATTACCAGTGCATTCCACAGGTCTGAAGGACACATACAGTGACATTAAAGGAAGAATATTTCTCCCTTGGAAGAAAAATAGTGCAGTTACTACACACAGCCTTAACTTTAACAACTGCGTGGACTGATATTGTCCCCTTTATAGGCAGAGAGCGATTTCTGTGCAGTATCTCCCTTGCGAGGAGCATCCATGCCATTCATTTCAGAATGAGAATAAGTCACGTTCTCCCTCCTCCAGGTTACACCTGACTGGTTTGATGTTGGCTTGTTTGTTGATGTTGTTTGTTATTTCATGTGTTAATGAATACCACACAGTTTCACAGACCACTTAGGCTTTCAGAAGAAGGAGTCACAGTTTCAAACCACATTTAACATGGAGACCCTAACAGAGTGACTTACAACCCACCCCAAACTGGACATATAAGCCTTTTGGTATCAGGAGAAGTCCTCCTGTTGCTACTTCACATGAAGTGGACACCAGACTTGACAGAAAACATGTGAAAGTGTCAAGGAAAGACCCTTGGATTTTGAAGTGGTGGAGCAAAACAGCTAAAGAGTACAAATGCCAATTGGCCTCTTAATGAAACTACAGACAAAACCAAGACTGCTTTGTGTGAATGTCATTGCATTGTATAAACAAGGGATGAAGAGTGCTTAACATATTGGAGATTGTTCTATCTGCTGTAGCCTGTAATAATGAGCCTCCTTCAAGTTATTGTTAATATGGGAGTAAGGACCTTGACCTTGGCACGGTGCATACTCCTCCTGGGAGAACTCGGGGATATTGGAGATAAGTTCAGCCTTGTTCTGGTTTAAGCTGTTCTCTGGAATTATTTCTGAACTTTAACATGCAGGCACCCATGATACTTCCTCTCTCTCTTCCTAGGGAGATCCATGAGCTCCCATGGGAGGACCTAATAGACATCTTTAATTTGGGCTATCTCTGTGCCTAGTTGTTTGGCTGTGTGTCTCTGAATCTAGACGAGCAGTATCTTACAAAATGCCCAGCAGCTGCCATAGACACATGGGAAAATGTAGGAAGCACCATTATCTGGTGCACGGGCCCATTAGGCATTTGATGAACTCCACACCTTAGTGTATGATGCTGTGTATAGGTTTGCAGGATTTCCAGTTGATGGTGGAGGGTGGGTAGGATTTTTAAAGGACTTGTACTGATAGTCTGCAGAGCACTCAGGTACTGTCCAAACAGGTGAAGTGCTTGGTAACACCCATGGTGTTTATAAAGCATGTCATCTTTCATGTGCCTGGAGTGCTCCCAATATTAAAGCTTAGTGTACAATGGGAGAGAGCACAAAGTCCCAAATGCCTCTTTGGAAGAGTTAGGCTTCATTCAAGAGTTGCCCCATTTCATAGATGCAAACTATTAAGGGCAATGGTATGAACTCTGAAGAGGAAGACAACCCACTAAACAAATCCTGTTATAGACTGGTGACAGAGTCAGGCATCTTTTCGCTGTCATTTCAACCCATTTTCTCTTGTAGGGGTAACTGGTCCTTCAATGTGAAGTGGCATGGCAAGGAGCCTCAAGTGTCATTTCTGGAAAACATGAGGGTACTCAGAGACTTTGAAAAAAAAAACAGCTGGCATGGGAGTTCACGAAAACGGAAAATGTCTTTCAGTGAAGTCAGCAGTCCTTATCAAAGTGAACTCTTTCTCCTAAAAGACAGCTATGAGCATCATCAAGTTAAACCACAGCTTACTGCAGCTCTGTACAAATGTCAAACCTCCTTTAGGGAGGCAAGGTGACTTCAAGACAGTGCAGGCTTGCCTAATATATGATGGGGAGACATTCAGTGCCCCCAGAAGTCAAGAAATCTACAAAAAAAAGGAATGAGAGAAACCTTAGAGAAAATAAAAACGTATGGTTAAAGTTTTGTTTAAATTTGGACTCTGGGATGCTGCTTCTCTGGCAAGAGGTCAGTGTGAACAAAGCACACTGACCTTTGCAATCTCCAAATGACAACCACTGGGCCAGGGTAATGGCTCACTAGGGAAAGTGCTTGTGTCTCAAGAGTAAGGACCTGAGTTCAGATCCCCACCACTCACATAAAAGCCAGACTGCAATCCCAGTGCTAGAAATACCCCAATTAACAAAGGCTATCTTAAATGCCCTTCTCTGATAACGAGATTGATGACTAACTTATCTGCCATCATAGAGCCCTCATCTAGTACCTGGTGGAAACAAGCAGACAGCCACAGCTAAACACTGAGCTGAACTGGAATCCAGATACAGAGAGGGAGGACTGATAAGAAAATGGGGCAAGACCAGGCTACAGAAACCCATAGAGAAAGCTGACCTGAACAAAGAGGAGCTAATTGGCTCCCAGACTGATTAGCTGGAAATCCAGCATTGGACCGAATCAGATCCCCTGAACATGGGTCTCAGAAGGCCTGAACAGTCTAAGGGACCTCTGACAGCGGAACCTGGATGTATTCCCTGGTGCATGAAAGGACTTTAGGAGCACATTCCCCATGAAGGGATACTCACTTAGCCTAGAGGCTGGAGGGAGGGCCTAGTCCCTACTCCAAATGACATGACAGATTTTGATTACGCCTCCAGGAAGGCATCACCCTACATGTGGAATGGGGGGTGGTGGGATGGGAGGCTGGATGGGGGCATGAAAGGGTGGAAGAAAGGGAGGGAGGGACAGAGAGGGAACTGGGATCAATATGTAAAATAAGAAAAATAAATAAATAAACTTACAATGACAACATCAGTTGATATGCCAACATGGATGGTGGACATTTCACCAGACACTACAACTACAAAAAAAGAAAAAAGAAAAAAAGAGAAAAGAAAGAAAGAGAGAAAAGATAAGAAATCACATGTACACACAAACACACATGCGATCACCTGCAAGTGTGTACACCACAAAAACAGCAAATCCAAAAAAAAATCATACCAGTTAATAATATGTCATTCTTGTTAGGATGGGTTTTATTGTCTTCATTTGATGAAACACAGATGAAACTTGATTAAGGTGGTAATTGCATGAATTTACACACATAATTAATTGAGAGAGAGTTCTATATACCAGTGTCAGTGTCCTTCTCTTGAAGTATTAAATAGCTGTATAAAGTGTAAGGTCAACTATAATGGGGACTAATTAGATGAAGGATGCTCTCTGTTTTCTGATTCTTCTGTATCTATAATGGTTTACTGAAGCATGACTATACAGAACCTTAGTCAATGAAAAAAAGGAAGTTCAAAAATGGGGTAAGAACATGGAACACCCAAGAGCCCGAGGCGCAGCCACAAGTGACTTCTTACCTCTCAAGATCCTCTGATCAAAGGGCTGTGAACCTGTCTTCACCCCACCTTATCACTTCCTTTCTCTACCTTCCAAGAACTGGGAACAAAGGCTTGAACCACTACCACGTAGTTTCTATGGATAAGAAGTGCCAAGCTCTGCCCTCTAAAATCCAGGTGAGTTTAATTTTTCAGAACAAAAAAACAAAACAAAACAAAACACACATAAGCCAACAGCTTTGAAAAAAATCCACACAGACCACACACACACACACACACACACACACACACACACACACACCGAGAGAGGGAGAGAGAGGGGGGGGAGAGAGAGAGGGAGAGGGAGAGATCAAGAGAGAACTTCCCCAGACCTACTGTGTAGAGAGCTGCGAAGTGCCATGCCTTAAAGATGGCACTGGCTTCCGCCTTCCACCTTCCCTATGGTGAGCTCTCTCTGGCGTAAACAAGTACTTATTTGGTTAAGTCTGTTCAGCCTGTCTGCTTCCGTGTTAGAGTAGCCTATCTGCAGGGTCTATGTAGCTCACTGGGGTTGGTTAGTGCCAGGGGATTTAAGCCTGTTCAGGGGTCCTCTGGGGTCTCGCAGGTCAGAAGAGCATGTTCAAGGATCCTGATTATAACTGCATGGAGAAGATCTTCCCGGAGTCGCGTCTTCCTTGCTGGCAGTGGTAGGCGCATACAAATGGTGGCCCATATGGGGAATTCTTCAGATCAGAACTTCTTGCAGTCAGGGCAGCGCTGGTTAAGTTCCCAAAGTAAGTTGGGACCAAATTAAGGCCCTTGGTAAAGAGGTGATAAGGTCTTCGGTAAGGATCAATTAAGTCCTAGGTAAGTTGGGACTAAGTTAAAGACTGAGGAAATAAGCGGCAATAAAATCTAAGGCATTGAGTGAGAGGTTCTAATGAACTGAAAGTAAAATTTTTAAAATGGGGACTTCTCAGTCTCATCCAATTTTTCTGGCTCTTCAGGAGCTACTTTTGTTAAAGAAACTTAAAATAAAGAAAAGCACACTAGAAAGATTCCTGAGTGAATTCAATGCCATTGCACCTTGGTTCACAGTTTCGGGAGACCTACGGTACCGTGCTGGGACAAGATAGGCAGGGATCTTGACTTTGCTTGGGAACAAGGGACGCTAAAGTCCGGAGTCCGACCAGTTTGGAAGTTAGTGCATAGCTGTATCAAAGACCAGAGGTACTGTAAAGAGGTGATGGAAAAAGGGAAAGCTGTGCTAGAAATGTTACAAGAAGAAAGATCAGAAGAGGTTGAGAGCACAGGAGAGTCAGGTACGGAGGAAACAGATTCTGAGGAAGAATTGCAAGCCCTCGTAAAAAAGGTTCAGAAACAACCCCTTAAGAGGGGGAAGGGAGAGGAGAAATGGCGATGTGGGGAGGGGAGGAACCTTGGCGCCTTCTCCTGATCAGATTGAGGAAGAGCAGGGCCCAGGTACAGGGCGTTTCTTTTGCCCTGAGGTCTGGAAAGCCATACGAAATGACTTAAGCTTGGCCTATCCAGTTTTCCAGGATGCCCAAGGCAATAGATATGAGGAGCCGTTAGACATTAAGGTCATCAAGGCTTTGGCTGAGTCTGTGAGAACATATGGAATTTCAGCTTCTTTTACTGTAGCTCAAGTTGAAACTACAGTAGAATAGGTATAGCAAGTTGAATAGGTATAGCATGAATCCTAGTGATTGCCTCGAGCACGTCTAAGCCCTGGGCAATATCTGGATCGGAAAGCCTTTTTAATTGAGTATGCCAATGAACAGGATGCAGCTAATCTGGCAGCTGGAAATGTTTGGACAGGGACGCTTTGCCAACCAACAGACAGGATATACAATACAAGTTTTTGAACAAGTAAATCAGATTGCCATAAAAGAATGGAAGTCATTACCCAATACGGGAGAGGTGAGTGATAACCTCACTAAGATACTTCAAGGCCCCATGGAACCATTTTCAGATTTTGTGGCCCGTTTGGTGGAGGCTGCAGGGAGAGTTTTTGGTGATCCTGATACTGCCATGCTGCCCCGACCCTCGGGGCCTAGTTATTCGTGGGTCGAGGTGGGCTAGAACCTGAAAATAATGGGAGAGAAAGAAGGAAGGAGACCAAGCAGTGCATTTGTCAAGGTCTAACTTTATTGATGTAAAAAAGGAGTTTTTAAAGCAAAACTGGCAGGGAGGAAATGGGGAGGGGTAGCTTCTGCTAACTCTGGGGTCCTGGTAATTATCTCAGACAATAAACATCAGACAATAAACGTCTGCTTATCTTACTTCCTGGGCCAGGCCCATCTCAGTTCCGGGCACTCAGTACCTGGAATGAGTGGAAGAGACCACCTGTTAAGCAGGTTCCTCTATACCAAGATAAGGCTCAATTAGAGTTCTAAGGTGTAAGCAATTCTGCAAGAGAATGTAAATGATGTTCTCCTCATTGACATATTTACCCAGCACCTGTGATTTCTCTGCTGTTTCTTTTGAATGATACCAATCTTGTGTGTTATGTGTTACAGACATGGACTCTAGAATAATGAAAATTTAAATTATCCAGACACTCAAATCTCTGACAGTGTCATATTTGCAAAATTTTGTAGTTTAGGTCTTTAATTTAAAAAGCCAGACATTAAAGACTACCTGTTTGTGAACCACTGAAAAAAAAAAGTACATGAGAAAAAAAATGTACAGGAAAGTTTGTGTAAAATAATGTTTGTTGGTGACTCTGTAACAGCCAGGGTTGGAAAACTCTTAGAAATGTGGTGGTAGGACAAACTAAAATATTATCTAATCCATATGAAAGTCTTCTGTGAAATTTGGATACTAATGTGTGTCACTTAAGTAAGGCAGAGGTCAAAGAACTCCAGAGTTTGTATGCACAGAGTAAGGAAATGCCACATAAACCCATCCTGGAAGTTCAGCCAGCCCCTCTTCCTCTTTCTGTTGGACCTTGGAAACAACAGCTGACAGGACCTAGGCATAGAGAGAGAGTGCTTTGTCTCTATAGTGTGCTTCTGGAGGATGCTGAAGGGAGAGACAGGAGAGAACTGGGGAAGCCTCTCCATAGCACCTGACTGGGTTCAGGTGCTGGGCAGCAAATGTACAGGGTTCAGTGGCTCACATGTGGAAGGAACTGAACACCCACAGCAAACAGTGTGAGATTGAACAAGGCAGCTCATTCAGGATCTCCAGTGCTGAGATCAGTACTAGGAATATCTTGAGTGGGGCCTCTTAACCCCAAGGCAGGTCAGAGTGCCAGCCCCACACGGCCTTCTCAACCTTGAAGATGATGACATAATCCATTTCAGTCACCTGTAGCTTCAGCTTTGGTGGCAGATTGACATAGCATTGATGGAAAATTTCTATTGTCCTGGATGTAAGCAATCACGGAACCCTTGTCTTGGAATGCTTGGGGTGTTACCAGAGGATTTACAAAACAAGTATTTGCATTCCTACTCTGGTTATTGTTTAACCCAGGTTGTCCAGAATATCTAATGAGTGACTTTGCATAACCAGACACCTGCAGTGGTATGGGTGGTGACCAGTTGAAGTGCATTGTGATTAGAAATCCTAGTGACTTGTCCTAACAATTATGTGGCCCCAGATTTCCTTGCCTTAATCTCCCTATCATTTGTTATGAAGACAATAAGAAGGCAAGAAAAGAAATTTACATAGGGTTGCCAAGCAGTAAACACACACACACACACACACACACACACACACACACACACACACACACACACACACGACACACCAGTGCTCCTTTTTTTCTTATTTATATTATTCATCTAGAAACCCCATCACAGCAGAGAACTCATTTTTTTTCCTCCACTGCACTATCTTTCAATTCTTGTCTCTCCCAGATGCTTTCCTCTATATCCCTTCAGAAAAGAGCAGGCTCCAGGAGATACCAACAGATACCATAACACTAGGCAGAAACCCACATATCAGGGCTGGACAAGGCCAAACAGTAGGGGCAAGTGACAAAAGGGTACTAAAAGCATCAGGGACTCACATGTTAGAAGTCCCTGTAAGAGCAGTGAGCTAACCATCACGATATTCTCGCAGAGGACCTAGTACAGAACCATGCAGGCTCTGTGATTGTTTCTTCAGTGTCTGTGAGTCTCCATGAGTCCTGATCATTATATTCTGTAGGCCCTGTTGTCCTGGTGTCTTTTAATCCTGAGGCTCCCACAGTTATTCCTCTCCGTAGTTCTAGGAAGCTCCATGAGCTCCCAGGGGAGGAACTGATGTAGATCTTTAATTTGGGCTGTCTCTATATGTCATGTTGTTTGCCTGTGTGTCTCTGCATCTAGAAGAACAGTCTTTAAACCAAGTCAAGTAGATGCCATGAACAAATGGGAAAGTCTAGGAGGCATCATTATCTGTTGCATGGGCACTGCAATCATTCGATGAACTCCCCACCATAACTTAGGATGCTGTGTACAGGTTTCAGGAGCTGTGGATTTCATTTGATGGTGGAGGGTGGGTACGACTTTTAAAGGACCTGTATTGATAGTCAGTAGAGCATTCAGGTACAGTCCAGGGGAGGTGTAGGGCAATGTAACACCCTTGCTGTGGAGGAAGCATGGCATCCTCATGTGAAGGGAGTGCTGCTCCTTAATGAGATACCCAGAAGTGTTGAAGAATGTAGACGAGCAGAGTAGGACAAGGAGCAAAGATGCCTGTCAGTGTTCACTAGAAGAGAAGAAGGGCTCTGAGTGGGCATGTCTCTGGAGAGTGAGAGTTACCTACTCAGTGGAGAACAATTTCCAGGACTGCCATCTGCACAACTACATGGGTAGTGGTGACCCCAGCAAAGCCCTGCTTTCCCTCTGTGTTTCATCAGACTGTTCTGTGATCTCATTGATTCTCTGCTCTCCAGCATCACCCGACAGGGATGAAGAGCAACAAGTGATGTAATTTAGGGAGGCCTCTCCCCAAACCAGACACTTCTTGTATCCAGATACATTTACTGAGGGCCTACTATGTGACAGGAAGTGCCCTAGGAGATGGACAAATGGGAAGAAGGACCTAGAAACGGGACATGGTACAGGCACTGTGGTTGTATCCTTCCTTGTGGAGTTTATGTGATACTGTGGTCTACATATGTCAACACTGAAGTAAAAGAACCAACATGCTATTCTTTGCAGTGTACTAGGAGGCAGTATTTTGCTGTTAGGAAGGCAAATGTTGGTGGAGGTGGGAGGTGAGTGAGGTGTGTGTTGCCAGTTGGTGATGATGGACGTGTACTCAAGTTTTTTTTAAGATTAATATTACATCATTTCCTCTCTCCTCCTTTTCCCCAGAACATCCCATATCTTCCTCATTTGTTCTCTTTCAAGTTCATTGTCTTGTTTCCATGAATCATTGGTGTATTCATATGTGTATACATATTTCTAAACACATAAATACAACCTGTTCAGTCTGTGTAACATTTCTATTAGGTATATTTTCAAGACTGAAAATTTGTTATTAGATAGCCTTCTTGGAGAAGGCTACTACTCCCCTGGTCTCAGCATTCTTTAGCTGTCTGTTCTGCAAGACTTCATGATCCCCATCTGCCACCCGCCACTCCCAAATCCTGTCCACGTTAGCATGTCTTTTGAGGTCATCCTTATTCATCTCATATTTATGTAGTCATGTTGGTGAGAACTTATACGTGTAGCTTCTACTTTCCTAGGAGACACAGTCTCACAGCAAACCCCTGTTCTTCTGGCTCTTACCTTCTTTCTGTTTCCTCTACCACAATGATCCCTGAGCCAATGCTACAGGTGTTTTGTGATAGATAGATCTGTTGGGACATGTCTTCACAACTCTTTAGTTTCATTGGTGGTGGTTTTCTGTATTGATCTCTTTATGTGGCTAAGGTGAAGTTTTCTTAGTGATAGTTGAGGACAACACTTATCTGTGAATATGAGAAAAAATACTTAGTAGTTTTGGTTTTGCTGGTTTAATTAAAATGTCAGTTGTAGAATCTCCTCCAAAATTCACTACTTCACCAGTTTGTAGCTACTTGGTGAGCTTTCCAGTATCACACTTAATTTTTCTCTTTTGAGTGGGTCCTATGTTTAAATTGAAAGCTGCAGTTATACACAAGATAAGTGTCTGTCAATACTGTACCCTGGAATATGTGGAAGTTTTATTGTAAAAGTTTTGAGAAGCCTCCATATCTATCTCCAAAATAGTGAGACTGATTTACATATCCTAGTGCAAAACCTATCTAATTTATTCAACCATGTCATGTATGTGGCCTCTGATTTGATTTTTCCTTCTCCCTACTCTCTCTCTCTCTCTCTCTCTCTCTCTCTCTCTCTCTCTCTCTCTCTCTCTCTCTCTCTCTTCTCTCTTTCTCTCTATCGTCTCTCTTCTCTCTCTCTCTTCTCTCTCTCTCTCTCTCTCTCTCTCTGTCTCTCTGTGAGTGTGTGTGTGTGTGTGTGTGTGTGTGTGTGTGTGTGTGTGTGTGGTGTTTGAGGGGTATAGAATCAGCATCTTGGACCACACCATAGATCTCAAAGGGAAACTGCAGTCGTTTTCAATAAATTCCTTTTGTGCACAACCCCTGTGCTATTACTCATAGCCACTCTACAAAGGAATGTTGGGTTGTATTAACCTTAGCACAGATGGTAAATGACTTTAGAGAGGTAAAAGATCTTACCAGGAGCCAAATCTTCCTCTGCTAAAATGCTCTCAGCCTATCTCCCATGCTCCAACATATTCAAGCTTGCAATCCAAATATGCCCCCACAAATGCATCCATAGCTAGTAATTATGCATATCTAAACTATTGTAGCACATATATCTGTTGAATTTACCCCCACTCTGCTCATCCACTCCCACATTTCTGTCCCCAGAATTATTGTAGCCACTATCTGCATGGACAGATTTCTGAGATGTGGAAGATGACCTGTGCCTTTGTTACTGCTCTCACTAAGGCATTCTGTGCTATCCCTGATGTGACCTATGCTGCTAAAAGATGAAAGTCCTGGGAAATCGCTGGTCAACCTCTAACTGTGCCCAATGCATTTCTCCTTGGGTTCACTTTACATTTCTCTGGTATTCCACTTGTCTCTGCAAGGCATATGAGTTAACCAAATATGACCTGAGATGGGGGTTATACTAATCATACTTACCATGCCTAGGAATCTAGTACATCTATCCCTCTCTGTTAATGTGGCTGTAGCTGATGGAGAGAGGGGTCTTTTGGAGTTGGATTAGAGGAAATCTCTTTGATCTGTTCTGTTCTCCAACACAAGTAAGTAGGACTGCAACTGTAGCACTCTTCTTAGGTCCTTAAGAATTAGTGTTAGCAGGCACTGTGTTTGTAGAACCTGGAACCTCAAAGATGTCCTCTGAGACAGGATAGCAATTGCTCACTTTTATTTGAAAGAGTATGAACTTAAAGAAAAGTTTAAAGAACAGGCTATTTGTGAAGCATCGCTTCAGGAGACATCAGAATATTACATAAGAAATAGTCATCTGTGTGCTTCACTTGAAAGAATTCTGTCCTGGGGTCCTGGTGCCACACACAATCAAGTACAAAGATAATTGGGTAAAAACCAATATTCCAGATGCAAAGAGCACACAATTTGATAATTGATATGTCGGTACCCATAACAAAACAAAACAAAACAAAACGACTGCACAATCCAGCTAGAAACTAAGATTTCCATTGCTGAAGCCATTAGGGGCTCCTTTTGAGATATGTATCTGCCCATGTTTGTAGGTACTCCAGGAGTGTGTGCAGCCTGAGCTGTTTTCAATTGACCTTCATGTTTCTACTATGTGATTTTTTTTCTTTGAAAGGATGGCAGAAGAGCAGAAGCCTGAGAGTTCAAGATCAACTCAAAAGAAAGCAAAGCTAGCTGAAATCAAGAGAAAGAAATGTGTCAGGTTTCTGTTACTTCACCAAAGGGACAGGAAAAGAAAACACTCTTCCCCTGGAGATGCAGATCAAGAGATGTTCAAATGTGAATGCCACTCCTGCCAGAAGTATGTGGGAAGCACGTCCAGGATGTCTGTGGGGACCAGGACAGAAGCATCCTCTCATTCACTCTCCTTAGAAAGGCTGACACTAGCCCTCAGTAACTTGACACTCAACCCGTGTGCTGCCCAGTCCCCACTTATACAAGAAAGAACACAAAAAATAGAAAATGACAACATGCATTGGCAACAGAAAGCCAAAAGAATATTTAAAAGGCTCATCCAAGAATAGACAGAATAACTCTAGCTGTAACACCTTCCTTTGAGTAAGATCAGAGCCTACAGGACTGTGAATGTCAACATCATTGACCTATCCTTGGAATAAAATCTTTTTGGGATCATGGTCACGAGGAGTAACAATGACCAGCCTGGTGACAATAATACCATCACATGGCAAGACTCAAACACATCATTCTTTTCTTAGTAGTTTTGACATTTTTCCTGTGACATTCTGGGGAGAGATGCTCCTAGGTAAGGGCAAACACATTGCAATGGTTCTATCCTACCCACGCTGCTATTCCTGTGGGTGAGTTACCATTTCCCCCCTCATTGTGTTTCTGCTTCTTCTTTCATCCTTTGTTGCTGTTTTCAAAACTGCTTCCATTTTATTTTATTGCCTGGAGGGCAGAAGGAGCAGTAGGTCTGGTGTAGTTCTCACCCCCCCCTCTGTGTGTGTGTGGGGTGGTCTATGTGAATTATTTTTCAAAGCTGTGGGCTTATGTGTGTGTGTGTGTCTGTGTGTCTGTGTGGTCTGTGTGATTTTTCTCAAAGCTGTTGGCTTATGTGTGTGTCTGTGTGTGTGGTCTGTGTGAATTTTTTTCAAAGCTGTTGGCTTATGTGTTTTTTGTTTTGTTTTGTTTGTTCTGAAAAATCAAACTCACCTGGATTTTAGAGAGCAGAGCTTGCCATTTCTTATCCATAGAAGCTATATGGTGGTGGTTCAAGCCTTTATTCCCAGCTCTTGGGAGGTAGAGAAAGGAAGTGATAAGGTGGGATGAAGACAGGTTCACAGCCCTTTGGTCAGAGAATCTTGAGAGGTAAGAAGTCACTTATGGCTGCGCCTCGGGCTCTTGGGTGTTCCATGTTCTTACCCCATTTTTGAACTTCCTTTTTTTCATTGACTAAGGTTCTGTATAGTCATGCTTCAGTAAGCCGTTATAGATACAGAAGAATCAGAACACAGAGAGAATCCTTCATCTAATTATAGTCCCCATTATAGTTGACCTTACACTTTATACAGCTATTTAATACTTCAAGAGAAGGACACTGACACTGGTATATAGAACTCTCTCTCAATTTATTATGTGTGTAAATTCATGCAATTACCACCTTAAGTTTCATCTGTGTTTCATTAAATGAAGACAATAAAACCCATCCTAACAAGAATGAAATATTAACTGGTATGATTTTTTTGGGATTTGCTGTGTTTGTGGTGTACACACTTGCAGGTGATTGCATGTGTGTGTGCTTGTGATTTTTTTTTCTTTTCTCTTTCTTTTAGTCGGTGGAGTGTCTGATGAGTTATCTACCATCCAAGTTGTTGGTTCCATGATGTTGTCATTGTGAGTTTCTTATTTATGTGACCATAATGTTGAGATATTTTGGGAGTGCACCATCCCATCACACATAGAACACAACTTTTTTCTTTTTCTTTCTTTTTTTGCCTCCCAGAAGGTTGACTAAATTTTTTAATCTCAATAACTGATACAGGATGAAGAATAAATATTTTACAATAAATAATGAGCAGAACAAAAAGAAAATAAACTATACCTAGTGAGGTATTTTAATTTTTCTTCCTCTCAAAAATGTCTCTTTACATATAAACTACTTTGATAATCACAAAGATAACCTTCTACATTATATTCACTACCATTGAAATATTTTTCTTCCCAACATAGGTAATTCTAATCTATTCCTACAGCACTCTGTACATGCCATAGTTTTAGTTCTTTTTTTAGTGTGATTTTTTTCTTATTTTACACATCATGTAAAATGTTCCCTCTCCTCCCCTTCCTCTCTCCCTCCCTCCCATGCCCCTCAACAACCCTGCCATCCCATTCCCCCCTCACTTCACAGGGAGGGTGATACCTTCCAGAATAGATCAACAAAATCTGTCCAGTCATTTGGAGTAGGAACTAGGCCCTCTCTCTTGCCTCTAGGTTAAGGGAGTATCCCTCCATGGGGAATGTGCTCCCAAAGTCCTTTTCTGCACCAGGAATACATCCTGGTTCCACTGTCAGAGGTCCCTTAGACTGCCCAGACCTTCTAGCTGAGACCCACATTCAGGAGGTCTGAGTCATTCCCCATGCTAGAATCCCAGCTGTCAGTCTGGGGAACCATTGGCTCCTCCTTGTTCAGGTCAGCTGTCTCTGTGGGTTTCTGTAGCCTGGTCTATTCCTCCCTCTGTGCTTCTGGATTCCAGTTCAGCTCAGTGTTTGTTGGGTGTCTGCTTATGTTTCCTTCAGCTACTACATGAGGGCTCTATGATGGTGGATAAGTTAGTCATCAATCTCATAATCAGGGAAAAGCTTTTATGGTAGCCTTTCCACTGTTGCTTAGATTGTTAGTTCAGGTCAGTCTTGGAGGTCTCTGGACATTTTTCTAGAATCAGCTTTCTCTTCAAAACATGTTCTCTCTCTCTCTCTCTCTCTCTCTCTCTCTCTCTCTCTCTCTCTCTCTCTCTCTCTCTCTCTCTCTCTCTCTCTCCCTTTCTTCTATTCCTTCCCCGGACTCAATCTTACTACTCCCAAGTGCTTTCCTTTCTTCCCCTTCTCTTTCTTCTAGCTCCCTCTCCAATAACTGCCCCCCCCACTCCCAATATGCTCAGGAGATCTTGTTACTTTCCCTTTTGTGAAGGACCTTGTATTAACTTCTTGTATCCTAGTATCTCTGTCCTCAGGGTGGTGATGTAGGGCATGTGGTGTCCATGGTTAGGTGGATTGAAAAGGACTGAGAACCAGTGTGTCACAGGCTGGGATGGCCTTTCCATTAGAGTCCACCACAGACCACTAATTTCCATTTCTTTGTTTATGTCTGTATCTAAGTGGAGCACACTGAAACTGCCCTGTGTGCCTTACATGAAGGACCAAGCAGAGGCAAGCAGCAGATTGCAGTCCAAGGAACAGTGTGTGTCAATGTGAACACCCATGGATTCACTGAAAGGTGTTGAATTTGTATATTTATCAGGGTTTGAGTGTAAGGGGTTGCATGTATCTGAATCTGGTTGCAATTTCCCTTTCTAACCAGAATGATCTCAAGGTTCTGTTCTTGCAGCCTCCACATCCCAAGGCCAGCTGTAGAGGCCAATGCCAGCACACCTCTTTTATGTGAGGCTTGGGACCACACCAAAGACTTCCTGCATCATAGGCATCTCTATCCAATGAAATGCAGTCCCAGTTCCTAAAAGATTTGTAGAACACAAATAAGGGTTTTTTTTTCATGGCAGTGCACACATGAATACCATAGGAATCAGCCTGTTCACTGGCGTCTATGCCCTTATTAGCCCCTTCTTCTCTGAACAGAGCAGGTCAACATTGCCATTCATTAAGTGATGATAGCAGCATTAGTTTTCAGTCATCTTTTTTGTCCCCATCTCTCTCATTGACACTGTAAAATGGAGGAGGCACAGAGGACTTTGGCTTCCTCTGCACAATGGAGGATTTACCAGGTCCTGGACCCTTCATGCCAACCTACGCACTTTGTGTCTTAAGAGCCATGCTGCGACGCCATCTATGGATGACTCAGCTCCACCTGACACCTGCTCCTCCATCTTGGTGATGGTCCTCAGTTTCTAGTTTCCTCCCAGATACTCACACTGGATAGCCCAAGGGATGCTGAACACTCTGTGCACCAACTTGAACTCATGCTCTCAAACATTTGTGAACTTACATCTTGTCTAGTCTAGGTAGTCCATGAAAGGCTCCACTGTCTACCGGATTGACTCCCTTTCTCACAATCCTGACTGCTCCCACTGACACTAAGGCATCAAGACTGTATAGACCACCTGCTGATTCCTCTTTCACCAGCTCTTAGTCCTCTTCCCCTGCCTCACTTATAGTCTTGTAGGGAGTGAAGCAGCCACACACAGCGGGCGGGTGCCTGTGATACACAGAACTCTTCTCAGGCTGTCATGCCATTTTTACTTGGACACAGTGTGTAAGCATGTGTGGTGATCATGTAATCAGGTGGTGAGTGTGCAGGTGTGAATGGCTATAAATACATGTGAAGGTATTATTCTCCAATAGTCTAAGGGCAGTATGTGTAACGCAGTCTGGAATCCCCAGTAAGCAGCAATGTTGGAGACATGAAAACTAATCCAGGTTCTTACATTAGACAAAGAGGCTCAAACCTGGAGGAAAGACAAAGGGAGAAGGAAGGATGTGACACCTTTAGGGAGTGGACTGTTTGGGAGCCTCTGTTTTCCTTCCACTCAGTCTCAGTCTGTGAGCTGAGCCCACTGGTTGCTGGGAATGCATCCCTTAATCTCACTGTGAAAAGCACAAAGAAGAATCTGATCCAGGTCGGCCACATCATGTTTTCCACTCCCTGGTACTCTTTAAGAGCAAGGTGCAAGGGATGGGGGAAGAGGGAACAACAGCCCCAGTCATGATTCAAATGACGTAGAAACACTCTGTTTGTGGGTACCACTTCATCATAAACCTCCGTGGTTTCACTTGACCACCAGTCTAGATGGTGTCTTTGTGCAAATGAAGCTACACCTCTGAGGATTCTCATTCTGCTGGAGTAGTTGGGTGCCTGTTCAACCTCAGTTTCTGGGAAGCAGAGAACCAACTTTCTGACAGCTCTTGAGTGCCATTCAGAGGCAGGAGAATGTCTACACCGTTACACTGGTGTTCTCAGACTATAACACACACTCATGAGAGCCAATGTCTCATCTGTGCTGGATATGTACTGCTTCTCTGTGACAGTGCCACTGCCATCTACCATTTTCAAAACCCTTAGCACATGGCACCTACAAGTGAGAAGGTATATAGGAAAATATTATGGACTGGCACAGATGCTGTACTTACAGTAATGACTCTTTCCTGGTCACAGGTTATGCAGAACTCTGTGTCCGTGCCAGCATCCTTCTCAGCCTTGGAGTCTTCTCTTTGTCCTATACTCTGGGTGTATAACTGGCACTTAGAAGCTGTTTTGGATACTTAAGAAAAGAAAAAACTTCGAATCCTCACTTGGGCCCATAAGATATTGAGAAGGAAGGATGAAAGCCTGGCATCTCAGGTTTACTCTTATATCTTTTTCCTGTTCTATGCTTCAGACGTATTACAGAACAGTTTTCCTTATGGGCAGAGACCTAAACATACTCAATAAACTACTTGCTAAATGAGTCCAAGAACATGTCAGAAGGACCATGCACAATGATCAAGTAAGCTTCATCCCAGATTTGACTGGATGGTTCAACATACAAAAATCATTAAGTTTAATCCACCATGTAAAGAGACTAAAAGGCAAATCCATATGATCATCTCAACAAATGTTTAAAAATCCACTGAAAAAATGAAGCACTAATTCATGATAATCATCCTAGATAGATTAGGAACATATAGGAATTACCTCAGTAGAGTAAAGAGAGCTTACAGTAAGTCAGTAAGCACCATCAACTTAAATGGAGAGAAACTCAAATAAATTTCATTACAACCAAGAACAAAGCAAAGTTGTATACACTCCCCATACATAGGCAATGCAGCACTAGAATATGCAATACAGTACTAGAAGTCTTAAACTAGAACAAAAGTCAACTGAAGATCAAATTTGAAAGGAAGAAGCCAAAGGGTTGCGATTTGCAGATGATATGGTAGTTTAAGTAAGTAACCCTAAATGGTACAACAGAGAACACCTACAGCTGACAAACATATTCAGCGATATGTCTTGTTTGACTACTAACCCAAAGGAATCAGGTACCCTCCTATACACAAAGGATAATCTTATCGCCCTGCACAAAACTCAAGTCCAAGTCCATCCAAGACTTCAATATAAAACAAGATACACTGAACCTGACAGAACAGAAAATTGGGGCACAACCTTGAACATATGGTGTGGTGACTTTTTGTTTATGATCTAACAGATAAAGCTTGTCTGAAGATGAGAGTGCAAAGCTAGCCACAGGAGTAAGACATACATCTCAGGCACTGGTGAGCATGCCTTTAATTCCAACACTAGAGAGGAATAAAAGTCAGGTGTGCACTGGAGACAGGAGTGCACTGCATTCAGTCTGCAGCCTTGGTAGAGGTAAGAACTCTAGTGGTTGTATGCTTTGCTTTTTTCATCCTCAGCTTAAACCGTAAAATCTGTTTCTGCATTTTTATTATTCATGCTCCATATTGACACAAGAGACAACACTCTGAATAGAACAAATTAACACAGAAACCAAGATCAACAACTAATAAAAGAAACCCCATGGTGTAGTGATATATGAAATTGAAACTTTTCAAAAAAGCAGGGAATACTTGGAAGTTTTTCTCTATCTCAAATGCGTGGGCCCTATAGCAGCTCATGACAGGGATCCAAGACTCACTTGCTGGTGAGCCACTTCTTCCTTTGCACAAGCATATTCCTCTAAAATGTGATGTTCTTACTTGTATCCCCTCAATTGACGTGCGTGAAATAAACAGTCCAGCCCACGCCCCTCACACCCAAGAGAGCTAGACAGGACACAAGATGCTGAGTTCCTTTGCTCTAAAGCTGTCTTTCTTTGTCATCTGAATACTGTGTGGACATGTAGAGTCAAGCCTGCCTCTTAGATACTGTGCCCCTAACTCTTCCCAGAAGACTCCCATTAGTAGCTGCTAGGAAAAGATGCCAATCAGGCAAGCAGCTGTTCAATTTAGAAACTGAGTATATGAGCTCAGCAAGCCATTATTATTATTGGAGGTGTGTGGGTTTGGGGGGAAACAGTCCTGCTGGAAAGGTGTCTATAAGGTCAACATGCTGGGTGTATTGAAGAATTAAAAATAGTGCCCCTTTCTTTGTCTTTTCTCCTGGGGTCTATGGTTTTGGTCCCAAAATGCCAACAGTACCTTGAATCCTTATAGAAGGCCCATTGTGGGCTTTTCCCTCATACAATGTCATCTGTGGTATACACAGAAACATCAAAAAGCAAGGAAATCCAATGAAGTCTGAAGTTGATGAGCAATTTCAGCTGACTCCCCCGCTGTTAACACTACTGGAGGCCAAACCTCAGATGAGGCTCAGTAAGCCAGCAATGGGCAGAAGTGTCAAGAGCCACCATCAACAAAGCAAGCAAGAGGTAACCCCATGAGGATGCATTCTCCAAGGACATCACCAACACCACTCCACCCCCACCTGCCCAGTACTCAGTTATCCCTGGGTCCTGTTTTGCACATGCACCTTAGCCAGGTCTTACCAGGAGACCTCACTATGAGTGGGGATGATTGCATGTTAGGTTAGAGTCTTCAGGAGTCTCAGTTAGGGTTTTCCTGTGGTGATTAAACACCATGCCCATGTCAACCCTTACAAAAGGAAACAATTAATTCACACTGGCTTATTCACACAAAACTTCAGAGGTTTACTCCATTATCATCATGGTGGGGAGCATGACAGAATGCAGGCAGACAAGGTGCTAGAGAGGTAGCAGAGACTTCTACATCAGGATCTCGATGCAATGGGAAGAGACAGTGAGTGAGCCACCAGGCATGGCTTGAGCTTTTGAGACCTCAAACCCACTGCCCATTGACACACTTCCTCCAACAAGGCCACACCTACTCCAGGAAGTCCATACCTTTAATTATACCACTCCCTGTGAGTGTCTGGGGGTTATTGTCGTTCAGACCACCACAGTAGTTATACATCCCACTGATTAGCTTTACTCATGACTGTTTGCATTCAAAGACCAGGTAGTCATTAAGAAAGGAGAATGCCTTTATTCCCAGAATGCAAGACCCAGAGGCAGACAAATGTCTGTGATTTTTTTCCCACTCTGGTCACTCTTGAAGTTCTGGAAGAGCCACACTTATGTAGAGTAAGTCAAAACAACAACACGAAGAAAACATTATGGAGACTGGAGGCAGAATGCCTGGGTTCTCCTGTTGCATTCCACTAACTTTCATGCCCATTAAGCATGTTCCAAGTTGTTTTTCCTCAAAGATTGGTACTCACATTTGGGCATATGTATACTGTGATGGCATCAAAATGCAGTATGTTTCTGTAGGTATGACCACAACACACACATGAAAGTGGTAGGATTTGGTCCATGGTGCTATGCAGGCACGATGGAATGTCACACCTCAGGGGTTTCCCTCGTGTTCTTAATCCTTTCTAGAGGGCAGGGGCCTACATAATATCTGTCCTTACCAGTCTTTAGTTCAACCTGAGTCTGTGAGTTTCAGCAATAGGAATCCACTTCTTTAATTCATTTTATTTCTGGATTTTGGCGATGAGTCTGAATGGGAACAGTAATTCTCAAGCTCCATAGTGTGATTCTACTTGGATCAATTGTTCATGATTTTGATGTCAAGGCTCAGGGCACATCTGTAGAGATTTTACTTGGAATGGAGCCTTGAAAGGTTCAGCCATGTGGGCCTCACCATGACAAACTATTTGTCATTGGGAAAATTATATGACCATTTCCAAGTTCCAAAGAGAGTGACAGCATTGTGTGTGTGCATGTGTGTGTGTGTTTATGTACATATTTAATTTTATTTTTTTTACATTCTTTTTTGATAATATTTTCATTTAAATTGGAAACAAGTTTGTTCCACATGTCAATCCCAGTTCTCTCACCCTTTCCTCCTCCCCTGTACCCACAACCCCCACCCAACCCTTTTCTGCTCCCCAGGGAGGGTGAGGTCTTCCATGGGTGATTTTCAAACTCTGCCATATCATTTGGAGTAGGGCCTAGGGCCTCCCCAGTGTGTCTATGCTGAGAGACTATCCCTCCATGTGGGATGGGCTTACAAAGTCCATTTGTATATTAGGGATAAGTACTGATCTACTACCAGAGGCCCCATAGACTACCAGGACCTCCTAACTAATAGGCTTATTCAGGAACAAGGCTCTAGGATGGCATATACGTTAGTCATCAATCTCATTATTGGAGAAGGGCATTTAAGGTATCCTCTCCCCCATTGCTAAGATTCCTAGTTGGGGGTCATCCTTGTAGATCTCGGGACATTTCCTTAGGGCCAGATTTCTCTTTAAATCTATATTGGCTCCCTCTATTATGGTATCTTTTTTCTTGTTCTCCTCTATTCTTCTCCTGACTCAATCTTCCTACTCTCTCATGTCCTTCTCTCCCCTCCTCTTTCTCCTTCTCTTTCTTCTAATGCCCTCACCCCTACCCCCATGCTCCCAATTTTCTCAGGAGAACTTGTCCCTTTCCCCTTCTCAGGTGGAACATGTATGTCTCTCTTAGGGTCCTCCTTGTTTGCTAGCTTTTCAGGCAGTGTGGATTGTAGGCTGGTGATCCTTTGATCCTTTGCTCTATGTCTAAAATCCACATATGAGTGATTTCATACCATGTTTGTCTTTTTGTGACTGAGTTACCTCACTCAGGATACTTCTTCTAGTTCCATGAATGTGCCTGGAAATTTCATGATTCCATTGACTTCCCCCACTCGCTGAGTAGTAATCTATTGTGTAAATGTACAACATCTTCTTTATCCATTAATCAGTTGAGGGGCATCTAGGTTGCTTCCAGGTTCTTGCTATTATAAATAATGCTTCTATGAACATAGTTGAACAGATGTCCTTGGTGTATGAATGTGTATCAGTTGGGTATATGCCTAAGAGTGGAATTGCTGGGTCTTGTGGTAGACTGATTCCCCTTTTCCTGAGTAACTCCCGTTGTGATTTCCAGACTGACTGCACAAGTTTGCACTCCCACCAGCAGTGGAGGAGTGTTCCCCTTTCTCCACATCCTCTCCAGCATAAATTGTCTTGATGATTTTTATTTTAGTCATTCTGAGAGGAGTAAAATGATATCTCCAAGTTGTTTTGATTTGCATTTCCCCTGATGGCTAAGGATGTTGAACACTTTCAGCTATTTCAGATTCCTCTATTGAGATTCTCAAATTAGTTCTGTACCCCACTTTTTAATTGTATTATTTGGTGTTTTGTGACTAGCTTCTTGATGTCTTTATGTATTTTGAAAATTAGCCCTCTGTCAGACATGGGGTTGGTGAATATCTTTTCCCATTCTGTGGGCTGCCATTTTGTCTTATTGACTGCGAACTTTGCCTTATAGAAGCTTTTCAGTTTCATGAGGTACCATTTATTAATTGTTGAACTTAGTGTCTGTGCTACTGGTGTTATGTTCAGGAACTATTCTCCTGTACCAATTTGTTCAAGAGCACCTCCCACATTCCCCTTCTGAGAGCTTCAGTGCGGCTGGATTTATGTTGAGGTCTTTGATCCATTTGGATTTGTTTTCTGCATGATGATTGATATGGATCTATCTGTAGTCTTCTACACACTAGCATCCATTGATGCCAGCAAGTTTTGTTGAAGATGTTTTCCTTTTCCTTTGTATAATTTTAGCTGCTTTGTAAAATATCCAGTGTTTGTAGATGTGTGGGTTAACATCAGGGTTTACAATTCGATTCATTTGGTATATATTTGTGCCAATACCAAGCTGCTTTTAGTACTATGATTCTGGACTAGAGGATGAAGTCAGTGATGGTGATGCCTTTGGATGTTCCTTTATTGTACAGGGTTGTTTAGGCTACATTGGGTTTATTGTTTTTCCATATAAAGTTGAGTATTGTTCTTTCAAGGTCTGTGAAGAATTGTGTTGGGATTTTGATGGGGATTGCAATGAATCTGTAGATTGCTTTTGGCAAGATTGCCATTTTTACTCTATTGATCCTACCTATCCAAAAGCATGAGAGATCTTTCCATTTTCTGCTCTCTTCTTTAATTTCTTTCTTTAAAGACTTAAAGTGTTTATTATATAGGTCGTTTGCTTGTTTGGTTAGCATTAGCCAAAGATATTTTATGGTGCTTGTGTCTATTGAAAAGGGTGATGTTTCTCTGCTTTCCTTCTCAGCCCCTTTATTGTCTGTATATAGTAGGGCTAACTGATTTTTTTTTTAGTTAAACTTGTATTCTGCTAATTTGCTGAATATGTTTATCAGCTGTAGGAGTTCCCTAGTAGAGTGTTTTGGGTCACTTATGTAAACTATCATACCATCTGCAAATAATGAGAGTTTGACTTCCTCCTTTCCAATTTGTGTCCCTGTGATCTCCTTTTGTGCTCTTATTGCTTTAGCTAGAACTTCAAGTACAATATTGAAGAGATATGGAGAGAGTGGGCAGCCTTGCCTTGCTCCTGATTTTAGAGGAATCACATTAAATTTCTCTCCGTTCAGTTTGATGTTGGCTGTCTGTTTACTGTATATTGCTTTTATTATGTTTAGGTACATTCCTGTTATCCCTGATCTCTCCAAGACCTTTATCATGAACGAGTGTTGGATTTTGGCAAAGGCTATCTCAGCATCTATTGAGATGATCATGTGTTTTTTCCCACTTTGTTTATATGGTGGATGACATTGATGGATTTTTGTATGTTGAGCCATCCCTGCATCCATGGTGGGTGATTTCCCTGATGTGTTCTTGTATCTGATTTGCCAGCACATTATTGAGTGTTTTTGCATCAATGTCCATGAGGTATATTGGTCTGTAGTTCCCTTTCTTAATTGTATCTTTGTGCAACATGGGTAGTAAGGTTATTGTAACCTCACAAAAGAGTTTGGTAATAATGCTTCTCCTTCTATTGTGTAGAACACTTTGAGGAATATTGGTATTGCCTCTTCTTTGAATTTCTGGTAGAATTCTGCACTGAAATCATCTGACCCTGGGCTTTTTTTTGATTGGAAAACTTTTGGTGACTGCTTCTATTTCATTAGGGGTTATAGATCTATTCAAATTGCTTATCTGTTCTTGATTTAATTTTAGTAACTGATATCTATCCAGAAAATTGTTCATTTCCATTATATTTTTGAATTTTGTAGAGTGCAGGTTTTAAATGTATGACCTGAAGATTCTCCAGATTTTCTTACTATATGTCATTATGCCCCCCTTTTCTTTTCTGATATTGTTAATTTGCATGCTCTCTGCCTACCTTTTGGTTAGTTTAGATACAGTTTTGTCTATCTTGTTGATTTTCTAGAAGAACCAACTCTTTGTTACATTGATTCTTTGAATCATTTTCTTAGCTTTCGCTTTATCAATTTCAGCTCTTAATTTGACTTTTTCCTGGCATTTAATCCTCCTGGGTATGTTTGTTTCTTTTTGTTTTGAGCTTTCAGTTGTGCTGTTAATTCTCTAGTATGAGTGTTCTCCAGTTTCTTTTTGTGCACACTTAGTGCTATGAACTTTCCTCTTAACACTGCTTTCAAATTGTTCCATAAATTTGTGTATGCTGTGTGTTCATTCTCATTGCATTCTAGGAAGTCTTGAATTTCTTTCTTATTTCTTCCTTGGCCCAGGAATGGTGCAATTGCACATTGTTCAATTTTCATGAGATTTTAGGGTTTGTGCAATTTGTGTTGTTTTTTATCTCTAAGTTTAAAGCATGATAGTCTGATAATATACAGTGTGGTATTTTGATTTTTTTTTACCTATTAATGCTTGTTATATTGCCAAGTATGTGGTCATTTTTCAAGAAGGTTCCATGTGGCACTGAGAGTAAGGCATATTCTTTTGTGTTTGGATGGAATGTTCTATAGTTGTCTGTTAAACCCAGTTGAGACATAACTGGGACATAACTCCTGTTAATAACTTTTTTGTTATGTTTCTTTATGTTGGTCCTGTCTAGTGGTGAGAGTGGGGTGTTGAAGTCTATACAATATTGTGAGGATTTATGTGAGTTTTGAGTTCTAGTAATGTTTCCTTTACAAATGTGGGTGCCTTTGTATTTGGGCATAGACATTCAGAATTGAGAGTTGAAGTGTTTCTCCTGTGATGAATAAGTAATGACCGCTTTCATTACTTTTGATTGATTTTAGTTTAAAGTCTAATTTGTTAGATATTAGGATGGCTACACCCACTTGATTCCTATGTTCATTTGATTGGAAAATCATTTCCCAACCCTTAAGTCTGAGGTAACTGTCTTTGAAGTTGAGGTGTGCTTCTTGTATCCAGCAGAAGGATGGATTCTGTCTTAGTATCCATTCTGTTAGCCTTTCTCTTTTTATAGGCAAGGTAAGATCAATAATAGTGAGGGATATTAATGATCATTGATTGTTAATATTTGTTTATTTTGGATTTGGTGGTGTTGGTGGTATTGTGTGTGGATTTCCCCCATTTTTCTTTTGGCTGCTGGTAAAGTGGGATTGTCTATTGCCTAAGTTTGTGGGTGTAGTTAACTTCCTTGGGTTGGCATTTTCCTTTTAGTACTTTTTGTAGGTCTGGGTTTTTGGATATGTACTGTTTGAATCTGGTTTTGTCATTGAATATCTTCTTTTCTCCATCTATAGTGATTGAAAGCTTTGCTGGTATAATAGTCCGGGCTAGCATCTGTGGTCTTTTAGTGTTGGCAGAATATCCATTCCAGGACCTTCTTGCCTTCAGAATATCCATGGATAAATAAGATGTAATTCTGATAGGCTTGCCTTTACATGTCACTTGGCCTTTTCTCTTCATTGCTCTTAATATTTTTTCTTTATTCTCTATGTTTGATGTTTTGATTAATACATGGTGAGGGGACATTTTTTGTGGTCCACTCTATTTGGTGTTTTGTAACCACTCTATTTGGTTGTACTTTCATTGGCATGTCTGTGTTTAGGTTGGGAAAATTTTCTTCTATGATTTTGTTGAATATATTTCCTGCAACTTTGAGTTGAATGTCTTCACCTTCTCTACCTATTATTTTAACTTTGGCATTTTCATGATGTTCCGTATTTCCTGGATATTTTGTGATAGGTATTTGTTGGACATCAGATTTTCTTTGGTCAATAAATCTATTCTTCCAAGTATATCTACAATAGCTGAGATTCTCTCTTCCATCTCTTGTATTCTGTTGGTTATGCTTGCATCTGCAGTTCCTGATCATTTACCCAGCTTTTCTATTTCCAGCATTTCCTCAAACTATTTGTTTATTTGTTATTGTCTCTGTTTCTGCTTTCAAACATTGCACTGTTTGAATTGTTTCTTGCAAATTTGCTTTGCCTTTTTTTACATTTCTTTAAGGATTTTCTCATTTCCTTTTTTTAGGGTATCTATCATCTTTGTGAATTTGTTTTTTAGGGTCATTCTCTTTTGCTTCATCTGTGTTGGGAAGTTCAGGTCTTGCTGGTGTGGAGTCCCTAGACTCTGGTGGCATCATATTGATCTCTCTGTTGTTGACTATGCTCTTATATCATTGTCTACCTATCCCTTCCTTCCAGTGTGTACCTGTGGGGTCTCTTTCTCTCCTGTTGGTTGCAGGACCAAGGTTCTCTTCCTGTGGGTTCAAGCAGGCCCTATATTTCAATGGCTTTCTCCTTCCAGTGGGTGGTGGTATGATTGGAGTCTGGCAGACTCTGGATGGAATGGGACTGGTTACCCTGTGCACAGTCCCCAGTCCTCAGGAGGCTCCAAACAGGGCACCAGAAGGCAGGCTGGAATCAGTTCCAATCTTCCCACCTCCTGTGGTTGTAGGTGAGACTAGGACAATGACAGACTCAAGATGGGCTGGTCCACTGGGATGCACTTCCATGCATGAAGTCCCAAGTCCTCAGGAGGACCTGAGAGGGCTATATTTTCCATTCTAATCCCAGTTCCTATTCTCTCTCTCTCTTTCTGCTTCCCCAATCTTCCCCTCATGCATGTCCCCCACTTTACTTTCAGAAAGAGTAAGGTCTCCCATGGTGAGTCAACAATGTCCATCCCATCACCACCTTGAGGCAGGAACAAGCTGCCCCCCTGTCTAGACTGGGCAAGGTTTCTCTCCATAGGAAAAAAGCTCCAAAAAGCCAGTCCATGTACTAATGATACATAGTTCTCCCTCTTCCAGCAGCCCCACAAATGTCCCACCCCACACACTGTCACCCACATTCAGCAGGCCTACTGGCTCCTATGCAGGTTCCCGAGTGTCAGTCTGAAGTCAGTGAGCTCCCATTTTCTTGGATCATGTGTCTCTGTGGGTCTCCCAATCCTGGTCTTGACACCTTTGCTATTATTGTCACTCCTACCTCTTTTCAGGTGGACTCCGTGATTTCATCCCAGTGGTTAGTTATGGATCTCTGCGTCTGTTTCCATTAGGGACCACATGAAGGGTCTATCATGAAAATTGTGGTAGTCCTCAATCTGATTACAAGGGAAGGCCAGATCAAGCACTCTCTCCACTATTACTTAGAGTTTTAACTGGGTCAACTTTGTTTATTCCTGAGAATTGTCCTAGTGGCAGTTTTTCCACTAAACCCATAATGGCTCTGTTATCATGATATATCTTCCTGTGCTCCCCCCTCTTCCCTTCCCCAAATTAAACCATCACATTCCTTCATGTTCACTTGCTAATTGTCCTTACTTTTTTCCTTTTCACTGACCACCCCCCTCCCTCTCATGCTCCTGAGTCACTCAGGTGAACGTGTCTGTTTCCCATTTACCCTTACTACACAGATCCTTGTATGTCTCCCTTAGGGACTTCTTTGTTACCAGATTCCACAGACAGTGGTTATCATTCATTCATACATACATATGTACATATATACATACATACATACATACATTCATACTCATGCTCAGTTAGTGCTATAATCTGTGACTGAATATGTGATGTGAGAAGTTTCACAATTTTCTTGATTCTGCACAGAGAGAGAGAGAGAGAGAGAGAGAGAGAGAGAGAGAGAGGGTATTATTTGCAACCTTGAGAATTCCTTTGTGTGACCACAAGACCGTGGAATCTAACCAATGTTGCATTTCAGCACCTTTGTGAGATTTCCCCTGCACATGCACCATGACAGGCCCCCAAGCACAGAAAGAACAGCATCTTGGGCTCAGGGACCAGTGCTACACAGGAGCTCACAGACCCTGATTCTTAGCACAAGGAGGAAGTGTCTGCCAATCTGCACACTCTCATTGAAAATCAATGAATGTCAGAGCTTGTGTTGAGAGTCTGCATCCTTATCCTCTGTGTCTTTGCTTGTCACAAACAGACTCAGAGCACCTTCAGGAAAGTACTATTGTTGAGAATGCTCTGACGTAGTGAACATATCCCTTACACTCTTGCCTCAGGCCTGAATCCTGCAGAAAGAGGCTGGTCATGTGACAGTCTCCATGAACCCCAACTCTTTCTTCCAGTAACTAAGGCAACCACCCTCACCCCATCCTGTCAGAAAATTCTTTTTCTCCCAGGTTATTGACTTCCTCTGGAGCAGTGGCTTCAGGATGAGATTAACAACCTACACCTCAGCCACCACCTTCTGTCCAGAGCCCGCACAGGGCCTCAAGCTGAGTTACGACATTTAAGGAACAAGGATCTGCAACCTCTCATGAGAGAAAATAGAATGGTGCAGTGTGGGAATGTCTGTCTCTTTCAAAATGGCTGGGAGAGCTTAGCATGGTGCAAGCATACAGGTAAATCATGCTGTACTAATGAAATGTGTTGCTAATGCACCACCATGACAACTGCAATCAAGGCATCATTGGAATCTCTCTTGTACACCCAGCCTTTGAAACACACTTGATGTTTTGACAGCAGTTGCAACACTCCTAATGTTCTGGAAATGTCTAGTGAATGTGCTGCCTGCTATCTTGTGTGTGTGATAAACATATCCTGATCTGCTCTTCCAGCAAACAGTCCACCAAAGGGTATGAGTCAGGACATAGGAACAAACTGTGGTGGGAGCTTCACTACTCAGGAAAAAAGTTGGCATTATTTGAAGGTAGAATGCAGTTAATTAAAACTACACAGCTCAGTGTGCCCACTGGCTTGTAACTTGTCTGGATCACAGATGTGAGGAACTGAGGTGGGATTCCCCCAGCACAATCTTAATTGCCAGGCCTGGCAAGGCACTCCCATTATCCTAACCACAGAAAAATATCCATCACTAAATGGCATTGCCTTTCTTATAATGGAGCCTCATTTCACTTGTCACAAGCCACATTAATTGTGTTCATAGTTTTACCATAAATTGTTGTGCCACATGCTAGGCAGGCTATGTTTCCATGGACTACCACACCCCATACATCTGTATCATTTGATGATGTGAAATGCTATCTTTCCCATAAAAGGCTTGTTATACAACAAACAGGCATCCCTCCCAGCTTCACAATACCTCTCAAGTGAGATATGAGGTTTACTAGGTTATACTTTATCAACATTAGACATGACAAAAGCAACTATAAGGAACAACACATAAGCTGTTCATATCTGGATTTTGCACTTAAGCCACAGCATTGCTATGCACTGCTCTAACAGATACCAGTGCATTCCACAGGTCTGAAGGGCACACACAGGGACATTAAAGGAAGAAGGCTTCTCCCTTGGAGTGTAAACAGTGCAGTTACTACACACAGCCATAACTTTAACAAAAGCATGGACTCACATTGTCCACATTACAGGTAGAGAGTGATTTCTGTGCAGCATCTCCCTTGTGAGCAGCATCCATGCCATTCATTTCAGAATGAGAACAAGTCACATTCTCACTCCTCCCAATGCCCATGACTGATTTGGTGTTGGCTTGTTTGTTGATGTTGTTTCTTCTTTCATGTTTTAATGAATATCACATACTTTCCCAGACCATTTAGGCTTTCAGAAAAAGGAGTCACATTTTAAAACCACATTTAACATGGAGACCCTAAAGAGTGACTTAGAACCCAAACCAAATTGGACATATAAGCCATTCAGTATTAGAAGTCCCCCTGTTGCTACTTCACATGAATCAGAAACCAGACTTGAAAGAAAATTGTCATGAAATACTCTTGGAATATAGAAGGTGTGGATCAAAACAGTGAAAGAGTACAAATGCCAATTGAATTTTAATTAAACTACAGACAAATCCAAGACTGCATTGTGCGAATGCCATTGCTTTTTATAAACAATGGATGAGGCACATCTAGGCCATCATGTTGGAGATTGCCCTCTCCTCTGTAGCCTGTAAAAAGTGAGCCTCCTTCAAGATCTTGTTAATAAGGGAGTAAGAACCTTGTTCTTGGCTCGTTTTATACTCCTCCTGGGAGAACTCAGCAATGCTGGAGTTATTTTCAGGCACGTTCTGGTTTACGCCATCCTCTTGTGTATGTTCTTGACTGGTGTTGTTGATGCCACTGTTACTACTTGCATTACCACAGCTTGATGACTGAAAGGAGAAAGAGAGAAGGAGGATGGCTATTATGATATTGTCATCATTTCCTCTTCAGCTTAAAAAATGTTGACATCATATTCTATAAAAGGCTTCACTGTCTATAAAGTTCAATCACTTGGGTATCTCATTTCCTAAGTGCAGCAGTGCTGCCACTCAACCTGGGTTAATAGCACCTATTTTGCAAACCAAGAAAGAAGTGTGTCATGGGCCCAAAAGGCCAGTCTCTAGGCATTTCAGGTAGAGGGTTCAAACACAGGCTTTCTCACTCCAAATCACTCCACACATATCCTCTGGCGCTGGTGGCACCATGCTTTCCAATTACCTGTGGCAGGGAGGCAAGCTCCCAACATTCAGGAGAAATTAGTAATAAATGCTGCAGTATGTGATTGGGATTAGGACCAAAATGAGATGGAATGCATGCTCATGTCCCAATGTGGTAAAGAGATGATTGGGAATGCCCCATTTATACATATGTGCACATGTGTATACATCCAAATTACAGGGCCTTTCCATACATATCCTCTACAGTGGACATATGTGCTAGTACTATAACAATTCAAGGCTCCATGCATTATCTCAAAATGCCTTTGACATGTTTTAATGACAGCTCTATGTCAACATTCAATGTTTCTGACACCCCTGGTCTCCTATTTGTGGGTTTAGTATAGATTGCCTATGGTGAGTTTGCTCTTAATATTGTCTGTCCTGGAAATAACTTCACTCTGTCATATTGGTGATGTTATATGGTGATATTATAATGTACCTGCAAAGAGCCATGTTCTGGGATTCTGTAGACTGTGGATAAAATTCAGCTGTAGAGTGCTTTCCGTGCATGCATGGGACTTTGGGTTCTAGCTCCTTGGATATAGGGCACACACTTCTGCACAAACTCAGGAAGTACTAGACTCTAATCTTAAGACTATCAAAGGAGGATGAGGTGATCACAATGACCCTTATGTGGACAGAAATGTTGAACAATAAGGAAGCTATATATCTTATAAGGCCATTTTTCCAGGTAAGAGCTGAAATAGTGACAGAAATCAAGGGTGTCATCATTCTCAGGGAGATGTGGAACTCCCTCAGCTCACTATATCACCTGAGGTATCAAATGACGCCATTTATGCACTGAGCCTCATGCATTCATAGACTATCTTTGAGAGACACAGAAGTGAAATGAATCTGTGTGAGTAACTGTCTAATAGCTATCACTGGATATAAGGGTTATGTTTGTGAAAGTGGTCTCAGAGGAAACCAGACAAACTACATCCCTTCTATGGCCAGCAGTGTAAATATCTCCATGTAGCACTTTTACTATATGGTTTGCTTAGGAACACTCAAAAGCAAAATAACATATCATGTTGGTTAAAAACACCCATATACACGCTAGTTCTTCTAGGTGGATTTCTTGTCTTGGTCATTTGTTGTGGGGATTTCTCTTTTTACGATGGACTATATTCTGAACAAAATAACAAGTATGGGAACAATCACGAATAGAAGAATATTTGGTTTACAATCTTGTGTCATGAAGATTTTAGCATCATATGAGGGGGCTGAGGATGTGGAGACATTGGTAGAGAGTTCCCTAGCACACATGAAGTCCTGACTTGAAACCCAGTTCAGACAGCAGGTGCTAAGAAGCACTCCCAAGGAGTCAGGTGGAGGTTGGAGGATCACAATGTAAAGGTTATGATCATTTTTGGCAACACAGCCAGGTTGAGGCTTACTTGAGTCTCCTGAGATGCCCCTGTGCCTATGAGAACTGACAGGAAACCTCACAGCCCACAAGAGAATTCTTCAGAGTCATTGTGAAGAAAACAATAGATGACCAGACTCCATTTCTAGTTGGATTATAAAACTTTTACCTCAGTTGTGTAGTGGCATCATTACAATAATGTTAATTGAAGGGTTTTACATTTTCAGCATCTTAAATGGTAACAATCAGGAATTGCTAATCAATTCTTACTTAAATCAACACATACTAGTATAGATTGAGACTGGATATCATCACTTTCCATCTCATCTGCAAGTGATGTATAGAAAACCAACATTCCCGCTCTTAGTAACTGAATCACAGATGCTAGTACAACACAAATAGATTATGAGACTCTATTCCTCCTGACATCAAAACGAGGTTAATGACCTGCAGTGCTGGAAAAAGTGACCTTCCGATGAGGGCTCAGTGCCCTACAAAGTGGCAGAGATGGTCTACCTCCCCAATCCACACCCATGCTTTCTCCATATACAAGACTATTCACCCTATCATCAGCCCTCCCTGTTACAAAGCCTGGAATTTGTAATAGTCCTACTGTGAGGATGACCTTCAGGGGGGAATCCTTGAAATAAAGATATTTATAATGCAGGGCCAACTGGAAATTTGTTTACTGTTTGATCAGACTGCCCCTTTGGTAGGCAAAACCTCCTCATAACAGAAATATTTCTACCTTCCTACACTGAGTTTCAGAAACAAGGAGCTCTTTTTCCAGAACATACAAGACCTAAGAAGTTCCAAAACTGCCCAAAACTTCCTTGACACATGAATGCTTCTTAACATGTTCTGACTGCCTCCATAAACATCTGTGCACCATGCCCACTGAAGTATGAAGCCCAATCCATTAAAAAAAGGGGATTTTATTGGACATGTTGATGGTGGCACATGCTCTTAATCACAGAACATGGAAGTCAGAGGGAGTCAGGTCTCTGGTTGCAGAAAGAGTTCCTGGACAGCCAGGTGAGCAGAGAATCCCTGTCTCTAAAACAAAAACAAACAACAACAACAAAAAAAAACAAATGGACAAACAAAAAAGATTGATTGATTCATGAGATCCTGAGTACATGTACACGATGAATACTTAGGTCCTTATGCAGGACAGAATAGGGAAATTCATGCTCTCTAACTGAATTTACAGGTGGATTGGATTCCCCTCAATATGGAAGACCTGGTCTTCTGAAAGAGAAGCTATTGTCTGCAACTGCTGAGACTTCTCTCTAGCCACACAAAGCCCACTCAGGTATCCTTGTACTCTTAACACAGTGTAGCACTGATTTGGGGCATGGGCTTGCATATCCATGCATTGCATAAAATAAAAGCATCATAAAGGTGAATTAGAGGAAGATGGCCTGACCATTTAAAATTCCAAGTGTGCAAAACAATGATGATGTGGCCTGGACACTTTTATAATTAATTCAAGGTCTTGGTAAAAATCCGCGTGTTTACCTCAGAGCCAAAGCAGCTGTGTAGACAGCTGAGATCTTCTATAGCTGTATTTGAGGACAAGAGAGAGAATCACCCTTGGGGCTTTCTTCTCCTACAATACCTGGGCTGCACTTGTGAGAGAATGCTGGGTAGGCACATGCTATGGCAATACCTAGCATGTTAAGAAAACACTAAGGGTACATAGATCAGTGGTAAGCACAGATCCTTAATCAGACTTAAGAAGGGGGAAATCAGACCTGGTCCAGGAAACCTAGCCAACCACCCAGGGATAGATGCAGTAAAGTAATCTGTAGAAGCAGCAATTGCCAATTTACCAAGACAGCATAATCTCTAACTACTGTAAGGATGGAAAAAATTTAGCCTAACTCTCCACTGACCCCAGGAAGGTAGATGTTTAAAAATACTAAATACTTTAAATTCCAGACCCTTGCCGCTTACCTAACTCTGTAAACTGCTTGTGAAACCCCTGCCCCAGTGACCTAACCTAACTGCCATTTGTCACCCCACCTAGGAGCCCACACAAATGCAGACCTCCAGGGATATAGAAAACTAATTGGTCTATAAAGCTCGGGCTTGGATGGTTTAAATTGATTGGTTCGCATCACAAGGGCTCTGGATGCCATGAGATGATTGGTTTATGATGTGCGGGCTTTGTTGTAACCCTGCAAAAGCTGTCTCAATTCTGTGCTCAGGGTCCTCAGTCCTCTACCCCTGCGTGGCGTATGATAGTGGACTCCAGTGCACTTGGAATATAAAATATCTCATCCTTTTACATCAAGACAGCTTTTCATGAGTGATTGGGGGTTCGCCTTTCCTGAGTGGGAGCATGAAGGTCCACATTCTGCAGGTCTTTCACTACATTCCAAATATTATTCTTATACCCACAGAGAATTGCGGTCCTAATGCATCATCATGAAAACTACTTTTTTCCAACAGACAGAGACCATTAGAGAATAACAAACTAACAAAAGTACAGCATGGTGGAGCCCTGTCACAATGGACACCACAACTATAATGGAAGAGGGGACAGAAAGATTGTTAGAACAGAAAACATGGAGTATGCTGTCAGACTGTGTCTCCTAGGAATGTCAGGAGTTAACCCATAAAGTCCCTCACCATGACAACCTAGGTATGAACTGAAGAACAACTACAACTGACATTGCAAAGTGGGCAGGGATGCCAAGGACACCTCAATGCTACAAAATCAAAACACAAAATCTATAGACAACAAAGGCATCCTCATAGTGGGAGAAAAGCACAATCCATTTGGTTATCCAATATCAAATGCTCAGTCTGGATGACATGTACAAAATTAATTTTATAGACACTGAAGAGGTGGTATTTTTAATGATTATCTCTCTCTCTTTTCTTTCTTACTGTGTGTGTGTGTGTGTGTGTATGTGTGTAAAATCTCAATTGAAGACTAAAGAGACCAAAAAATTGATAATGACCAAGAAGGAGGGTATGTGAAAGGGTTTCAAGGGGCAAAGGGAAAGGCAAAATGATGCAATTCTCTTATAATATTAAAAAAATAAAACAATGATTAAAGAAGAGATGAACGCCACTGCACCAGGGAGTCTAGGATGGAATGAATATTAACAGACAGACTGTGACTTTTGGGGGAAAACAGGAGCTCAAGAAGAGTGAGGAAGATTTGGAGGGGTAGAAGATGCTGATAAGATAACTGTTTCTGGCCTAGGGAAGTTCTCCAGCCATAAAACATGCAAGAGCAGACCTGGCAAGATACTTGGAGGCCTTGGGTGTCATTCTGAGAATTCTCCTGAGAAAACCAGACAGATACTCTAGTGAATGGAAGGGAAAGGAGAAAAATTAGCACAGAGGCTACCTACAGTTTTACAAAGTATCCAGAAACAGGCAATCAGGTATTGATGATGTTGGAAGAAACACAAAGGAAAATCCAGTGATACACAGAGAGTGAAGAAAGAAAGAGTCACAGGAGCACTACACACACACACACACACACACACACACACACACACACACACACACACATGAACACCCCATCCACTGCAGACAACACCTGGCAATTTCAACATTCCCGTGTTTGAGTTTAGCAGGCTCCCAGACTGAGTCCTCCAGTTTATGCTATGCCAAAGGAAGGAGCAGCTGGAGAAAGTAAGGTGCAGTGAGCAGCTGTAGGAGAGAGCTGTCAAACAGAGGGTCATGTGGACGCAGGCAGCAGCTTAGAATCAAAGGTGAGAAGGAAGATGGCACCTGGAAATATGGCAGGTCTCCTGGCTCCCAGTAGCTGGAAACAGCTTCAATTGGATAATGACGCAAATGCTGAGGAAATGGACATAGAAGCATTAAGGAGGAGTGTTAGCATGGAATATCATCTCTGAAACTGAATGGAAACTCACATTTATCCAAAAATAGAACTGGATAATGAATGCCTCACAGTGAGAACAGGTGAATTGAAGATTTCTCTACCTTAAACTCTGGCTTTCTGTCCTATTCCCTTCCTCTATACCTCAGACACACTCATTTCTTCAACCCCAACAGTGCAACAAAATTCACCTTTAATATCCACAGCACAATCAGAATTACATGTTGTTTACTAACAGACATGGCCCAACCCAACCAAACCAAGGGAAGTCTTCAGACTATAAACTGCCAAAGGCGCCTCACATTTACACTGGCAGCCCCACCTTCGCTGAACTCACCAAACAGTGCGCAGTATTTGAGTCAGAAGGAACCTGAGAAGCAGGCTCTTCAATTCCTGCATCTTTGAAAATGAGCAAAGGAATGAATGACATTCATGTGTGAAATTCTGATTCCAGGTGGGAGCCTAAATCAATCTTCCAGAAGAACAGAGGGTAAAACTGGGACAGAAGTTAGTTTCCATTGATTTCACAACTGCAAAAATCTAAGTGTGCTACAAAGTAAATCAACTCATCTATGTGAAAGAAGTGAATGTATTGTAAACCAAGAAATCCAACAAAAACATGACGAGGAAAGCCTCACATGTAGGAAACAAGTGGACTTATCTATCTTCAATGAACAATTCATATTTTATCTTGAACTTGTATATGAGAGTGCTTGCCATACTTTGGCATGCTCCATGGACAAGGGATCTTAAAATGCCCATAACTATTGGGCCATTTGGCAAAGATCCCCCCACCCCATACACACATTCAATGAATGTATGTTTGAAGAAGGTCACTTCAGAAGGCACCTCCTTTGGTTAGGCTTTGACAACACAACTAATGACATCTCTTTGGCTCAGTAAGAGCCTCAGAGCCCTCTAATATCTCCCTCATCAAATTCTCTCTTCTTGATCATACAAAGAAATCCTAAGGGTTGTAAATCACCCCCTACTCATTTCATTTCTGTTGCTATGAGAAACACCTTGAACAAATCAATTCAGGGTTGAAAGGTTTGCTTTGGCTTACAGACCCAGGTTTTCATTCCTTATTGCCAGGAAGTCAGAGCAGGAATTTAAGAGTAGCATCTCACCCACATCCAGGAGCAGAGAGATAATAAGCTCGGGCATCCTTGCTGGCTTGATTATTTACTTACGGCCAGCTTTCATTTTCTCTTATACATTCTGGCTGCCTTGCCCAGGGAGTGGAACCACCTGCAATGAGCTGGGTCTTTCCACCTTCACTGATAATCAAGATGACTCCCACAGATGTACCACATCATGATTTCAATAATTCCTCAGGAAGAGTATTTGAAACCAACTAGTTGAACTGGAAAAATTTATACTGAATAAAGTCACCCCCACCACCAAAAGGACAAGTATTACATCTTTTCACTCTGCTGTGAGTCCTAGCTTCCAATGTTGTGTTGTGTGTTCATCCAGGAGTTCATCTGGAATCCAAGAGACTAGACAGAGTCCATTGGTTTGGAGGAAGTTCACATGAAAGAACAGGAAATGGTAGAATACTGGTAAATGAAAGTAGAGAGCAGAAACCTGGTGCCAGAAAGGTGCAAGCAGTTTGTGGAGTGATGGGAATGGGAAAAGGCAGGGTTGTGGTAAGGGTCAACCAAAGTGAAGTGGGCAGAAAGAAGCTACATCAGCATCCATGACCTTAGACCCCAAGTAAATTATTTAATAAGAGGAGGTAGAGGAAGACATGTGCTAGGAAAGAATGTGAGGGGCATAATGGGGAGAAAAGTTTAAGTGAGAACAGAGGAAAGTGACTGGGGATAGGAAGGGAGGATGTGGACATGTGAAGGAAAACTAAAGTTTGTGAAGACCCTTTATGAAAATGCACCAGATGGAAAACAAGGTCATACGTGATTTTTTTAAATAATTTGTCCTATGTGAATTGGTGTTTTGCCTGCACATATGTCTATGTGAAGTTGTCACATGCAATGGAACTTGAATTACAGACAGGTGTCAGCTGCCATATGTTGCTGGGACTTGAACCCAGGTCTCCTGGAAGAGCAGACAGTATTCTTGGTTTCCGGCCCTGGCCAGAGATCCGCCTGTCCCCGTGGGACCATCCTGAGTATCAGCCTGTCGGATCTTTGACCCCCATCACCGGGCCTCTGCTGGAAATGAGTCTGGGATCAGTTCAGGTTGAATTCCCCTAACATCCTTCCCTGGGAACTCACTGAATTGGCCCCAAATCTCGCTCCCCCTGTGTCCTTTCCCCAGCAAGAGTGCTCCTGGTGCTCTGATACACACACACACACACACACACACACACACACACACACACACACACACACACGCAAAGAACCTGCCCTCCCCCCATCTTGTGCCATACCCTGCCCAATGTCCCACCCCTGTGATGGGGTACTGGAACAGAGGGTAGATCCAACCATCCTGCCACCTTTGGAAAACTTTTTGGAGCTGCTCTGAACACACTAGACCTGCCTATCCATGCAGGACCACACTGAATCCCCCGCCTGCCTGATCTCTGACCTACACTGCCTCTGTCCCTAGCCAGAGATCCACCTATGCCCAGGGACCACCCTCAATCCCTGCCTGCTGGATCTTTATCCATCATTGCCAGGCCTCTGCTGGAACTGGATATTTGACCCCCATCGCCAGGCCCCTGCCTGAAGAGAGACCTCCTAGACAACTTGGACCACTCAGAGCTACAGACATCGAACATGTGACCCACCTAAGCCCACTGGGGGAACAGCATGGAAAGAAAGAGACCCTCACCTGCAACCACTGGAAGAAGCAATGGGAAGACGGCAATACAAGAAAACACCTAAAATAGAAAGATAAGCATGACACCACCAGAATCTAAGAACTCTACACCAACCAGAACTGAACACCCCAAAGCAGATAAAGCAGAAGAGAACGACTTAATAATATCTTCATAAAAATGATAGAGACCTTCAAAGATGATGTTAAAAAATCCCTTAAAAAAGGGACGAAAAAGCAAACAAAAAAAGGTAGAAATGAACAAATCTCTTAGAGAAAGTAAGAAAAGCCAAGAAAAAAACAAACAATTAAACAGATGAAGGAAACAGTTCAAAACTTGAAAACTGGAAATAAAGACAATAAGGAAACACAAACTGAAGGAATGCTGAAAATGGAAAAACTGGGCAAAGGATCAGGAACTACAGAATACAAGAGATGGAAGAGAGAATCTCAGACGCTGAAAATAGACTAGAAGAAATAAATTCATCCATCAAAGAAAATCTTAAATGCAACAAATCCTTAACACAAAACATCCAGGAAATGTGGGACACCATGAAAAGGCCAAACCTAAGAATAATAGGCATAGAAGGAGACAAATAAGCCCAGCTCAAAGGTGGAGAAACATACTCAACAAAATCATTGAAGAAAACTTTCCCAATATGAAGAAGGACATGCCCATGAAAGTACAAGAGGCATACAGAACACCAAATTGACTGGACAAAAGTAAAAAAGACCCCCTCAACACATAATAATCAAAACACCCAACATACAGAATAAAGAAAGAATTTTAAGATCAGAAAAGGAAAAAGGCCAAGTAACATAGAAAGACAGACCTGTCAAAATAACACCTGACTTCTCCATGAAAAGTCTCAAGGCCAGAAGGTCCTGGATAGATGTTCTACAAGTATTAATAGTCCACAGATGCTAACCCAGGCTACTATACCCAGCAAAACTCTCAATCACTATAGATGAAGAAAACAAGATATTTCATGACAAAGCCAGATTTTCACAATAAGTATCTACAAATCTAGCCCCAAAGAAATGTCTGGAAGGAAATCTCCAACCCAAGGAGATGAAATACTCTCACAAAGGCATAGGCAATAAATAATCCCACTTCACCAGAACCCAAGGGTAAAGCAGGACAAATATATTTACAATACCACCAACAACAAATCTAAAACAAACAAGCATTAATGATCAATGATCCTTACTTTCCATCAACATTAATGGTATTAACTCACCTATAAAAGACACAGGCTAACAAAATGTATATGAAGACAGAATCCAACCTTTTGCTCCGTACAAGAAACACATCTAAGACCGACATTACTTCAGGGTAAAGGGTTGGAAAAAAGACCTTCCAATCAAATGGATCCAGGAAGCAAGCAGGTATGGCTATCCTAATATCTAACAAGTTAGACTTCAAACCAAAATCAATCAAAAGAGATCAAGACAGTCATTTTGTAGTCATCACAGAAGAAATCCATCAGCACAAAGTCTGAATTCTGATCATCTATGCCCCAAATACAAAGGCACCCACATTTGTATAAGAAACACTACTAAAACTCAAAGCTCACATAAAACCTCACACACTCATAGTGGGAGACTTCAACACCCCACTCTCACCCCTAGACAGGACCACCAGTCAGAAACTCAAAAAGAAACAAAATAACTAACAAAAGTTATGTCTCAATTGGGTTTAACAGAACATTCCATCCAAACACAAAAGAATATGCCTTTTTCTCTGCACCACATGGAATTTTCCCTAAAATTGACCACTTACTAGGTGACATAACAAACCTCAACAGATACAAAAAAAATTGGAACAGTCCCCTGTATCTTATCTTACCATGCTTTAAAGTAGGAATTCAACAACAACACAAATTGCAGAAACCCTACAAACACATGAACACAGAACGATGAGCAATTGCACCACAACTGGGTCAAAGAAGAAATAAAGAAATTAGGGACTTCACAAAACTCAACGAGAATGAGGACACAACATTCCCCAACTTATGGGACACCTTGATAGCAGTGCTACGAGACATGCTATTGCACTAAGTGACCATATGAAGAGAACCAAGGATAGTCACATTAGACAATTACCAGCACAACTGAAAGCCTTAGAACAAAAAGGAGCAAACTCACCCCAGAGGAGTAGACCCAGGAAATATTCAATTTGAGGGCTGAAATCAATAGAGTAGAAACCCAGAAAACAATACAAAAAAATCAATGCAACAAAGAGTTGGTTTTTCAAGAAAATGGACAAGATAGACAAACCTTTATCCAAAGAATGAAAAATCAGACAGAACATGCAAATTAACAAAATCAGAATCGAAAAGGGAGACATAACAATGGACGCTGAGGAAATCCAGACAATTTTCAGGTCGTAGTTTGAAAACCTGTATACACCACAGCATCTGAAAATTCAAAGGAAATAGACAAACTTCTGGATAACTATCACTTACCAAATTAAATCAAAAACAGATAAACAAATAAATAGAGTTGTAACCCCTAATGAAATAGAAGCAGTAATCAAAAGACTTCCAATGAGTAAAGCACAGGGCAAGAATTCAGTGCAGAATTCAGTGCAGAATTCTACCAGAAATTCAAAGAAGAGCTAATACCAATACTCCTCAAATTGTTCCACACAATAGAAACAGAAGATTCATTACCAAACTCTTTTTATGAGTACAGAATCACCTTGGTACCCAAGCCACACAAAGACACAACTATGAAAGAGAAGTACGGAACAATATCCCTCATGAACATTAATGCAAAAAGCTCAATAAAATACTGGCAAACCGAATCCAAGAATACATCAGAGAAATTATCCACCATAGTAGGCTTCATCCCTGGGTTGCAGGGATGGTTTAATATATGAAAACCTATCAACATGATCAACCATATAAACAAATTGAAAATGAAAAACCACATGATCATCTCCTCACATACTGAAAAAAAGCTTCGAAAAAATTCAACACCCTTTTATGATAAACGTCTTGGAGAGATCAGGGGTAACAGGAACATACCTAAACATAATAAGAGCAATATACAGTAAACCAACAGCCAGCATCAAACAAAAATGAGAGAAGCTTAAGCTTCCTCTAAAATCAGGAAGAAGACAAGGCTGCCCTCTCTCTCCATATCTCTTCAATATTGTACTTGAAGTTCTAGCTAAAGCAATAAGACAACAAAAGGAGATCAAGGGGATAAAAATTGGAAAGGAAGAATCAAACTTCCACTATTTGCAGATGATATAATAGTTTACATAAGTGACCCAAAAAACTCAACCAGAGAACAACTACAGCTGATAAACAACTTCAGCATACTAGTAGGATACAAGATAAACTAAAAAAAAAATCAGTAGCCCTATTATATACAGACGACAAAGGGGCTGAGAAAGAAATCAGAGAAACATCACCCTATGCAATAGCCAAGAACAACATAAAGTATCTTGGTATAACATTTATGAAACAAGTGAAAAACCTATATAATAATAACTTTGTGTTGAAAAAGAAAGAAATTAAAGAAGATACCAGAAAATAAACTTGTGCAGCCAATTTGGCGATCAGGACGGCAGTTCCTCAGGAAAATGGGAATCAGTCTACCACAGGACCTGGCAATCCCCCTCTAGGCATATGCCGCAATGATCCACATTCATGCAACAAAGACATGTGCTCAACTATGATCATAGCAGCATTATTTGTAATAGCAAGAACCTGGAATTAACCTAGGTGCCCCTCAACTGAAGAATGGATAAAGGTGATGTGGCACATTTACACAATGGAATACTATGCTGCGGGATAAAACAATGGAATCTTGAAATTCGCAGGCAAGTGGATGGAACTTGAAGAAACCATTCTGAATGAGGTAACCAGTCACAAAAAGAGTAACATGGTATGTAGTCACTCATGCATGGATTTTAGACATAGAACAAAGAATCACCTGCCTATAATTCACCCCACCAGAGAAACTAGGATACAAGGAGGATTCTAAGAGGTTCAAATAAGGTCCCTCACAGAAGTGGAAAGGGACAAGATCTTCTGAGTATATGGGGAGTAGGGGGGAGTGAGTGGAGAGGGAGCTAGGAGAAAGAGAAGGGGAGGAGAGGAAAGTACGTGGAACTGGGAAGATTGAGTTGAGAGGAATAGAAGAGAGAGAGAGAGAGAGAGAGAGAGAGAGAGAGAGAGAGAGAGAGAGAGAGAGAGAGAGAGAGAGAGAGAATAGAGGGAGCCATTGTAGGTTTGAAGAGAAGACTGAATGAACCTAGAGAAATGTCCAGAGACCTACAAGACTGACCCCAACTAACAATTTGAGCAATAGTGGAAAGGCTACCATAAATTCCCTTCCCTGATTATGAGATCAATAACTAACTTATCCACCATCATAGAGCCCTCATCTATTAGCTGATGGAAACAGATGCGGACAGCCACAACTAAACACTGAACCAAACTGGAATTCAGATACAGAGACGGAGGAGGAGACCAGGATACAGAAACACACAGACAGCTGACCTGAACAATGAGGAGCTAATGCCCCCCCAGACTGATAGCTGGGAATCCAGCAGTGGACTGACTGAGACCCCTGAACATGGGTCTTAGTTAGAAGGCCTGGGCAGTCTAAGGGACCTCTGACAGTGGAACCAGGATGTATCCCTAGTGCACAAAAGGTCTTTGGGAGTGCATTCCCCATGGTGGGATACTCCCTTAACCTAGAGATAGGAGAGAAGGATTAGATTTAGATGACCCCTCCTGGAAGGCATCAACCTACATGTGGAGTGGAGGAGGGTGGGAGGCAAGGGTGGTCAGGGGGCATGAGAGGGTGGGAGAGATGGAAAGAGGGAGGGAAAGAGAGAGAGGGAACTGGGATAGATATGTAAAATACAAGAAAAAAGAAAAAATCCTAAAATGCCAAAAAAAAAAAAAAAAAACCTTAAATCAGACAGTATTCAGTATTCTTAATGACTCAGGCATCTGTCTAGACTAAATACCAACTATTTTAACAAAGATACTGATAAATGTTTTTGTCATTAAGTAAAAATCCCAGCATTCCACACAGATTAACTATTATTGTCCTGCTTGGTCCTGGAAGTGACCAAACAATAAAGGCTATTTGACACTGCTCTTGGTTGCCCAACAGAACAAGTGGGTGTGACCCTGAAGCTGAGACACTATACAGTGTTGTTAAAGGTCAGAAGAATTTCAGCCTTGAACTCACTAGTAAACACTCCCAGCTGGCTAATGTTCATAGTACCCAGAAGGTGTGATGGAGGTTGTCATGAGAGAAAAGTCATCTATGATCTTGCCCATGGCTGGAGCCTGCAGGGTATAATACTGTCCTGCCAGCCATGATGAGCCCACTTCTCTAATGGTTGCAATTCTCTTCCTGGGGCTAACCAAGTGTTCTCCTCCTAGGATCTGAGGCCTGCTCCACACGAGTGAGTGTATGCCTGGCTCTGCAAACATAGTCAAAACCTATTATTAGTGGCTCACACTTCTTGGAACTGCTGGGGGAGGACATACTGTAGTTCTGTAAATGATCATGTTGTTAAACTGCCTTCCATATGTTTATATGTAAATGCATAGGTCTGCACTGCCCTCAACACTGGTTTGATGAACTTGGATTTGCAATGCGTAGTGGTCAGTGTAGAAACACATGACTATTCTAAGTGCTGACACTAAGCAACTGTGAGTGCTCAACCACAGATGGGACATCTACACCTACTTGCCCCTGTCATTAAGCTCAGGCAAGGTTTTAAATGAGGAGACAGAAAGAACATAAGAGTCAGAGGAGCACAGGGAGGAGTACTGTGAAATATGTTCCCTGGTTATGGTATGGTTGCACATGTGGACCATGCATGGCAGTTGTGGTTACCTGCACCTGACATGAATGCACCAAAGCCAGGTTAACCTCCTGGGAGGTGCTGTCGTATCTGCACCTCTAGTGTAGGACCTATTGGCTGCTGATGGCAGCTGGAGAAAGAAGAGTCACTTCTCTCTGGGAAGACTGACCCTGGTCATTAGTGGATCACCCCAAGGCTCTGTGCACTGCAGAAGAACTTCTGAACCCAGGGGTTAAACAGATGTATGTTGATGCAATCAAAGGGAGGACAGGAAGTCTAGACAGACATTTATTGGCACAGTCCAGGGTAGGGTTACTGGGAGAGATTGCAGGTGAAGATCATCAAGAAATAACATATCCATGCATGACATTTCAAAGAGTACAAAAGAGAATTAAAAAGGGATTCCTATCTCAGTTGGTTCCATGTCCTGTCAGGCTGACCGCCAAACTAACCAGCACAGACCACACACTGCTAGCACCAGAAAGAAACATAGCAGGTTACCAAACATTCCAGCAGCCAGCTTATCGTACCCTGCTTAAAACAGTGGTGTCACAAAGAGCTATATCCTGACAGCTGGGGAAACCAAGGATGCACATCTAACATATATAAGTATGAGGCCCTTAATGTACTTTTCAAATTTGTCGTCCTGCTGTTTTCCTTGGAGCCTGAGCATTAGTTCCCCGTGTGATCATTAGCAGAGTAAAGGTCTGGGATTTGTACTAGAAATCGTCATGCTCTCCTTGCACTCTTCATTTCTTGCTTTACTCAGTCATCAGGAAAACTCTGTGAAGCCTTGTTCTTTATCAGGAAGACAGACAGGTACACAGGGTTTCTCTCTTTATGTCTGCACTACCATATCTCATACCTGTGATTCAGGGAGTAGATTTATATGTGAAGGTCTAAAGATGCTAACCTTGGAAACAGAGGCCAGTGTTCACACATAGATGACCATGTGAAACAGAGAATTTACCGGGTAAAGAACACTCCTTGCTGACTTGGGGAGATCTAGGTACATTTTATCCCAAACCTACCTGTGTTTGTGTCCTAGAAGAGTGGCATATGTTGATAAGCCTTTATGTCTTGCTCGAGGAAGGTCAAAGTGAGCCATACTTACTCATTACCTGGTGAGACTTGTCCAGCAATCCTTTACAGTTGCTCCCTCCTCACTGAGTTATGCTTCCTTTCAAGCCATGCTGACTTACCCACTCACTGGTTGATAACTTAAGACAGCTGAAGTAGAAAAGCCAGCTCCTTAGCCCAACATCGCTAAAGCTTTCCCAAACCCCTTCCCACAACCCTCACTTTGCTTTCGGGTTCTTCTGGGAGAGAGCAAGAAAAGTATTGCAGCTAGTAAGTAGCATGTGCCTCTTTTCTTCAAGTTTATTTGGGTCCTAACCATAGAAGGTGGGGTTTCATTCTTCCTCCCTTTGCAAGGTGGGGGACTTCCTGGAAGCCCATTCATCCTGACTGCTCAGGAAAGCCTCTGTTGGCCCTGTCTGTGTTTTGTTGTGTGATAAAGCCATGCTTATGACAACACTTAGAATCCTGATCTGTCTAAAAACCTTTGCAGCCAAAGAGGCGACTTCCATGAGGGCATCTGGGAAGGGCAAGGGCATCTCTTCCCATCGTGGAGGTGGAAATGAATCCCGCAGAGTGGCAATGAGTCAAGTGGAGAAGTTGTGTGGCCCTGGTTCCTACCTGTATAGCGCAAGGGTCCTGGAAGCCATGGTCTTTCTTATTCCTCTTCGAACGAGGGGCCTGCTGTCTGTCTTCCTCGTTGTCATCTCGTGGCCTCTTTCTGAAAATAATTTTCGAAGGGAGAGGAAAATGTGTCGTCATTCAGCAATTGACTTTTGGTGCCTAACTTTCAGCTCTGTGCCAGTACCCAAATCTGTAACCTTGTCTGGGAATGTACCAGGCAGAACTGCTCTGCTGTATTCAAATACTCTTCAGACAGTTGGCGCTAGGTAGTGGAGGAAACACTCAAGCCCAAGTTCACCTTCCCCGAGCCAGAATCCTCTTTCGAACCACTATTTGGGACCAAAAATATGAAGACATTTATCGTCGAGCGTTAACACTCTACCTGACCAGGCCCGTTTTCTTCACCCAGCGATAAAAGCGCTCCAGATTGTCAGATTTTAGGCCCTGTCACAGGGCACCTCTCCAGATAAGTGCGGCTTCTCTACTGTATCAGCTCTTGTGTCATTATACCCAGTGGCTATAAACAGACACCCCTTGTGTACAGTTACATCATTCCTGTTGCTATAACGACAATTATTATGTCACTGTGACTAGTTCACTTGACTACCACCATGACACTCTGCCTGATTGCTTCTCTGACACGGTGTCTACAATGTGTTTTGATGCTTCATTCCCTTATGTCTTTCCCCCATGCCCTCTTTCCACAAAAAGTTTGTGATATTTGATAGTAGTATTCTTGACCATTCTTCATATAAGGATGTTTCTGCATAAGCTATTTGATTAAATATAATTGCTACATCTTTTGGTAGTCATATAGTTGCCTGAGACCACTTATTCTTCTGTAGTGTTTATCTTGCTTTAATGTCAGAGAGAACACTTAATGGTCAGATATATCACTTAAAGACTTTTCGATTAAACCATCTTTAAAACTTAAGCTTAATATAAAAAACAAAATTTATACCTAGACAAAACAGTGTTTACACGCATCATTGGCTGAACCTATTTCTGATTGCAGTTGGAAATTTTTCTTGACTTTTGTCCTTTTTAATAATTGATGTTTAAATTTAAATTAGAAGCAAGAACTTTTACATATAAATCACAATATGCTCTCCCTCCCTTCCGCCTTTGCCCCCACCAACCCCCTGTCCCCTTTATGCTCCCCAGAGAGTGTGAGACATTCTATTGTGGATCTTCATAGTCTGTCATATCATTTGGAGTAGGGGTTAGGTCTTACCTCATTTGTGTAGATGGAGAGCATATCTATCTATGTGGATGGGTTCCTCAAGTCCATTCTTATACTAGAGATACCAACTGATCCACTGCCAGAGGCCCCATAGACTGCTCAGGCCTTCTAGCTGCGACCCATGTTCAGGGGGTCTGAGTCAGTACACTGCTGGATTTCCAGCTATTAGTCTGGGGGCCCATTAGCTCCTCCTTGTTCAGGTAAGCTGTCTCTAAGTGTTTCAGCAGCCTGGTCTTGTCCTCCCTCTCTGCATCTGGATTCCTGTACGGCTCAGTGTTTACTTTTGGGTGTTTGCTTCTGTTTCCAACAGGTACTAGATGAGGGCTCCATGATGGTGGATAAGTTAGTCATTGATCTCATAATCAGGAAAGGGCATTTATGGTAGACGTAGACACTGTTGCCCCAATTGTTAGTTGGGGTCAGTCTTGTAGGTCTCTGAACATTTCTCTAGGTTCAGTCTTCTCTTCATACCTATAATGGTTCCCTCTTTTATGCTCTCATACTCTCTCTCTCTCTCTCTCTCTCTCTCTCTCTCTCTCTCTCTCTCTCTCTCTCTCTCTCTCTCTCTCTCCCTGTCTGTCTCTCTCCTTTTCTCTCTCTTTTCTGTCTTCTATTTCTCCCCTGACTGACTCAATCTTCCTAGTCCCAAGTACTTTCCTCTCCTCCCCTTCTCTTTCTCCTAGTTTTCTCTCTACTCCCCTGTCTGCCTCTGCCCATATGCTAAGATCTTGTCCCTTTCCCCTTCTGTGAGGGGTCTTATATGAAACTCTGAATATCCTCGTAGTTCCTCTGGCAGTGTGAATTTTAGGCTGGTGATCTTTTGCTCTATGTCTAAAATCCATATGAGTGAGTACATACCATGTTCCTCTTTTTGTGATTGGTTACCTCATTCAGGATGGTTTCTTCAAGTTCTATCCACTTGCCTGCGAATTTGTATTTTTCCACAGAGTAGTATTTCATTGTGTAGATGTGCCACCATTATCACTTCCTTTCCTTGTTGGACAACCTGTTCTTCGTCATCGTCCTTCATTGTGGGAACACTCTTCCCATTGTTATTAGTGGGTCTTGTACCCTCCTTTGGGATGTTAAAGGGTCTATTTGACCTTAACTTCGCGTTTGGGGTTTAGGTGGCCCCAATGTTTTTGTTTTTAATTTAGATATATTTTAATATTCTTACATATCGATCCCAGTTGCCCCAATGTTTTTGAAACTTAGATTCAATTGTTCCCTCAGAAAAATTTAAAATATTAATAGTGAATAAAGCCATTCCTAATTGTAAATGGGGGCTGATTCCCGCTTTTTGTTTTAAAAGTTGTTCTTTAAGACATTGATCGTTTCTTTCTACAATTGCTTATTGCTGCGGGTTGTAAGGAATTCCTGTAGTAAGTTTGATGTGCCATCTATTGAAAGATTCTGCTGTGTAATTACTGACAAAACAGTCTTAACCTGTATGGGTAATCCTAAGGTTGTGAAACATTAGAGGAAATATGCTTGAGCATGTTTTTTTTTCTTTTTCTCCTGTAAGTGCATTAGCCCTACAGGCTCCTGAATAAGTGTCTACGGAGACAAAAAAAAAAACATACTTCTGGTTGCCAAAAGCTGGAAAAATGAGTAACATCAGTTTGCCAGAGGTTATTGGGCCATAGGTCTCTGGGGTTAGTTAACTCCTGGTGGCTGTGGAAGGGGGAACTCTTAGATATTGTTGACATGATTCACAGGTGTGAACTTTATTTTTTTTAGTTCTCTTATAATTGAGAATATATCATATAATTCCTCCCAATTGACATGGGTCATATCATGCAATTGAGTGGCTTCCTATTGGGTTAGTGCCTCTGGGGATGTCGCCAGTCTATCAGACCATCCATTGGCCTTAGTAGGGAACCCTGGGAATCTGGAGTGCCCCCAAATGTGTTTCCCCTACAGGCAATATAGGCAATGCCTTCTTGGAACCCATCAGTGAAGATGCAAATGGCTTCCGGGATGGACTAAGATGAAAACAAGGAAGACATCTTAAGGGGTAGTCTCTGTAAAAGAGGAGGCCATTTGGTCTACCCATAGTGGCAATCAATACTCCCCATAAATCCTCCTAAGGTGAGTGCAAGGTGGGCATAAGTCTGAGCAAGCCATTTAACATCCACCACCCAGAAGGGGAAGACAATGTTATGGGGTCTAACCCATAGTGTCTCTGGGCTTGGGCTGATTTGCTTGAAAGTAGACCTGAGGTATTCCTCCCAAGGATATATGGATCCATTCCAACAACTGCCCTTCCAGGGTTAGAACTGCTATAATCAGGGAGGCTCCAGCAAACAGCCAGAGGTACAAGGGCCTAGTCACCAAACACTACCTTAGAGAGCATTTATCCAAGGCCTTCTAAAAGACAAGGAGCACCCCCAGAGCCATGGTTATACTATCAAAAGGCACCTTGTCCTTTAGCAGGGCATACCAGGGCTCCAGCTCTTCTGTGGGGACTGACACCCAGGGTCTCAGCCAATTCATCAACACCAGTAAGCGGTGGTAGTAGGTTAGGGTCATAGATTCAGACACCTCCAGAACAGGCTTAAGCTGGTTAGCATGACGTGTGACCCAAATACTTTGTAGGGCGGCACCTTTTCAATCATTTCTGGAGCCACAATAAAGCCTCCTTTTTAAGCAATTGGAACACCTGAACCACAAAACCCCCCAGCTATGCTGGATCCCAATGTCCCAAAATTAAATCATCCACATAAGCATATATTATTGAATCCTTTGTCTTTAGCATAGGCCTTGAGAGAGTAGCAAGATACTATTGACAGAAAGCCAGGCTATTATCCATTCCCTGTGGTAGCACTGCCCATTCAAAATGTTGATCAGGTTTGGAATAATTAAGTGAAGGAACAGAGAAGACCAATTTATCACAATCTTCTGGATGTAGTGGTATAGAACAGAAGCAATCCTTAATATAAATTGCCATAAATGTATATTCTGTGGGAAAAGCAGGGATCCATGGAATGCCCCTTAAGGGGGTACCTACCAGTTCCATCCTCTTACTTATCTTGCACAAATTTTGGAGCATGCATCAAGCCCCAGACACCTTTGAATTATGAACACTGTGTTCCATGGGCTCATAAAAGGACAGTTATGTCTCAACCTTAATTGTTCTATTGATAAAGTGCTAGCAACTTAGGTTTAGTCAGCTGCCAATGCTCTACCCATATGGGTTTTCCAAGTGACCATCTAATAGGCGGCACTTGGGGGGGCAGTAGCCCTTATGATTTGGAATAAGCCTGGATAGACCTCTCAGGATCCCCCTCTAGTTGTGGAGGTTGAAAATTCCTTCTCTGTGACACTCTATAGGTCCTTTCCCACCCTTTGTGCCTTTGTCTATTGCAGGAGATCCTCACTAAAAGTCCAATGATCAGTAGTCACAACAGATCCCTTCCTGCACCAAGGGGCACGGGGATGGAGGGGGCTTTAGCCCCTCCTGGCCTGTTAGCAGGGATGGGGTGTTGGGGACAGTCTCTTTTAAAATAGCCCTCCTTCCCACATCTAAAGCATGTCCCTTGTCCCAGCAGCCTCAAGGACCCTTGACTCTGGATTGCCAGGGCCTGGGTTATGGCCATCATCATGGCAGTTGTCTGTGCCAGAGACTGGGATTGGTGTTGTTGGGTGCCTATATCTTGGGGGGCTACCACCCATCTGCTCAGGGAACTGTCTTTTAATCCTATGCAAGCCATTCTATGATTCCCATTCATCCTTACCCATACCAGCAGTTTGTTACATTGTTCTCTGCTGGTAGCAGCTTATGCTGACGCTCTGTTGACCCAGTCTATAAGCTCTGGCAAAGGCTCATTGAGCTGCTGACTCACCTCAACTATGGGAGACTTAGGCCCATCATCTAGTATAGCCCAGGTCTGCAACCCAGGCTACCTCACCTGATCTTGATATGGCCCAGGGATTCCTGCATGCTGAATCCCAGAAGAGTAACATCTCCCATTCCTGACAGCACAGCATAAGTAATAAGGATGGCTTGGTTAGCTTGCTTCTTTGCCTCAGCTCACACCCTACGTTCCTTCTTATAAAAGGCACATCATATGATAAACTAAGAACTAGGGAGGTCTACCTTAGCCACATCCAGCCAGTCATTGGGGATGCATGGATGATGGTAATGTCTTGTAACAGGGTCTGTGCCCAAGGGGAATTAGGGCCATCTTCTGCCACAGCCTTGTGGAGCTCTTTAAGATCCTTGGCTTTGCAAAGGTACCAGTCTAGAGGTCTGCCAGGCCCAGGGGACAAGTTTTCTGGGTAGGCTTCCAGATAAGCCTGGCCTTCAGGTCATAACCTGCAGTTGTCCTGTCGATCACAGGGGTCCAGGTCCCTTGGATTTTCCTTGAGGGTGGTATAGGAGAATCCAACCTCCACACTTCTGGGAGTGTAAGACTGGAGTCTGGAGTTGTCTTTGGTGACAGGATTTGGTGAGATGTATGGACTTTGGGCTGTGGGAAAAGATGTGAACTTAAGGCCAGTTTGCCTTCAGAAGGTCTTCTATGTATGTCTGTGTTGTTTCTGTGGATGAGCCATGTGAGCAGACACATGTATAGGGGCCGCATATGTTGAAGGGAAGTGTGCAACAGACTTTCACACATGCTTCAGGACTTGGCCACCTTGTTCTTGGAGGGTGTCTTTCTATTGGATTTAAGTTCATGCTAAACCTGGGCTTGCTGGACAGTGATCCTAATCAGCCTGCCCAGAATTCTTTGCCTCACCAAGCAGGACATTTACTGAGCCTGCACAGATTTTACATTTGCTGTCAGAATTCTTATGAGTCCAAATGTGCACCTGCTCTTGGATGTGCATGCATGCAAAAAAAAAATTGTGCCTCTCATATTGATCTTGAAGGGCTTAGAAAGAAAAGGTTGCCCACAAATTTAGGGGTATGTGGCTGGGTAAATGTAACAAGAGTAGAGAGGAAAGAGGTGAAGGTGGTGACAACAAATTTCATGAAATTATCAAAGAACTGCTAATTATGATAACTTTAAAGGCATTTGAAAGAGGTCGTGACCCCTAAGTTTCTCTCTCATTTCCTGCCATATGCCATCCTACAAAGAGCTGAAACTTTGCTGCTTGGGCTCTCAGCCTCCAAAACTGTGACAGAAATAAAGTTGTGAATGTGGTATGCAGTGTAGTCATTTGTTACTGAAAGAAGAGTTTCATTAAGAGCAAGTCTCTTCATCCAGCGCGCACCAAAGCCAGGGAGTTACTAGTCACAGTAGATGTCTTAAAGCCAACGTTGATAAGCTTTCCTCTGATGATTATGGAGCAGAGGAATTCTGGGAAAGAAAACACATGGAAATGCAAGACCAGGGAATCGCAAGAAAGACATGATGGTAAAGCGATGTGTGCCCAAACCTTTTGAACTGAGTATAGTTCCCGAAACTCATGTGTTGGGAGAACAGAACAGACTCCCCATGTTGTTCTCTAATATTCACATATTTGCATCAAAATGCATATGCATAAACATACACACACACACACTTTTGAAATGACAGAAAACATACCAAAGTGTCATGAAAGACTCTTGGAATTAGAAGGTATGGATCAAAACAGTGAAAGAATACAAATGCCAATTGACCTCTTAATGAAAATACAGACAAAAGCCAAGACTGCCTTGTGTAAATGTCGTTGCATTTTGTAAACAAGGGACGAGGAGTACCTAGGTCATCATATTGGAGATTGTCCTCTCCTCTGTACCCTGTAATAAGGAACATCCTTCAAGATCTTGTTAGTATGGGAGGAAGGAACTTGACCTTGGCACACTGCATACTCCTCCTGGGAGACCTCAGGGATGTTGGAATTATTTGCAGGCATTTTCTGGTTTAAGCTGCTCTCTGGGATACTTTCTCAACTTTAACCCCTGGCACGCACAGTGCTTGCTCTCCCCTCCTCCTAGAGAGATCTGTGAGCTCCCAGGGGAAGAACCAATGTAGATCTCCAATTTGGGCTATATATCCATATATATGTATATATGTATATATATATACATATATATACATATACATGTGTATACGTATATATATATACGTATATATGTGTATACGTATACACATATATATGTGTATATATATACATATATATACATACATACACACATACTTATATATACATATATACATACGTGTGTGTGTGTGTGTGTGTGTGTGTGTGTGTGTGTGTTGTGTGTGTGCATCTGTATGAACAGTATTTTGAACAAAGTCCAGCAGCTGCCATGGACAAATGGAAAAAAATCTAGGAGACATCATTGTCTGGTGCATGGGCCCTTTAGGCATTTCATGAACTCCCCATCTTAGTGTAGGATGCTGAGTACAGGTTTGTAGGACCTGTGGATTTCCAGTTGATGGTTGAGGGTGCATAGGACTTAAAAAAAAAAAAACAGTATTGATAGTGTGCATAGCATTCCTGTTCAGAGCATTCAGGCTCAGTCCAAGAAGGTCTAGGTCAAGTAACATTCATGCTTTGGAGGAAGCATGACATCCTAATGTAGCAGAAGTGCTCCTTAATGAGAATGAAGAATGTAGAATGTAGAAGAGGAGAATGGGACAAGGAGGAATAATGCCTGTCACTGTGAATGAAAAGAGAAGAGGGGCTCTGGGTGACACTGATCATTGATGTGATAGTGTTTGTTTTACCTAATTGTATTTAACTTGTTATATTTTAATATTATCTCATAACAGTTTGTTCCTTTCTTTTGAGAACAGAAAGTGAGTGGATTTCAATGAGGGAGGAGGTTTGGAGGAACTGGAGGAGTAGACAGAAGGAACAAACCATAATCAGGATCTATTTTGTGAGAAAAGAATCTATTTACATAAACCTCCAGAGACAGCTGACCTGAACATGGGGGAGCTAATGAACCCCCAGACTGATAACTGGGAAACTAGCATTGGACCAATTCAGACCCCCTGAACATGGGTCTGAGCTAGAAGGCCTGGGAAGCTAAGGGACCTCTGACAGTGGAGCCAGGATTTATCCCTGGTGTACAAAAGGACTTTGGGGGCACATTCCCCATGGAGGGATACTCCCTTAACTTAGAGGCAGGAGGGAGGGCCTAATCCCTACTCCAAATGACTTAATAGATTTTATTGATCCCTCCTGGAAGGCATCACCCTCCCTGTGGAGTGGGGGGGATGGAATGGTAGAGTGGTTGTGGGGGGCATGGGAGAATGGGGGAGAGGGAACTGGGATCGATATGTAAAATAAGAAAACAAATGAAAAAACAAAAAGAAATCTATTGTCAGAAGGAGGAAAATTTTTTAAGGCAGAGATTCTAATCAAGCCACATTTATTTTGATGTCCTTTTACAAGTCACTCAAGTCTTTTAACCCCATCCTCTCTAGCCTTTCACTGTGATACATCCATGTCCTTCCATGAAAGTAGATGTGTCCATCTGAAATATAGGAAGGAAAGATCCCAGGCTCCAGAACTTTTCCTAATATGGTTTCAGTCAGTGCCATCCTTGTGATTGGCTCTGATCCCACAGGATTGTCTGTTTCCAGCTAAACTTGCATGTCTTTTCTCAGCAAGTTCACTAATATATAGTGTGGAACTGTGTCCAGATGTATAGTCTTTGGTCATTGCTCTCAAGTGTTCCTTAGTAGTCTGGAGAGACGCAGTTGCAGTTTCACAGGGTTTTAGCTCTGGTGCTAGTTTGTGCAACAGAACACTATGCAATAGGGAATTTGAAGCACTAAAAAGATGAGCCTGAGTCTTAACCAGGTGCTCTGGAGGAGGAGACAAGGGAACTCAGCTCCTGCTTTCTACCTAAATGCTTTTTTCCAAGTCTTTTCCAAGAGTGTGGTGTAGGTGGTAACTATTTTAAGGTTACCTTATTTAAAGATTTTTATACTTATGTTCCACTAAACCATTATAGATACAGAAGAATGAGAACATATAGAGCATCCCACATCTAATTAGTCCCCATTATAGTTTTCCTTACCCATTAAACAAGGATATATTCTACACAATGGTGTAATTTACACAACTATGTAATACCTTCCAGAGCAGTACACTGATGCTGTCACACTGGGTGTGTAGAACTCTCTTTCACTATATCATGTGTGTAAATTTGTATAATTACCAACACAATCAAGTTTCATCTCTGTTCCATCAGAGGAGGCAATGAAATACATCCTTACAGGATTTAATTATTAACTGTTACAATGGTTTTTTTTTTGCATTTTGTTTGTTTGTGTTGTACACATATTTATGGGTTCACATGAATTTCTCTCTCTCTCTCTCTCTCTCTCTCTCTCTCTCTCTCTTTCTCTTATTTTTTTTAGGTATAGAGTATGGTGAGATATCCAATATCTACGTTGTCATATCAACCAATGTTTAGATTTTATGGGTGCAGCTTCCACATCACATATAGAGGACACCTTATCCTTGCAGATGTTCTGGTCCTCTGGCACTCGAAATATTTCTACCCTATATTTCAGTATATTGCCTAAGTCTTTTTGAGGGGGTTGTGTTGTATATGTAGTCATTGGGGATGGGCCCTCCACAGACAGCTGTTCTCAGCAGTTTGACCAGTTGTGCTTTTCTGTACTAGTCTCCTTCAACTGCAAAAAGAAGCTCCTTAGAGAAGCTTAGACCTAATATACTCATCTATGCATATAAGCGTAAGTATTTAGAATGCACTTTGAAAGTGTGCTGGTGTAGGAAGTGGCAATTAATGAGTTCTCGTCTAGTGCTTCACTATATTCTAACATTTTGTATCTTTCTTTGTTTTGTTTTGCTTTTTGTTTTTTCATGATTCATTTTGTATTTTTGTATATTGCTGCATTAGTTTTGGGTACTCTTATTAGTTTATTTTTCCTTTTTTGTGTTGACTTAAATTTTTTCCCAAACAATATATTATGATTATATTTTACCCTAGCCCAACTCCTCTCTGATTCATTTATCCTGGCCAATTATTCTGGAGTGTAGTTTATCTACCCAGTGACATCCCATTGTACAAATTGGTTTTCCCTTCGCCAGCAGGTATCAGTTGCAAACAGCTACATGGTTAGTGGTGAGACTGTGCGCCTATTTCCCTTTCTCAGTGCTGGGACCCAGTCTGGCTTGAACCTGTATAGGTCTTGTGCATGCTGCCATAATGTTGGTATTGGTCCTGTTTGTCCCAAAGACACTTTTTCCTTTGAGTCACCTCCACCTCTGACCCTTGCAATCTTTTCTCCTCTTCTACATACATTCCTGAGCCTTGATAAAAGGCTTTTGATAAAGACATTACATTTTTGACTGTGTGCTCCAAAGTGTCTCACTCTCTGAACATTGCCCATTCATGGTTCTGCATATTAAGGCTCATAACTTGCAAAAAAAAAAAAAAAAAAAAAAAAAAGCTTCTCCGATGTGTGTTGAGGGAGGCACTGATCTATGTATGGATATATATGGATATAGCTGTATGTCATTAGGTGTCAATTTAAACTTATAGCTAATAGCTATGATCCTTTATAAGAACTGTAGTAGTGGTGTTTCCTTCAGGCAAAGGATCTAATTAGTCTCAGAACCTTGAACACTTTAACATTGCCTGGGTTTGGTCCCACATGATGGAGAAAGTCTTAAATCCAATCAAAATCAATTAATCACTTCCAGAACATTTATGCCAGTACCACATCAGTATATCTTACTATTGTGGCAGTTTTAAGTCACAGTTTTACTAGCTTTGTGATGCTGATGATTACAATTTCCATTTGGTAGCCTTCAAAGTGCCTTGAAGCAACATGAAGTCTAATCAGTAGCAGTGAATATTCTAGTTGAGAACCATTTCTATTTCAATTTTAGAGTGCATACCTGTCAAGTAAGGACCCTTATTTCTATCTCCAGGAAGAAAAAACAAAAATAAAAAAACCAGGATTTAGGTTCACCCTAGCATCTCGTGTCAACCCTTTTAGCCTTTCCTTCTAGCCCATTTCCATTCCCTTGTACCATATACCAAGATGAAGAATGTTTCTCTAGAAAGCACTCACTTCACAAAGACCACATGGGGATAATATCAAGAGTTAGCAACAAAACCAAAGAACGGGAACACAGAAAGACAAGAAACCTATGCCGAGAAACATTTCAAGTATCATGAATCCAGATACATATATCCCACTACAAAAAAACACAAATGTTAAAACTAAAAACAATAATGCCTCTTCTAGAAGCCAGGCACTCTTTTTAAATAGGCCCAGAGAAAAATAATTTAGCTAAAACAGAAAGTAAGGATTTGAAAGCAGAAGCTATTAATATAACCACAAACCTTAAAGAGGATATAAATATATGTCTTATTAAAGAAGATAAAATACAAATAGTTCAGTAAAATTTTCAAAACATTTCAAGACATTAAAGTAGAACTTAAAAAGATATAGAATCACTAAAGTAAAAAGCTAATAAAACTGAAATTGAAAAACTCATAATCAAACATAAAGGTCAGAGATAAAACCACATATTAAAAGACAAAGAAGGAGAACAATTTCCCTCATGAACATGGATGCAAAAACAATCAATAAAATACTCAAAAATCCAATGCAAGAATGAATCAAGAAGATAGTTCACCATGAACAGTGGGCTTCATCCCAGAGTTGTAAGAGTAGCTCAACATAAGAAAATATGTCAATGTATTTCAGCATATAAAACAAACTAAAAGAAAAAAGCACATGGATCATCTTATTAGATGCAAACAAAGCCTTTGACAAAATTCAATACCCTTTCATGATAAATGTCTTGGAGAGATTAAAAAAAAAACAGAGTCAGATATAGGGGCAAATGCTGAAAGATCTGAGAAACAAGGAAGCAAGCCACAGCCACATCTTACTTCACCAAATTCTCAGCCAAAAAGAGAGTGAGCTCTGGTAACCTCCTGCCTAGTATTTCTTCTCCTTACCCAGCTATATCTATTACTGTCTGTCTGTGCAGACCTCTGTGGTTAGCTAGAGGCCAGCTCCATTCTCTGACCCCCAGACATGTTTTATTTGTGCAAAAAATATATCACCATAGGAATGTGGGTGTCGTGTTCTAAAATTTACTTCCTGCTCTCTGGGAGCAATTTCATCTTTAGAAAATCCTGAAAAGAAAAATTTGGGTTAATCGTCAAGTCCTGAGAAAGAGGGCTATATAATTTCTTGTCCAATCTCTGCTTAATGGGAAAGTGCAGGTCTTGTCTCAAGTTCTAGCTAGAGCAGTCTGTGAGGCTGGAACATCTCAGCTAGCCACCATAAAACTGTCCTGAGAAGTTTGTAGTCGAAAGCCAATCCTTAGGTGATGTTTGTCAGCTTGGTGGAGTTATCATAGTCCAGGTGGAATTGTTGTGGGGATCCATTATGCTTTTGGAAACTTCAAATGTCACTGTTAGACATGGTATTGGTTCAATACAGAAAACCTTAACATGTTAGATGTCATATGCAGCAGATCTCAAAGAGGTTAAAGGAACATACTTTTTATGCACATCCAGAGTAGAAAAATGTAATTCTTGTTACCTGATAGAGACTCAAACCCAATTTTCTGTATAGGAAGCTACATGAATTCTTTTATAGAATTAGTTAGAACACTATGTGACCATTAGACCATTAATATTATGACAACAAATTTAAATATATATATATGTGTGTGTGTGTGTGTGTCTTATAAATTGAGACAATATTTATACCTTCAGAAAAGCTGTTAAAGGATCAAAATAAAACCAAAGGATTATGAGATTAGTGACAGTACAATAGTCCTTTTACTTTTGGTTTTCTTCTATCCCACATCAGTTGGCTCTTCTGACGAGAAACAGATTTTGGATATTACTTTAACAAGCATGCTTGGGTTTAAAGAAGGAGAGAACCATACTGCAACTCCAAATCCAGGTTTAATTTTTCATTGGATTAGAACTACAAAAAGACCATTTGCATTATATCTCTGTAAAGAAAAGCTGAAACAAATATGTGGAAAGAATTATGAAATTTTATCCTGTTGGAGATGTGATATGCTCATAAGCCATATTACTCTTTTGGGGACACTTTCTGTTCCTGGATGATGTGTTCTTTTTCTTCAGATGTCTCATTTGTTCAGTGGCCTACAGTTTCCCTAGTTGGATACCTTTACTTTTCCTGAAAAGACAAAATTAAAAGCCTTCTCGAATCTTAATTTTTGGGAGGTTTCATTATGGCAAGTCATATCTGATCAGAGAAAAGTAAAGTATTTGTTAATTTTAAAGTTAGTTTAGATTGAAAAGCCATACTGTTTGATGAACTATCACCTCTTCTAATTAAGAGGTCTCCCATGATCAAATCAAATCTTTATCAATTTTGGTGGTATCCATAGCTTTTCTTCCTTGTGGAAAAAAAGCAAAACCATTTCCTTAGCGTAATACATGTCATAGATTCCATTCTGAGGCCAACACATCTTTAAAGTACATAGGTTGATTGTGATGTTTTTTATTTTTCAATGTCTTTCCAAAACTACCTTTCTATCTCATTAGCATTTAGAAAATTCAACATTTATAAGGTATTATGCGATCTATTTCTGTGGGGAGGTCTTTCTTAACCCTTACTATTTATTTAGCTTATTATCTTTTCCAGTTTGATTTGATCTTTCTATATGTGCTTGCCTGTAGAATTGTGTGGTGTGCCTGTAATATGTTTTATATTGTAATAATCAAAACCTGTTTCATTTTACTAGAGACATAAGATGGAGTGTTGACAGTCTTAATTTGTACAGGTATACCCATGATGGTCCCAAATTCTAGCAAATTGGTAGTTATACCATCAGCCTTTTCTGAAACCAAAGCAGTTCCTGGTTGAAATCCTGAACAGGTGTCATTGGTGTGTTCTACATATTTTCACTTTCCAAATTCTACAAAATGAAACACATTCATCTGTCAGCTGTCATTCCTGCTGGTAGTGGATTTTGGCTGTATAAAGAACAAGTAGGGAATTCCCTTACAATTTCCTTGGCTTGTTGTCCAGTGATGGAAAATTCTTTTTTAAACATTTTATAGACATTGTGCTTTTACTGAAATTCTGAGGCCTCCACAACTTTTCCTACCAATAGTTGATCACTTTCTTCATTACCTTGTGCCTGAGGGCCTGGCAGATCCATGTGGGAGCAGATGTGTTTTATAAATATAGAATGATTCCTCTTCCCATTTGTTACTTTTTAAATTATTTTGTTTATTTAAATTAAAACAATCTTATTTTACATATCAATCCCAGTTTCCTCTCCCATCTTTCCTCCCACTCCCCCCATCATCTGCCCACTCCGCCCCATATCCACTCCTCAGAGAGGGTGAGACTTCCTATAGAAAAACTTCAAAGTATGTCACATCATTTGGGGCAGGTCTGAGGCCCACCCTGCATTATCTAGGCTGAGAGAGGACCCCTCCATAGGGAATGGGTTACCAAAGGTCATTCATAAACTAGGAATAAATACTGGTTCCACTGCCAGAGGTCCCATAGACTACACAAACCCCCCAGATGACACCCAAGTTCAGGGGGCCTGGCTAGGTCTTATGCTGGGTCCCTAGCTGTCAAACTAGAGATGGAGAAGAAATCCAACTCAAAGGGATACAAAATATATTCAACAAAAACATAGAAGAAAACTTTCCCAACCTAAAGAAGGACATGCCTATGAAAAAAACAAGAGGCTTACAGTACATCAAAGAGACCAAATCAAAAAACTAAAGTCCCTTTACCAAATAATAATCAAAACAATAAACATACAGAATAAAGAAAGAATATTAAGAGCTGCAAAGGAGAATGACCAGATAACATGTAAAGACAGGCCTATCAGAAGTGCACCAGACTTCTCAAGGAAAACAATGTAAGCCAGAAAGTCCTGGTCAGACCTTATGCAGACAATAATGGATAACTGATGCCAGCTCAAACTCCTTTACCCAGCAAAGCTTTCAATAACCATAGATGGAGAAAATAAGATATTCCATGATGAAAAAAAGTTCAAACAATACCTATTCACCCACCCAGTCCTACAGAAAATATGGAAGGAAAACACCAACCAAAGAATATCACCTATGTCCACAAGAACATGGGAAATAGGTGAGCTTATAGCAGCAAATGCAAAAGAAGGGAATTGAACACACAATGCCATCAGCAACAACAAAAACAAAAATAAAAGCAACTAGCAATCACTGATCATTAATATCCACTAATATAAATAGTCTCAATTCACCTGTAAAGACACAGGCTAACAGATAGGATATGATAACAGAATCCATCCTTCTGCTGAATAAAAGAAATTAACATCAACTTCACAGACAGACATTACCTCAGAGTAAAGGGTTGCAAAAAAATTCAGTCAAATGGACCTAAAAACCAAGCTAGTTTAGCTGTCCTAATAGCTAACAAAATAGACTTTAAACTAAAATCAATCAAAAAAGATAAAGAAGGGCATTTCATATTGATCACAGGAAAAAAACATTAAGAGGAAATCTCAATTCTGAACATGTATTACCCAAGCACAAGGGCTCCAACATTTGTAAAAGAAATGTTACTAAAGCTTGAATCACAAATCAAGCACCACAAACTAATAGTCTTTAATACCCAACTCTCACTACAAAAGCTTGTGGGAGTAACCAACCAATATCTGATTTGAATTAAGGCCCACTCCACGAGATGGAACCTATACCTGACACTGTGTGGGTGACCACGAACCAGAGACCAGATAGTCCAGGGACATAGGTTGAAGACAAGTTCTAATGTTCTAAACAAGTGTAAGCAATAAAATGACTCTTAATGGCCTTCTGTCATACGCATAAATCAGTGTCTTCTTCATCCATCACCAGAGAAGCTCCCTCCTGCAGCAGATGGAAAGAAATATAGCCGGCCATAGCTAGACATTGCAGTGAGTAGGAGATCTTGGAATACACCTAATGGGATGTCTCCTTCAAGTCCCTCTCCTCAATACTCAGGGAACCCTGTAGAAGAGGAGGCAGAAGGAATATAAGCAACGGAGCGGATGCAGGACACCAGGAGAGCAAGGCCCTCTAAATCAATGGAGCAAAGCTCATATGAACTCTCAGAGACTGAAGCCATCTATAGGGGGTTTACATGGTTCTGCCCCAGGTGCTTACAATGTGGCTTCCACTTTTGGGTTTACATGGGATTCCTGAATGTGTGAAGTAGTGATCTCTGATTCTTATGCCCCTCTTGGTCTTTTTCATTCTGATTGTGTTAACTGTGATATGACAGTTTTGATTTATCCTCTTGTATTTTAGTTTGTTATCATTTGTTGTTATCTCTTAGAATCTTATATTTGTATTCTAATGAAAAAGAAGGAGTAGATTTGGGTGGAGGAACTGGGGGAATAGAGGGAGATGAAACCATAATTCAATATAGTATGCCAGAAAAAAACCTGTCCATTTTCAATAAGAAAGAAAAAAGAACAGTCAAGTGTAATTCTGATAGGTCTGCTCTGTATGTTACTTGGTCTTTTTCCTTGAAACTTTTAATATTCTTTCTTACTTGTCTATGCTTAGTGTTTTGATTTTCTTGTCTTTTATGGGATTTTATTTCTAGCTCTCTCCATTTGATATTGTGAATCGTATCTGTGCCTTGTTAGGTTTCTCTTTCTTTAGATTGGGGAAATTTACTTTTATGTTTTTATTAATATTTTCTGTGCTTGTGACCTAGGTTTCTTCTCCTTCCTCTATAGGTATTATTTGCAGGATTGGTCTTTTCATAGGGTCCCATATTTGCTGAGTGTTTTCTTCTTGGATTTTCTTTCTTTCTTTCTTTCTTTCTTTCTTTCTTTCTTTCTTTCTTCCTTTCTATCCTTTTGTATTTTGAGACAGAAATTCCCAGAGTAATAGCCCTTGCTGTCCTAGAATTCATTTTGTAGACAAAGCTGGCCTTGAATGGACAAACATATGCCTGCCTCTGCCTCCAGAGAGCTGGGACAACACTAGCATACACCACCATTGACTAGTATATTTTCTTTTAAAAAACGATTTAACCTTTTCTCTAACTGAGCTTTCCATTTCTTCTGCTTTGTCTTCAAAATAAAATTTCTACCTTATTTTGTTTTTAAAATATCTATAATTACTATCATATGTGCATCTGTGTATTGTCTGCATGTATGTCCATATGAAGGTGTCAAAATTACAAACAATTATGAGTTGCCATGTAAAGGCTGGGAATTAACCAAGTCCTCTACAAGATTAGCCAGTCATATTATTCAGTGAGCCATCTGTCTAGTCCCCACATTTTGTGATTTTTCTTTGTTTCTTTACTTGTTTTTTGCATACTATCCACTCCTCTCCTCCCTGTGCATGCACTAAACTTCCCCTTCCCCCCTGCACACTAGAGCTGTAGATCAAAAATTCCTTTTTGTATATTCCTAATCTTCCAACTAATATTCTAGCTTATACCATTACTCCTGTTGTTTGGAATAGTGGCATAAATGTTCTGGGAGTGAAAAATTGATTTTGATTGGGATTAAGTCCTCCTTCATGATGTGGGAACAAAATCTGACACTGTTAAAGTGTCCAGGATTCTGAGACTAATTAGATGCTATGCCTACAGGAAAAGTTACTATCACTGTCCTTATGAAGAACCTTAGCTATAGGTGTAAATTGACTCTTAATGACATACTCCTAAACCCATTTGTATCAATGTCTCCCTCAGCACACATTGGAGAAGCATTTTCTTGCAGCATATGAGGATTAACATGCAGAACTATGAATGGACTATGTGCAGAGAGTGAGATATTTTGGAGCACTCAGTCCAAAATGTGATGCCTTTATAAAGCATTTTATTGAGGCTGTGGAATGTGTGTAGAAGACGAGTAGAAAAGATGGTAGGGGTGAGAGATGAAGGTGACACAAGGAAAAAAGTGTGTTTTGGACAAACAGAACCAATACACATGTGAATTCACCAAGAGTGTGGCAGGATGCACAAGACCTGTACAGACTGAGTTCCAGCACTGAGAAAGGGAAGTGGACACAGAGGCTCACCATAAACAAGTAGCTATATGCAATTGATATCTGCTGGTGAGGGGAAAACAAGTTTTGTGCAGTGGAATGTCACCAGGTACATCAACTATATTCTATGGCATGCCCCATGCTCCAGAATAATTGACCAGGATAAACAAATCTGAGAGTAGGTGAGGGAAGAGTAAAAACATGATCAAAATATATTATATGGAAAATTACACCAAATAGGAAAAAGAAACAAACTAAAGAACCTATTACAGAAATACACAACAAGGAAAATAAAAAACAAATCATGAAAAGACCAAAAAAACCAAACAAACAAAAAAACGAATGAACAAAATGCTAAAATGTAGTGAGGCCCTCTGAACACTAGAGGGGAGCTCACTACTGCCACTTCCTAGACATTTTCTAAGTGCATTCTAAATGCTTATGCTTATATGCATAGGTGAGCATACTAGGTTTCAACTTCTTAAAAGGAGCTTCCTTTTGCAGCTGAGCAAGACTACTACAGAAATATACAACTGGTAAAATTGCTGAGAATAGCTGGCTGTGGAGGGCCTATACCCTGTGAATACATCTACAAGACAAGCTCTATATGAAAGACTTAGGGAACATATTGAAATATGGGGCAGATAGACTGTATGCTCCAGAGAACAAGGACATATGCAATGACAAGGTGTCTTCTATACATAATGGGAAAGTTGTGTTCAAAAATCTCAACATTATGGTCACATAAATAAGAAACTCGCAATGACAACATCAGTTGACATGCCAGTGTGGATAGTTGATATCTCACCAGACACTACACCTACAAAAAAAGAAAGAGGAAAGAAAGGAAATCACATATACACACATGCAATCACCTGCATGTGTGTATACCACAAACAAACCAAATGCAAAAAAAAATGTATCAGATGATATTCCATTCCTGTTAGGGTGCATTTCATTATCTCCATCCAATGAAACACAAATGAAACTTGATGGTGGTGGTAATTGCATGAATTTACACATTTGATAATGAGAAACAGAGTTCTGCATACCCAGTGCACCAGCATACCAGTCCTGCTCTTGAAGTGTTATATAGTTGTATAAAGTGTAAGGTCTACTATAATGGGGACTAGTTAGATGAAGGATGCACTATATGTTCTGATTCTTCTGTATCTATAATGGCTTACTGAAACGGGACTATACTGAACCTTAATCAATAAAAACATCGGAACTCCAAAAATGGGGTAAGAACATGGAACACCTGAGAACCTGAGGAGCAGTCACCGGTGACTTCTTACCTCTCAGGATGCTATGACCAAAGGTCTGTGCACCTGTCTTTACCCCCACCTTATCATTTCCTTTTTCTACCTCCCAAGTGCTGGGACTAAAGTCTTGAACCACCAATATCTATGCTTAAGTAGTAGCTAGCTCCACCCTGTAATCTCCAGGCAAGCTGGATTTGTCAGAACACAATGAAAACATAAGCCAAAAGCTTGGAAATAATTTTCACACAGACCACACACACACACACACACACACACACAGAGAGAGAGAGAGAGAGAGAGAGAGAGAGAGAGAGAGAGACAGACAGACAGACAGACAGACAGACAGACATCCACCAACAAGACATAGTGCTCCTTCTGCCCTACAGTCAATAAAATACACAGAAGTAGTTTTGAGAACAGCAACAAAGGATGAATGAAGAAGCAGAAATCCAAGAAGGGGGAAATGGTAGCTCTCCCCTGGGAATACCAGCATGGGGAGTATAGAGCCATCGCTATGTGTCCTTGCCTAGGAGCATCTCTCCCCAGAATGTCCCAGGAATAATGCCAAAACTACTAAGGAAAAAAATGCAACATTCATGGAATATGTTTGGGTCTCACCTTGTGATGGTGTTGTTGTCACCAGGCTGGACATTGTTACTCCTGATCATGCTCCCAAAAAGATGTAAATCCAGGGATGTTGACATTCACGATCCTGTAGGCTCTGATCTTCCTCAAAGAGGGTGTCAAGGCAAGAGCTATTCTGACCATTCATGGAGGAGCATTTTAAAAATTCTTTTGCATTTCTGTTGTCAATGCTTGCTGTCATCTATTTTCTGTGTTCTTTCTTGTTTAAGTGTGGGCTGGGTGGTACACAGGTTGAGTGTCAAGTTACTGAGAGATAGTGACAGCCTTTCTAAGGAGGGTGAATGAGAGGATGCTTCTGTCCTGGTCGCCACAGACATCCTGGATGTGTTTCCCACATACTTCTGGCAGGAGTGGCATTCACATTTGAACATCTCCTGATCTGCATTCCAGGGGAAGAGTGTTTTCTTTTCCTGTCTCTTTTGTGAGGTAAGAGGAACCTGACATGTTTCTTTCTCTTGATTTCAGCTAGCTTTGCTTTCTTTTGAGGGGGAACTTGAACTTTCAGGCTTTTGCTCTTCTTCCATCCTTTCGAAGAAAAAAAAACAAATATTAGAAACACAAGGGTCAATTGAAAACAGTTCAGGCTGCACACAGTCCCGGAGCACCTACAAACATGAGCAGATACACATCTCAGGAGGTTTCAGCAATGGAATTCTTAGTTTCTAATTGCTTTGTGCAGCCATTTTGTTTTATATTGTTTATAGGTACCAACATATCCAGAAACAAACTGTGTGCTGTATGCATCTGGAATATTGGTTTTAGCCAAGTTTTTCTTGTACTTGATTACATGTGGCACCAGGAGTCCAGGACAGAATTCCTTCAAGTAGAGCCAACATATAACTATTTCTTAATGTAAGATGCTGAAATCTTCTGAAACGATGCTTCACAAATCAGCAATTCTTTAACCTTTCCTTTAAGATCTTACTCCCAGAAATAAATGTGATTTGGGACAGTCCTTTCTCAGAGGAGATGTTTGAGGTTCCAGGCTCTACAAACTCAGTGCATTCTAACAGTACCAATTACTGCCCTAAGAACAGTGCTACAGTTGCAGTCCCACTTGCTTGGGCAGAACAACAGAATAGATCAAAGAGATCTCCCCTAATCTGACTCCAAAGGACCCCTCTCTAAACCAGCCATAGTCACATTAACCAAAGAGGAAAAATATACTAGATTCCTGGGCATGGTATGTGTGCTCAATGTAATCAGCAACTCAGGACACCATACTTGTTTAACTCACACCTCTTGCAGCGAAAAGTACAATACAGAGAGGAGTTAAGTGAACCCTAAAGAAAGCTAATGGGCACAGACTGAGGTTGTCCCATGACTTCCAATCTTCTAGCATCTCAGGTCAGATCCTGGAGAGCAACAGAATGCCTTGGTAAGAGCAGCAACAAAGGCACAGGTCATGATCCACATGCCAGAGCCCTGTCTATGCAGCTAGTAGCTACAATATTTTAGGGGACAGAGCTGGGGGAAGGGATGGGCAGAGTGGGTGGAATACAACACATATGTGTGCTATAACAGTTTGGATATGTATAATTCATAACTATGGATGCATTTGTGAGGGCATGTTTGGGTCTAAGCATGAAAGAGTAGATGCACAGGAAAAAAGCAGAGAGCATGTTAACAGAGGAAGATTTGACAGGTGCCAAGACATTTTAACTCTCTGAACTCATTTACCGCCCATATTAAAGGCTAAGACCACCTATCATTCTTGGGTAGAGTACCTACCAGTGGTAGCACAGGGGTTGTACACTAAAGGAATTTATTGTGAATGATAGCAGTTTCCCTTTAAAACCAAGGAAATAACTGGCCTATCGTGAAGATTTGCTTTCAAAGATACTTATGTTACACACTTCATAACACACACACACACACACACACACACACACACACACACACACACAGAGAGAGAGAGAGAGAGAGAGAGAGAGAGAGAGAGAGAGAGAGAGAGAGAGAGAGAGAGAGAGAGGAGGGAGGAAGGGAGGGAGTGTTGGGCCAGTAAAAATGAAAGTATGGACAACATACAGAACTTGGTGGAGTAAAGAAGATAGGCTTTCCTACAGGATATGTTAATCAGTCTGACCATTATGGATATAATTATAGTGGATTCTCAAAACTTTTACAACAAAACTTTCACATAGTCCAGCCATAAGACTCATGGATATAATGCAAAGAAACCAAAATCATCCTACGATAAAGCTACCTGAGTATCCATAATAGTAACAGTCAGTGGCAGTCAGTGGATGAATTGCTAAGGGAAATGTGGTTGCTAGAGAAAGCAGTTCCACAGCTGCAAAGAAGGATAAGAACACAGTGAGGGAAGATTCTGGATCTTGTGTGGAATAAGCCAGGTTTAGAAAGACAAATATCACAGATCTTTTCACTCGAAAGCCTTAAAAACAAAAAGAAAAGTTAAATCCAATAAAAAAGGGACATAAATTACCTGAAGGAACACTGGAGCTGTAGGAAAGGATTGACCAAGGGGAGGAGAAGCTAGACAAAGGGTAGTAATGGGGGTGAATACAGCCAAATTATATAATGTGAGTATATGGAACTATAAAATGAAAGCCTCCCTTTGTATGATTAATACCCACTATAAGAAACTGAAAAAGACAAAGCCGCTTTTGATGGGTGACTGGACACTCAGTCCTCCAAGTGTGCTTTCAGGTTATCCAACATTGCAAGTGATGTTTGACGCCTGAATAAAATGGAGGATGACAACAACAAGCTGTAACTCCTTTGACTCCTAGCACCTAGAACATGCTGCTTGGAGGGCCATTGGCTGCCTTTTCACACTTACCCTCTGCTCCAAGACTGGAGAAAAGCATTTGGTCACCTCTCACAGAGTGACCAGATTTCCAGATCCCACATAGAGTCTCTCCTTATATCCTACCGTTTCTGCCTCTGGTTGTAACTGCTTCTAGAGTTAGCTGTCTTCTCAACAAGTCCATGTCTTCCCCTGCCTAGCACAGTGTTTGAGTGCCCTGCCACAGTCTAGGAAACTCTCCCAATTCTCCTGTACTCATCCCTCCTGTTCTTACCCTTCCTCCAGACACCCCTACACCCTCTCAGGCTACAAACATATGCACCTGTAGGACCTTCTCAGAGAGGATGGCTCTGAACACTCCATCTAAAAGTACATGCTGGGCCAGAGCTGGGCCTTGAGGTGCACAACTTTAACCTCAGCACTCTAGAGGCAGTCAGGTGGAACTCTGAGTTTGAGCCTACTCTGGTCTGTAGAACGAGATTCAGGACAACCAGAACTATGGAGATAAAATACCGTGTCTCAAAAACAAAAGTGTGACAACAACCAAAGTGTATGCCCTGGCATGATCACCCTAAGGGTGCCCTAGTAACCGACATACATAGCTTGGGTACAACAACATCTTACAGTTTAGATTTAGAATCTACTCAAAAGAGAAAAACCATGCCTGATACTGGCAATCTAGCTAAGTATCCACAGCCTTGTGAAGTCATGAATCCTGGAGATTCAACAACTCCCTAAACCAGCATAAACCCCGACTACATTCTCAGAAAGTTTTGTCATAGTCACAGATAAGTGTGCTCCTCATCAATCACTGCGGAAACTTCCCTTTGCAACAAGCAGAGATCAATACAGAAAACCACAACCAATCAAAATGCAGAGTTGTGAAGAAGATCTGATCATATATATCTACCATGAAGTCCTGTAACCAAGGCTCTGGGATCAGTGTGAAAGTGAATGGGGAAAGAATGTAAGAGCCAGAAGAACAGGAAGAACAGGGTGTTTGCTGTGACACTGTCTCCTAGAAATGTCAGACACTACACTCATAATGTCTCACCAACATGATTGCATAAATAAGAGGTGAGCAAGGATGACCCCAAAAGACATGCTAACATGGGCAGAGTTGAAGAGTGGGGGCAGCTAATGGGGATCATTGAAGTTTTACTGAAGGACACAAATTGAAGATTGCTGAGACTGGAGAGTAGTAGCCATCCCAAGATGGTCCATACCAAATTCTCATTATTGAAAATTTACCTACTAAAAACATTATACAGACTGACTAGGTTGTATGTATATATTTAGGAATGTGTATACATTTATGAAATATGCCATTGATTCATAGAACAGGAGGCAATGAATTTGAAAGAGAACAAAGGAGGAAGATATTGGAGGTTCTTAGGGGAAAGAATAGAGGAAAGTATATAATATTAATCTAAAAAAAACTTGAATACACATCCACCAATCACCACTGGCAACACCAACCTCTCTCACCTCCCATCTCCAACATTTGCCTTCCTAACAGCAAAACTCTGCCTTCAACTGCACTTCAAAGAACAGAATATTGACTCTTTAACTGCAGTGTTAACATTTGTAGACCACAGTACTGCATAATCTCCACAAGGGAGCACATATCCACAGCACCTGTACCATGTCCAGTTCCTACATTGCTTTTTCCCCTATGTACAGCTCCTAGGGCACTTCCTGTCACATAGTAGGCCCTCAGTAAATGTACCTGGATACAAGAAGTGTCTGGCATGGGGAGAGGTCTCCCTAAATTGCAGCATTTGTTCCTGTTGCTCTCCATCCCTGTCGGGTGATGCTGGAGAGCAGAGAAACAATGAGATGGCAGAACAGTCTGATGAAACACAGAGGGAAAGTAGGGCTTTGCTGGGTCACCACTACCCATGTAGTTGTGCAGATGGCAGTCTTGGAAGTTGTTCTGCACTGAGTAGGTGTCTCTCACTCTCCAGAGACATTCCCGCCCAGAGCCCTTCTTCTCTTTTAGTTCACACTGACAGACACCTTTATTTCTTGTCCTACTCTGCTTGTGTATATTCTTCAACACTTCTGGGTGTCTCATTAAGGAGCAGCACTCCCTCCATATGAGGATGCCAATCTTCCTCTGTAGCATGGATGTTAAGTTGCCTTGCACTTCCTTGGACTGTACTTGAATGCTATGCAGACTATCAATACAGGTCCACTGAAAAACCTACCAACCCCCCACCATCAGCTGTAAATACACAGCTCCTGAAAACTGTACACAGCATCCTAAGTCATGTTGGTGAACTCATCAAATGTTTTAAGTGCTCATGCATCAGATAATGATGCCTCCTTTATTTTCGCATTTGTCCATGCATCTACTGGACTTGGTTTAAATACTGCTCTTCTGGATGCAGAGACACGCAGTCTAACAACATGACATATAGAGAGAGCCCAAATTAGAGATCTACATTAGTTCCTCCCCTGGGAATTCATGGAGCTTCCTAGGAATAAGGAGAGGAAGAGCTGTGGGAGCCTCAGGATTAAATGACACCAGGAGAACAGGGCCCATAGAATATAATCATCAGGACTCATGGGGGCTCACACACACTGAAGAAACAATCACAGAGCCTACATGGTTCTGTACTTGGAACTTTGTATGAATGTCATGATGGTTAGCTCACTTCCCTTCTGGGACTCCTAGCATTGTAAGAGATCATGCCCCTGATGCTTTTAGAGCCCTTGGGCCCTTCCCCTCTATAGTTTGTCCTTGTCCAGCCCTGATATGTAGGTTTCTGCCTAGTCTTATTGGAACATATTATGACATGTTCTTATAGTATCTCCAGGAGCCTGCTCTTTTCTGAAGAGAAACGGAGGAATTCATCTGGGGGAAACATTTAAAAGAGGGAGGAGTGGAGAAAGGACTTAGTGCTCTGCTGTTGTGGAGATTTATTTTATGAGAGATGAATACTATAGATGAGAAAAAAGAAAAACTGGTGTGTGTGTGTGTGTGTGTGTGTGTGTGTGTGTGTGTGTGTGTGCATGTACACTCATAAGTGCATGCATGTATATAGCTTATGCACCCTATGTAATTTTCTATTTTGTTCTAATTGTCTTCATCACAAATGACTGGGAGACGAAACCAAGGAAACCTGGGAACACCCGAGTGTGAGGAAATGTCACCAGGATTTCTAGTCACATTGCACATCTAGTGGTTACCACCCATACCACTGCAGGAGTCTGCTTCTGCAAGGTGTGGCACTCACTAGATACTCTGGACAACCTAGGTTAAACAATAGCCAGTGTAGGAATGCAAACACTTATTTTTTTAAATCCTCTGCTAACACCTCAAGGATTCCAGGACAAGGGTTCTCTGATTACTTACATTCAGGACATTAGGACTTTTGTAACCGAATTGGTTTTCCATCAATGCTATGTCAATCTGCCACCAAAGCTGGGGCTACAGTTGACTGAAATTTATAATGTCATTATCTCCAAGGTTGAGAAGGCCATATGGGGCTGGCACTCTGACCTGCCTTGGGGTTAAGAGGCCCCACTCAAGATATCCCTAGTACTGATCTCAGCACTGGAGATCCTGAAAGAGCTGCCTTGTTCAATCTCACACTGTTTGCTGTGGGTGTTCAGTTCTTTCCATACAAGGGTGACTGGACTCTGTACACTTGCTGCCCAGCATCAGAGCCCAGTCAGGTGCTATGGAGAGGCTTCCCCAGTTCTCTCCTGTCTCTCCCTTCAGCATCCTCCAGAAACCCACTATAGAGACAAAGCACTCTCTCTCTATGCCTAGGTCCTGTCAGCTATTACTTCCAAGGTCCAACAGAATCAGGAAAGAGGTGCTGGTAAAACTTCCAGGATGGATTCATGGGGCATTCCCTTCCTCTGTGCACACAAATTATTGGACCTTTGCCTTACTTAAGTGACACATACTAGTACTCAATTTTCACTTAATGATCATGCCACAAAAGATTTCCATATAGGATAGATCTTAATTAGTCCTACTATCAGATGTGTAAGACCTTTCCATCCCAGGATGTTACAGAGTCCTCAATAAACATTGTTTTATATAAACTGATCCATCTATCTTAAGTAGTTTCTTTGGTATATATTTGTGGCAGTCCTCTTCATCTTCAGTGGACATTATTTACTTTATGTACATATATTTTCTTTTAATTTTTGAGAGTGTCATTATGAGACTATGGCTGTCATGAAACTCACTGTATAAACTACATGATCCAAAAACTCACATAGCAGTGACAGCTTTTCCATCCTGCTACATGGGATGAGCTATCATGCTCTGTCAATGGTTAAAAAAAAAAAAAATGAAGAGATGGAATGGATGCTGCGATACAGGCCCAAAGCCTGAAAATTGAGTCCCTTTTGACATTCATTCAACACTATTGGCTCACAATGTGCCATCCAACTAGTAGAGGTAGGTTTATCCAATGAGAAGAGGACCAAATATTTTGTACACAGTTTTGGATCATTACATCATAGTCAGGACCCTAGGAATGTGTTGCAACAACTGACTTGGGAAGTCCAGTTGTGCTTGATAAAAATATATGTGTTTAGTCTCCTTAACCACTGATTCTCACCTCACCTGACTGTAGGAGACTGATCACTTTTCTTTGTCTTTGGACAGACACGCTGCCTGAACACCAGACAGCAGCCTTGAGGGGAGACAGGCAGCGGGACTACCAGGTATAAAGGCCTAGAGATGCCACAGAGAAGCTGGGCCCACCTTGTTGCAGTATCTCAGAAACTGGAGTCTTGATGCCCCCAGAGCTTCTGTGCAGAAGCAGGATGCTTTCTCAGGAAGTTGCTCTCTTTCCCTGTAAGGACACCATAAGGTAAGTTGGGGGAAGGAGACAGGAGTAGATCTAACTGGTGATCAGATTCTTACCTTAAAGTTCCAGCTGGATTTCTTTTTTCTTTTCATGTGAAATGAGTGTCACAATCTGATTGAGGGCCCTGAGACGATCAGCCCCCAAAATACACCCAGCCCCAGGGGACAGTGTGGCAGCACTGGAGGGGACCTGCCAGAGGCTCTGCAGCCTTGCTGGGACTCATTTTGACCAAGGAAGCACTTACAAGGTGCTGAGAGTGAACAAACAGTACAGTGAGGGAAAACTGGTCCTAGCCCCTGTCCTCAGGGTGGTGATGTAGGGGATGTGGTGTCCATGGTTAGGTGGATTGAAAAGGAGTGAGAACCAGTGTGTCACAGACTGGGATGGCCTTACCATTAGAGTCCACCACAGACTACTAATTTCCATTTCTTTGTTTATTTCTGTTTCTAAGTGGAGCACACTGAAACTGCCCAGTGTGCCTTACATGAAGGAACAAGCAGAGATAAGCAGCAGCTTGCAGCCCAAGGAACAGTGTGTGTCAATGTGAACACCCATGGATTCACTGAAAGGTGTTGAACTTGGATATTTATCAGGGTGTGAGTGTTCGGGGTTTCATGAAGCTCAGTCTGGCCATAAATTCCCTTTCTAACCAGGATGATCTCGAGATTCTGATCCTGCAGCCTCCACATCACTAGGCCACCTTTAGAGGCCCATGCCAGCACACCTGTTTTATGTAAAGCCTGTGAGCACACCAAAGACTTTCTGCATCATAGGCATCTCTACCCAATGAAATGCAGTCCCGGATCCTAAAAGATTTGTAGAGCACAAATAAGGGTTTTTTTCATGGCAGTGCACACATGAATACCATAGGAATCAGCCTGTACACTGGCGTCTACTTCCTTCTTAGTTCCTTCTTCTCTGAACAGCCAATCATTTTCTACAAAGGTCAACATTGTCATTCATTAATGGCAGCATTAGTTTTCAGTCGTCTTTTTGTCCCCATCACTCTCGTTGACACTGTGAAATGGAGGAGGCACAGAGGGCTTTGGCCTGTTCTGCACAGTGAAGGATTTCACAGGTCCTGGAACCTCAATGTCAAACTAGGCACTTTGTGTCTTAAGTGCTGTGCTGTGTCGCCATCTACTGCTGACTCTCAGCTCCACACCTGCACTTCCATCTTGGTGATGATCCTCAGTTTCTAGTTTCCTCCCAGACACTCATACTGGATAGTCCAAGGAATGCTGGACATTCTGTGCACCAACTTGAATTCATGCTCTCAAACATTTGTGAACTTATGTCTGGTCTAGTCTAGGTAGTCCATGAAAGACTCCACTGTTTACTGGATTGACCCCCTGTCTCACAATCCTGCACTGTTCCCACCGACACTAAGATGTCAAGACTGTCTAGACGACCTGCTGATTCCTCGTTCACCAGCTCTTAGTCCTCTTCCCCTGCCTCACTCATAGTCTTGTAGGGAGTGAATCAGCCACACACATAGGATGCCTGTGATACACAGAACTCTTCTCCGGCTGCCATGTCATTGCTACTTGTACACAGTGTGTAAGCATGTGTGGTGAGCATGTAATCATGTGGTGAGTGTGCAGGTGTAAATGGAAATATATACATATGAAGGTTAATTCTCCAATAGTCTATGGGCACCATGGGCAAGGCAACATAAAATCCCCAGCAAGCAGCATTGTTGGAGACAGGAAACACATCCAGTTTCTTACCTTACACAAAGATGGACAAACCTGGAGGAAGGACAAAGGGGGAAGGAAGGATGTGTCATCTATACAGGGTGGACTGCCTGGGAAGCTCTGCCCTCCTTGCACTGGAATTAAGACAGAACTCTGTCTCAGAAGCAGGTCTGTGTGCTGAGCCTTTTGGTTGCTGGGAATGCATCCCTTGTTCTTACTGTGAAAAAAGAGTGAAGAATCTGCTCGTGTCAGCCACATCATGTTTTCCACTCCCTGTTACTCTTTAAGAACAAGGTGCAAGGAATGGGGAAAGAGGGAACAACAGCACCAGTTGTGATTCAAATGACGTAGAAACACTCCAGTCAAGGGTACCACTGCATCACCATGAACCCCCATGGTCTTACTTGACCCCCAGTCCTGATGGTATCTTTGTGCAAATGAAGCTGCATCTCTGAGGATTCTCATTCTGCTGGAGTGGCTGAGTACCTGTTCAACCTCAGTTTCTGGGAAGCAGAGAACCATCTGCCTGACAGCTCTGGAGTGCCACTAAGAGTCAGGAGGATATCTCCACCATTACACTGGTGTCCTCAGACTATAACACACTCATGAGTACAAATGCATCATCCAGTGGATGGACATGTAAAGCCTGTCTAGAACAGTATCACTCCCATCTACCATTTCCAAACCCCTAAGCACATGGCACCTACAAGTGAGGTGGTATATAGGAAAATATTATGGAGTGGCACAGATACTGTACTTGAAGTGATGACTCTTTCCTGGTCACAGGTAATCCAGGACTCAGTGCCTATGCCAGCATCCTTCTTAGCCTTGGAGTCTTCTGTTTGTCCTAGACCCTGGATGTATAACAGGCACTGAGACGCTGTTTTGGATTCTAAAGGAAAGAAAAAAGCATTGAATCCTCACTTGGGTCCATAAGATATCTAGAAGGAAGGATGAAAGCCTGGCATCTCAGGTTTACTCTTGTGTCTGTGTCCTGTTCTTTGTTTCAGACCCCTGAATTTATCTGCATATCTATGAGAGTCACTCAAGGAATGACTGACTGTCTAAAAGAGTACCCTTTTATAATGATGCCATAAAATTGGGTAGCAAGAATGCTGCCTGCAGACTTCACATCTTCACAGTCTCACATATAGATAAGCCACCCAGATGAAAACAACAGAGAAATGTTCAAGCTAACACAAGATAAACCAAAGTAGACTTAACAGATATTTACAAACTATTTCACCAAAACACAATAGAACATACCTACATCTCTGTACCTGGTGGAACTTTCTCCAAAATTGATCACATCCTTGAATACAAAGTAAATCTCAGTAGATACAAGAAACCTCAGTGACTCCTCCCACCCTATCTGACCACCACAGATTAAATCTGGAAATCAATAACAACAAGAAAAACAGAAATATAAGAAATCAAACAACAACACTCATTAATAAAATATACTTCATGCCAGGTGGTGATGTTTCATGCCTTTAATCCCAGCACTCAGGCAGGAGGCAGAGGTAGGTGGGTCTCTTGGAATTTCAGGCTAGCCTGGTTTACAAAGCAAGTTCCAGGACATCCAAAACTTTTACACAGAGAACCCCTATCTTGAAAAAACAGATAAAGGAAAGAAAGAAAATAAAAAGGGGAATGAATGAAGTTGAGAAAAAAATTAAAGGCATTCTAAACTCAATGAAAATGAATACACAGCATTCCCAAATTTATGAGACAAAATTGAAGTGGTGCTAAGTGGGTGATTCTATAACTAAGGCTCTACATAAAAGAAAATTGGAGCGACCTCATACTAATCCCATAACAGCACACCAGAAAGATCTACAACAAAAGTGGACACACCCAGGAGGGACAGTTGCCAAGAGATAATCAAACTCAAGGTTAAAACCATTAAAATAGAAACAAATAGAACAACACAAAAAATAAATGAAATAGACTTAGGTCTTTTAAAACTCCGTAAGGTCAACAAAACTTCATGCAAAGCAACTAAAAGGGGAGAGAGAAGATCCAAATAAACAAAATCTTAAACTAAATGGTCCACAGTGATATGATGTTAATTTCCAAAATATATAGATAACTGAAGAAACTAGGTATCAAATACCCAAAATATCCAATTAAAAAGTCATGCATGGATCTGAAAAGTTAATTCTGTATAGAGAAACCTCAAATGGCCCAGAAATACTTAAAGAAATGTTCAACTGCCTTATTCAGTAGAAGAATACAAATTAAAACTATTCTGAGATACCATCTTACACCTATCATGATGACAAAGGTCCTAAACACAAGAGACAACTCATACCACTGAAGAAGTGGAGCAAGGGGAACACTCCTCCATGGCTGCATGGAAGGCACATTTGTAAATCACTATGGAAATCACATGTCAGTTCCTCAGACACTTGGGAGTCAACATACCTCAAGATACAGCTATACCAATCTTGGCCATATACCCAAAGGATACTTCATCCCACCTCAGGGACACTTGCTCAACCATGACTATTGGCTGGAAACTGGAAACAACCTAGATGTATTTTAAAAGAAGAATGGATAATGAACACATTGTACAGTTACACAAGGAATCATGAAATTAGCAGAGAAATGGGTGGAACTAGAAATAAATCACCCTGAGTGAGGTAAGGAAGACCCAGAGAGACAAATATGGTATGCATTCACTTAAAATGTAAATCGACCTGTACATTAATGATAAAGTGTGGGCAGTGGTGGTAGAAGTTGCTAATCCCTGCATTTGGGGCTCAGAGATAAGTGGATCTCTGTGCCATCCAGGCCAGCATGGTCTACATAGTGAGTTCTAGGACAGTCAGAGCTCCATAATGAGATCCTGTCTCAAAAGGCAAACAAAACAAGCAAATGTAAATGATATCAAGTATTACACTTCTTAGACTCAGAAAGTTTATGTAAAAAGTAGAGGTGTAGTTGGGGATGTGTGGATCTCCTGGAAGGGAGAAATAGAGAATTTTTAAGGGCAGACTGGGGACCTGTGATGACTGTAATTGGGATGGGAAATTTAGGGTGGGGACTTGGTGCAGGGAGAGAGTGGGGGTGTGAAGGCTGTAATTGTGGGTCACTTGAAACCTCACGCAAACTTCCTGGAGTCCAAGAAGATGATACTAATGAGAACTCCTAGCAGTGGAGAATGAATACTGAGTCTCAAGTGGCCATTACTTGAAGCCAGCCAAGCCTTGAGTTGATGGGACTGGGTTGCATTCAATTGAGTTGTTAGCCCAGCGGGTCCTATGGCAATCCTCAAACAAGGCTGTTTCTAAGATAAAGAAATGGTCACACTCTGAAAGCTGACAGTGGCAGCCCCATCACTGAGGATGACACCCACACAATTCTGTGAACATGGAGAAGTCAAACTGCTGCCTGCAAAGGAACTTTCACCCCCTAAGTTCTAGTCTCTATGGTGCAGAAGGTACTCTGATTATCAAAGGGAATCCTAACTAAAGGGAAACGTGAACACTAGCACAGCCACAAATCTCTACTTACACTCTGTCCTGTATGCAAAACATATCAGGGCAAGGGTGACACAGAAAATTTCAGAGTAGCCAACCAATGTCTGATTTATTTAATGTCCACTTCACAAGAAGGAACCCACACCTGACCTACATGGATAATCCAGTTCCAGAGACTAGATAGCCCACAGTCCTGGGGTAAATACCAACAACACTTGATGGGAGATATTATTCTGTAAATATGTTTCTCATACTGGTTAATTAATAAAGCCCTGTTGGCCAATAGAAAACTAGATAGGCGGGGCTAGGAGACTAGGAAGAGGAAAGGGGAAGTAGAAGGAGAGTCAAGATGTAGACCAGGGAGGAAGGAAGACGTAGTCACAGCTCCCGGATAAGATAAGCCACATGGAAATACTTAGATAAGTAGAAATGGGTTAATAATTAAGACAGAGCTAGTCCATAAACAATAATGGTAACTGGCCAACAGGACTGTATTAAATACAGAGTCTCTGAGTGTTATTTGAGGCTCACGTGGCAGCTGGACCATGGCGGCAGGACCGGGAGGCCGGCGGGTAGGAAAAACCTGCTGTAACAAACACTGGTCTAAAAAATCAATAAATTATTTTCAAATGATATTCTGCTATACTCATAGATAAGAGCCTCATCCAATCACCCTCAGTGGAGTTTCCTCTGGTAGCAGATGGGAACAGATGTAGAGTCCAATAGCAAGATGTTATGTTGATGGAGTCTAAATTGGAGGGCTCCATCATTTGTGTCCCATCAGAGCTCTGGAAATGCAATGGAAGTAGAGGCTAAAGATTGTAAGATCCACAGGGGATGGAGGACACCAGCTGAACAAGGCCCTTTGATCAACTAAACAAGGCACATGTGAGCTCCCAGAGACTGAAACAGCAAGTACTAAACGTAATATCCCTGAAGGCATGTGATTAACCATCTTCAAGTGCCCAGGTGCCCATGACACCTGGATCCTAGGTGCATGAGGAAGGCAGTTTGGACAGTGCTACTCCCTCTGCCCAGTGGATTTCCTCATCCAAGCACTGTGGCAACAAAGGACAAAATGATCCCACAGGGTGACAGAGATCCAAAAATCAATTTCTGGTAATCCAATAATTGCTATGCATGTGCATATGCCTTTAAAATGTAATGTTCCTACTCATATCCCCTCAATTGATCTGACAGAAACAGTGTACCAAATGTCCCTCACACACAAAAGAGCTGAACAGTACATGATTTATTGAGTTCCTGTGATGTAAAGCTGTCACTTTTTGTTCTCAAAAGTGTTTGGAAGTCATCTGCACACTGTGTGGACAAGCCCAACTCTTAGGTGAATGTGCCCCTAACTCTTCCCAGATGATTCTCCTAAGTAGCTGCTAGGAAAATCAGGCAAGCAGCTGTCCATTTGGACACTAAGTGTATGAGCTCAGAAAGCAGTTAATATTACTGGATGTGTGTGGGTTTGGGGAACATGGTCCTGCTGAAAGGGTGTCTATCAGGTCATCAGGGTGGGTGTGTTGAAGGACTCTAAGCAGTGTTCCCTTCTCTGTCTTTTCTCCTAGTATCAGTGGTTTTGGTCCCAAATGCCCACATTTCCCTGAAGCCATATAGGTGACCCATGGATTTCCTGAGAGACTTTCCTGTTCCACAATTCTATCTGTTATGCACACAAGCATCACAATGCAAGGAAATCCACTGAAGTCTGAAGTTGGTGAGCAATTTCAACTCACTCCCCCACAATTAAAACTGCTGGTGTTAAAACCTCAAGCCAGGATTAGTAAGCCATCAGTAGATAGAAATGTTGAGAGCCACCATCAAGAAAGCAGGCAAGAGGTAACCCCATGAGGATGTTTTTTCCAAGGACATCACTAGCATCCCTCCACCCCCACCTGCACATTCTCAGTTCTTTCTGGGCCCTGTGTTGCACATGCACCTCAGCCCAGGTCTTACCAGGAGACCTCACTATGAGTGGGGATGATTGCATGTTAGGTTAGTGTCTGCAGTAGTCTCAGTTAGGGTTTTCTTGATCTGATGAAACACCATTCCCATGGCAACCCTTACAAAGGGAAACCATTAACTATGGCTGGTTTATATTTCAGAGGTTTAGTTCCTTATCATCATAGTGGGGAGCATGGCAGAATGCAGGCAGATATGGTGCTGGAGAGGTAGCAGAGTCCTGTACATCCGAATCTGCATGCAATAGGAAGAGACAGTGAGTGAGCCACTGGGCATGGCTTGAGCTTGAGAATACAAAGCCCACTTCCCATTGAAACAATACCTCCAACATGGCCACACCTACACCAATGCCACACTTCCAATAATACCTCTCCCTATGAGTATCTGGGAGTTATTTTCATTCAGACCACCACAGTAGTTATACATCCCACTGATTAGACTTACCTGTGACTGTTTATCTTCAGAGACAAGGTTAAGAAAGGAGAGTGAACTGGCATGGTAGGTCTCCCCTTTAATCCCAGAATGCAAGACCCAGAGGCAGAGAAATCTCTGTGAATTTTCTCCCACTCTGGTCACTTATGAAGTTCTGTGACAGCAACAGTTATGTAGAGTAACACAAAACAACAATATGAACAAAACATAATGGAGACTGGAGGCAGAATGCCTGAGTTTTTCTGTTGCATTCCACTAACTTTCATGCCCATTAAGCATGTTCCAAGTTGTCTTTCCTCAGAGATTGGTATTCACATTTGATCATGTCTATACTGTGATGGCATCAAAATGCAGTGTGCTTCTGTAGAGATGACCACATGAAAGTGGTGGGATTTGGTCCAAGACACTAGACAGGCATGATGGAATGTTACAGCTCAGGGACTTTCATTATGTTCTTGATCCTTTCTAGAGAGGGAAGCATACAGTGTCTGTCCTTTCTAGTCTTTAGTTCCACCTGAGTCTGTGAATAAAGTAATGAACAGCCCACTTTTTAAATTCACTTTATTTCTTGTTTGGGGGGATGAGCCTTGAATGGGCATTGTAATTCTCAAACTTCATGCTGGGATTCTCCTTGGATCTATTTTTCATGATTTGGATGACACGTCTCGGCTGTAGTGATTTTCCTTGGAATGGAGCCTTGCATAGTTCAGGCACATGGACCTTCATTATGACAAATAATTTTTCATATTGAAAATGATATGACCACATCCAGGTTCTACAGAGTGTGAGATCATTGGTGTGTGTGTGTGTGTGTGTGTGTGTGTGTGTGTGTGTGTGTGTGTGTGTTTATGTATGTAGGTATGAACTTCATTTTATTTTTTACATTCTAATCCCAGTTGCTATTTGCTCTCTCCCCTCCTCCTGCCCCCAATCTTCCTCTCACATCCCCTTTTGTTTTCAGAAAGAGTAAGGCCTTCTATGGGTAGTCAACAAAGCCCATTGCATCACCAATTTGAGGCAGGACCAAGAAGTCCCCACTGACTAGGCTGAGAAAGGATCCTTTTCATACCAAATGGGTTCCAAAAAACAGATTATGCTGCATTGATAGATCCTGATCTCACTTCCAGTGGCCCCAAAAATGTCTCACCCAATCCACTGTCACAAGCAATCAGCCTGCCTAGTGGCTCCTTTGCAGGTTTCCCAGGTGTCATTCCAGACTCAGTGACCTACCAGTAGCTTGGATTAGTTGTCTCTCTGGGTTTCCCCACCCTGGTCTTGACCCCTTTCAACTCATTATCAATCCTCTTTCTCTTCACCTGGATTCTGTGTTCTCAGCCCAGTGGTTAGTTGTGGATCTGTATCTGCGTCCATTAGGTACCATATTAAGGATATGCCATGATAATTATGGTAGTCCTCAATCTGATTACAGGAGAAGGCCAGTTCAAATGCCCTGTCCACTATACTTAGAGACTTAACTGAGGTCATTCTAGTTTATTCCTAGGAATAGCCCTAGTGCCAGGTTTCCTACTAACCCCATAATGGCTCCTCTATCAAAATAATTCTTTCCTTGCTCTCCATTCTACCTTTTCCCCAGTTCACCCACCCCATTCCCTCATGCTCAACTTCTCATTGCCCTAAATTCTTCCCATATCCCTGACCACCACCCTCCCTCTCATGCTCCTGATTTACTCAGGTAAACTTGTCTATTTTCCATTATTGTGCAGATCCTTGTATATCTCTTTTAGGGTCTTCTTTGTTACCAGGTTCCACAGACAGTGAGGTCATCACACATGCATACGTATGTACACACATACACACATACATACTCATACATACATACATACTAACATATTCATGATCACAAAACCTAGTGCTACATTCTGTGCATGAATATATGGTGTGGCAAATTTCAAAAATGCCTCGATTCTGTTCAGAGAGTGAGGTAGAGTGGCTGAGAGGGAGAGAGGAGAGGATGAGGGAGGAAGCAGGAGAGGGAGAGTGAGAGGGGAAGAAAGAGCAAGTGAGGGAGGAAGCAGGAAAGGGAGAGTGAGAGGGGCAGAAAGAGGAAGTGAGGGAGGGAGGAAGAGGGGGGAGAGACAGAAGAAGAGAGGGAGAGAGGGAGGGAGGTTCTGTCTGCAATCTTGAGAATTCCTTTGTGTGACCATCAGACAATGGAATCTAAACAATGTTGCATTTCAGCACTTGTGTGAAATTTCCCTGCACATGCACCATGACAGCGCCACCAGCACAGAAAGGACAGCATCTGGCGACCAGTGCCACACAGGAACTCACAGACCCTGATTCTTTGCACAAGGAGGAAGTGTCTGCCAATCTGCAAACCCTCATTGAAAACCAATGAGTGTCAGAGCTTGTGCCCAGATCCTGTGTCCTTGGCTCTGTGTCTTTGTTTGTCACACACAGTCTCAGAGCACCTGCAGGAAAGTCCTATTGTTGAGAAGGCTCTGAGGTAGTGAACATGTCCCCCACACTCTTGCTTCAGGCCTGGATCCTTCAGAAAGAGGCTGGTCATGTGACAGTCTCCATGAGCCCCAGCTTTCTCTCATGGTAACCTAGGCAACCACCTTCACTCCATCCTGTCAGAAAAATCTCTTTTTCTCCAAGGTTGTTGACTTCTTCTGGCACAGTGGCTTCAGGATGATATTAACAGCCTACACCTCAGCCACAGCCTCCTGTCCAGAGAACTCATGGGGCCTCAAGCTGAGTCACAATATTTAAGGAACAAGGATTTACAACCTTTCATGAGAGAAAACTAGAATGGTGCAGTGTGGGAATGTCTGTCTCTTTCAAGATGGCTGGGAGAGGTTAGCAATAATAGAGATAATCATGCTGCACTGATGTGAAGTGAGATATCCACCCGTCGGCACCTCTTGCACTGAACATGACCATGGGGGCATGGGCACAAGTGTGGACATGACCCATTGGAGGCTAGGGCTGGTATCCCAGACCCCAGCTCTCTGTCTTGTTCCTGATCTTGTCAAGGAGGGCAGCTAGTGTGATCCTCAGAGCAGGGAATTGGAGCGGTCATCATCATCATATGAAAGTGATTTCTTCCCAAATAAAATTATATTAATCCATAATTGAGTCAGTCCTGTGAATCGTGTGCATACACCACTTGTCTACTTCACTAATGACATGTGTTGCAATGGCATCTCCAATCAAGACACAATTGGAGTCTCTCTTTCACGCCCAGCTTTTGAAACACACTTGAGGTTTTGAGAGCAGTAGCAACACTCCTAAGGCACTGGAAATGTTTCATGAAGATGCTGCCTGCTATTTTGTGAGTGTAAGAAACATATCCTGGTCTGCTCCTCCGGAAAAGAGTCCACCAAAGAGTGTAGGTCAAGAAGTGGGAACACACTGTTGTGGGGGCTTCACTACTCAGGAAATGGCTGGTATTATTTGAAGGTAGATTGAAGTTAATTATTACTGTACAATTCAGCTGGTAAAGTGTCTGGATCATAGGTGTGAGGACCTGGCATGGGATCCCCCAAACAATCTCAAAAGCCAGGCCAGGCAGGCCACACCCATTATCCTAACCACAGAACAATATCCATTACTAAATGGCATTGCCTTTCTTCTAATGGGACCTCACTTCACTCATCACAAGCCTCATTAATTTTGTTGATAGTTTCACCAAGACAGGGTGTGCCATGGGCTATCCAGGATATGTTTTTCTAGCCCATCCCTCCCCATACATCTGTATTATTTGATGATAAGAGATGCCCTTTTACCCATGAAAATCTTGTTATACAATGGTCATCTCATCCAGCTTTACAATACCTCAAGTCACATATGAGATCCAGTAGCTTAGACTTTATCAACATTAGACATAACAAATGGAACTGTAAGGAACAACACATAAGCTGTTCATATCTGAATTTTACACTTAAGCCACAGCATTGCTATGCACTTCTCTGACAGAATTACCAGTGCATTCCAAAGGGCTGAAGGGCACACACATGGACATGAAAGGAAGAAGGCGTCTCCCTTGGAGGGAAAAGGGTGCAGTTACTACACGCAGCCTTAACTTTAACAACAGCATGGACTCACATTGTCCACATTACAGGTAGAGAGTGATTTCTGTGCAGCATCTCCCTTGTGAGTAGCATCCATGCCATTCATTTCAGAATGAGAAAAAGTCACATTCTCCCTCCTCCCAATGCCCATGACCAGTTTGGTGTTGTCTTGTTTGTTGATACTGTTTGTTCTTTCAAGTTTTAACGAATACCACACACTTTCCCAAACCATTTAGACTTTCAGAAGGAGTCACATTTCAAAACTACATTTAACATGCAGACCCTCAAAGAGTGACTTAGAACCTAGCCCAAATAGGGCATATAAGCCGTTCATCGATTGATCTCTTAATAAATAATCTCTTAATAAATATATAGACAAATCCAAGACTGCTTTGTGTGAATGTTATTGCATTTCACAAACAAGAAATGAAGAGCAGCTAGGCCATCATATTTGAGGCTGTCCTCTCATCTGTAGCTTGTAGAAATGAGCCTCCTTCAAGATCTCATTAATATGAGCATAAGGACCTTGTTCTTGGCTCACTGGAAACTCCTCGGATTCCAAGGGCATGTTCTGGTTTAAGCCATTCTCTGGCATACGTTCTTGATTGGTGTTGTTGATGCCACTATGGCTGCTTGCATTACCACAGCTTGATGACTGAAAGGAGAAAGAAAGAATGAGCATGGCTATTATGATACTGTCATCATTTCCTTTTCAGCTTGAAGAATACTGACATCACACTCTATAAAAGGCTTCACAATCTGTAAAGTGCAATCACTTGTGTAGCTCCTTCCCTACTTGGATCAGTGCTATAGTTCAACCTGGGTTAATAGCACCCATTTGGCAGACTAGGAAAGTGATGTGTCATGGGCCCAAAGGCCAGTCTCTAGGCATGTCAGGGAGAGGGTTCAAGCACAGGCTGTTTTTACTCCAAATCCCACCACATATCCTCTGGCCCAGCTGGCAGCATGTTTTCCACTTACCTGCAGCAGGAAAGTAAGCTCCCAACATCCAGGAGAAAGCAGCAATCAATGCTACAGAATGTGATCAGGATTATGACCAAAATAAGTAAGATGGAATGCAGGTCAATGCCACAACATGGCAGAGATGATGGAGGATGCTATATTTATGCATATGTGCACATGTGCATTCATCCAAATTACAGGGTCATTCCCTACCTATCCCATACAGTGGACATATTAGGCTCCACTAATCATCTTAAAATGCCTACATGTGGATGGGAGGGAAGGGTGGTCAGGTGGCATGAGATGATGGGAGAGAGGGAAAGAGGGAGAGAGGGCGGGAGGGAGAAGGAACTGGGATCTATATGTAAAATAAAAATAAAAGTAAATAAATAAATAAATAAATACATACATACTATCAAAGGAGAATAAGGTAATCACAATGACCCTTATGTGAACAGAAATGTTGAACAATAAGGATGCTGTATATCTTATAAGGCCATTTTTTTCAGGTAGGAGTTGCAATTGTGACAGAAACGAAGAGGTGTCATCATTCTCAGGTGATGTGGAACTCCTCATCTCATGATATCACCAGAGGTATCAAATGACATTCATGCACTGAGTCTCATGTATTCATAGACTATCTTTGAGAGACATAGAATTGAAATGAATCTGTGTGAGTAGCTGTCTAACAGCTATCACTGGATGTAAGGACTATGCTTTTGAAAGTGGTTTCAGAGAAAAACAGACAAACTATAACCCTTCTATGGTCTGCGATGGAAACACCTCAATGTAGCATTTTTACTATATGGTTTGCTTAGGAACACTCAAGCTAGGTAACCTATCACATTGGATAAAAACACCCAGTACACACACTGGTTCCCCAAGGTAGATTTCCTTTCTTGGTTGTTTAGTGTGGTTTTTTCTAGTTTTGATGTTCCTCCCTTTTGATATTCTTAACAAAATAACAAATACTGGAACAATCACAAATGGAAGTATATTTGGTTTATCATGGAGATTTTAGCATCACATGAATAGGGTATGGCATATAGTACTTTATGTGGCAGAGGATATCGGGAGGCATCTAAGAGATTCGTACAAGGTCCCTCACAAAAGGGGAAAGGAACAAGATCTCCTGAGCATTTTGGGAGTGGGGGGGCAGTTAGTGGAGAGGGAACTGAGAGAAAGAGGGGGAGGTGAGGAAAGCATGTGGAACTAGGAAGTTTAAGTCAGGGGAGGAATAGACAAGAGAAAATAGAAGAGATACCACTAAATAGGGAACCATTATAGGCTTGAAGAGAAAACTGAACCTAGAGAAATGTTCAGAGACCTACAAGACTGACCCCAACTAACAATTTGAGCAACAGTGTAAAGGCTACCATAAATGCCCTTCCCTGATAATGAGGTTGGTGACTAAATTATCCATCATCATAGAGGCCTCATCTGATAGCTGATGGAAACAAAAGTAGACACCACAACTAAACACTGAGCCTAACTCCTAGAATCCAGTTGCAGAGAGGAATGAATGATCAGAAAATGGGTGCAATACCAGGCTACAGATACAGCTGACCTGAACAAGGAGGAGTTAATGGACCCCCAGATTGATAGCTGGGAAACCAGCATTGGAAAGTCTCATACCCCCTGAACATGGGTCTCAGTTAGAAAGCCTGAGCAGTCTAAGGGACCTCTGACAGTGGATCCAGGATGTATCCCTGGTGCACAAAAGGACTTAGGGAGCATATTTCCCATGGAGGAATGTTACGGAAGGTTGTTGCCTAGAGGCAGGAGGGAGGGCCTAGTCCCTACTCCAAATGACTTGACAGATTATGTTGACCTCTCCTGGAAGGAATCAACCACCTTGTGGAGTGTGTGGGGGGGAATGGGATGGAAGGGTAGTCAGGGGGTATGGGAGGGAGGGAGGGAGGGAGGAAGGAAGGAAGGGAGGGAGGGGAAGAGGGAAGGAGGGAGGGAGACAGAACTGGGATGGATATATAAAATAAGAAAAAGTAGTGGCAGGGGATATGGTTACATTGGTAGAGAGTTCCCTAGCACACAGGAAATCCTGGCTTGAAACCCAGTTCAGACAGCAGGTGCTAAGAAGCACTCACAAGGAGTCAGGTGGAGGTTTCAGGATCACAATGTCAGGGTTATGATCATCTTTGGCAACATATCCAGGTTGAAGCTTCCTTTAGTCTCCTGCGACGCCCCTGCCTATGAGCCTTTACAGGAAACCTCACAGCCTACAAGGGAGTTCTTCAGAGTCATTGTGAAGAAAACAGTAGATGACCAGACTCTAATTTCTAGTTGAATTATAAAACTTTTACCTCAGTTGTGTAGTGGCATCATTACAATAATGTTAATTGAAGGGTTTTACATTTTCAGCATCTTAAATAGTAACAACCAGAAATCACTAACCAATTATTATAAGGGAATATTAGCAGAAATTTGTAATACCAGCATTTGGGTGGCTAAGGTAGGAGGATCTGCATGCCCTGCTGGATTACATACTAAGTTCAATGCCAGCCTAAACAGAAAAGACAGACAGACAGACAGACAGACAGGCACGCAAAAAAGAGGAAAGAAAGAAGAGAAAAAGCAAGGCTGAAGTAAACTCAACTATTCTAAATGATACTACACCTATTAATTCATAACAAGGATGACATAGTCGTATTTTTGTAGATATACCATTATGTCACTGATTTCTTATGGTATGTCTGTATTTCTCAAGGCATTTGAAAATTTTGAGGTGTAGTTAATAAATATCAACAGTAACAATAGTTTTGGAAACACTCCTGTTGTATTAATTATAGTTACTTTCTACTGTTGTGAAGACACCATGACAAGGCAACTAATAGAAAACTTACTGTAGACTTAAGTTTCAGAGGGTAGTTTGAGCTTATGACCATGATGGTGAGTGCATGGCAGCAGAAAGAAGGCAGGCATGATGCTACAACAGGTCCAGAGAGAGAGAGAGAGAGAGAGAGAGAGAGAGAGAGAGAGAGAGAGAGAGAGAGAGAGAGAGAGAAGACTAACTGGGAATGGCATGACATTGGGCATTTGAACTTCTAAACCCATACATGTTCCAACACCTTCTAATTCCACTAAAATAGGTGTAGCTACTGAGGATAAAGCATTTCATTATATGAGCCTATTAGGGCTATTCTTACTCAAACCATCACACACTTGTATATCTTTAGACTGGGTATCTTCACTTTCCATATCATCTACAAGTGATGTATAAAGAAAACTAAGATTCCCATTGTAAGTAACTCAATCACAGATGCAAATAGATTATGAGAATCTGTTCCTCTTGATATTAAAGCAAGGTTCATGGCCTATAGTGCTGGAAAAGAGACCATTGGAAGAAGGCTCAGTGCCCTACAAAGTGGCAGGAATGATCTACCTCCCCCAACCCACACCCATGCTTTCTCCATCTACAAGGCTATTCACCCTATCAACATTCCTCCCTGTTACAAAGCCTGGAATTTGTAACAACTTTGCTATGAGAATAACCTTGAGGGGGAATCCTTGAATTAGAGATATTTATAATATAGTACCAATTGGGAATTTGTTTACTGCTTGATCAGACTGCCCCTTTGGCAGGCAAAACTCTCTTCATAACAGAAATATTTCCACCTACCTACAACTGAGTTTCATAGACAAGAACTTCTTTTTACACAACATACAAGACCTGAAAAGTTTCAAGACTGCCCCAAATTTTCTTGACACATGAATGCTTCTTAGCATGTTCTGACTGCCTCCATAAACTCTGTTCAGCATGCCCACTCAAGTAGGAAGCCCAATCCATTAGAAAAAAAAGGATATTTATTGGCCATGTTGCTGGTGTACATGCCTTAATTCCGGCACATAGGAGCCAGAGGGTGTCCGGTCACAAAGAACATAGTGGAAGAGGGGACAGAAAGATTGTTAGAACAAATATCAGGGAGTTTGCTGTGAGACTGTGTCTCCTAGGAATGTCGGGAGCTAACCCATAAAGTCCCTCACCATGACAACCTAGGCATGAACTGAAGAACAACCACAACTGACATTGCAAAGTGGACAGGGATGCCCAGGACACCTCAATGCTATAAAATTAAAACACAAAATCTATAGACAACAAAGGCATCCTCAGAGTGGGAGAAAAGGTCAATCCAATTAGTTATCCAATACCAAATGCTCAGTCTGGAAGACATGCATTAAATTAATTTTATAGACACTGAAGAGATGGTGTTTTTGAGTGACTCTCTCTTTCTCTCTCTCTCTCTCTCTCTCTCTCTCTTCTCTCTCTCTCTCTCTCTGTGTGTGTGTGTGTGTGTGTGTGTGTGTGTGTGTGTGTGTGTGTGTGTGTGAAATCTCAATTAAGGAAAAAATAGGCCAAAAACTTGATTGTGAGGAAGTAGAAGTGTAAGTGAAATGGCTTCAAGGGACAAATGGAAGGGTGAAATTATGTAATTACACTATTATCTTTAAAAATAAAATAATGATTAAAGAAGTATTGAAAGTCACTGTACCAGGCAGTCTAGGATGGAATGAATACTAACAGGCAGGCAGAGTGTGACTTTTGGGCAGAACAGGAATTCAAGAAGAGTGAGGAAGAGTTGGAGGGGCAGATGTTGCAGATAAGATGACTGTTTCTGGACCTAGGGAATTCTCCAGCCATAGAACATGCAAGAACAGACCTGGCAAGACACTTGGAGACCTTGGGTGTCATGCTGAGAATTCTCCTGAGACAACCAGACAGATATGCTAATGAATGGAAGGGAAAGGGACAAAATTAGCACAGAGCCCACCTACACAGTTTTACAAAGTATCCAGAAACAGGCACCCAGTTCTTGAAGATGTTGGCAAAAAACAAAGGAGCATCCAGTGATACCCAGAGAGTGAAGGAGGAAAGAGTCACAGAAGCACTCACACACACACACACACACACACACACACACACACACACACACACACACACACACACACACACAAGAACACCCATCCACTGCAGACAACACCTGACAATTTCAACATTCCCGTATTTGAGTTTAGCAGGCTCCCCAGGTTGATTTCTCCAGTTTACGCTATGCCAAAGGAAGGGGCAGCTGGAGAATGTAAGGTGCAGTGAGCAGCTGTAGGAGAGAGCTGTCAAACAGAGGGTCATGTGGACACAGGCAGCAGCTTAGAATCAAAGGTGAGAAGGAAGATGGCACCTGGAAATATGGCAGGTCCCTAGGCTTCCCAGTAGCTGGAAACAGAGCTTCAATTGGATAATGATACAAATGCTGGGGAAATGGACACAGAAGCTTTAAGGAAGAGTGTTAGCATGGAATATCATCTCTGAAACTGAATGGAAACTCACATTTATCCAAAATATAGAACTGGATAATGAATGTCTCCTATGGTGAAAACAAGTGAATTCAAGATTTCACTAACATCAACTCTGACTTTCTGTCCCATTCCCTTCCTCTATACCTCAGACACACTCGTTTCTTCAACCCCAACAGTGCAACAAAATTTACCCTTAATACCCGCCACACAATCAGAATTACATGTTGTTTAGTAACTGACACAGCCCAGCCCAACCAAACCCAGGGAAGTCTTCAGACTATGAACTGCCAAAGGTACCTCACATTTACACTGGCAGCCCCACCTTCGCTGAACCCACCAAACAGTGCACAGTCTCTTGAGGCAGAAGGGACCCGAGGAGCAGGCTATAGAATTACTGTCACTTTGCAAATGAGCAATGGAATGAATGACAGTCATGTGTGAAGTTCTATGTGCAGGTGGGGGTCTAATTCAGTCTTCCAGAAGACCAGGAGGTTAAACTATAACAGACCTTGAGATTCCAGGGGTTTTGCAACTGCAAAATTCAAAGTATGATACAAAGCAAATCACCACATCTGTGTGAAAGAAGTGACTGTAATGTGAATCAAACAAAAATGACTAGGAAAGCCTCACATGTAAGAAATATGTGGCCTTGTTCATCTTGAATCAACTACTCAGATTCTATATTGAACTTGTATATGAGAGTGCTTGCCCAAGGGAAAAGGGATCATAAAATGTCTGCAACCATTGGGCCAATTTTGGCAAAGCTCCCTTGCCCCATACACACATTCAATGACTGTATCTTTGAAGAAGGTCACTTCAGAAGGGACCCCTTTTGCTTAGGCTAAGATACACAACAAATGACATCTCTTTGGCTCAATAAGGGACTCAGGGAACTCTACTGTCTCCCTCAACAAGTTCTGTCTTCCTGATCACACGAAGAAATCTTGAGGGATGTTAATCACCCCCTACTCATTTCATTTCTGTTGCTGTGAGAAATACCTTGAACAAATCAACTCAGGGTTGACAGGTTTTCTTTGGCTTACAGACCCAGATTTTCATCCTTATTGACAGGAAGTCAGAGCAGGAATTTAAGAGCAGCATCTCACCCACAGTCAGGAGCAGAGAGATAATAAGCTCGGGGATCCTTGCTGGCTTGATTATTTACTTACAGCCGGCTTTCATTTTCTCTTATACATTCTGGCTGCCTTGCCCAGGGAGTGGCACCACCTGCAATGAGCTGGCTCATTCCACCTTCACTGATAATCAAGATGACACCCACAGATGTACCCATCATGATTTCAATAATGCCTCAAGAAGACTATTTGAAATCAATGAATTGAACTGGAAAAAATTATACTGAACAAGTTCACCCCACCACCAAAAAAGACAAACTTCACATCTTTTCAATTCTCTGTGGGTCCTAGCTTCCAATTTTGTTTTGTGTGGCCATCCTGGAGTCTTTCTGGTAATCAAGAAACTAGACACAGGCCATTGGGTTGTGAGAAGTTTGCACAAAAGAACAGGAAATAGCAGAATACTGGTAAGTGAGTAGAGAGCAGAAACCTGGTGTCAGAAAGGTTCAAGCAGTTTGTGGAGTGATGGGAATGGGAAAAGGCAGGGTTGTGCTAACAGTCAACTAAAGTGAAGTGTGCAGAAAGAAGCTACATGAGAACCAATGTCCTTAGACCCCAAGTAAATTCTAATGTAAGAGGTGGTGGAGGAAGGCATGTGGTAGGAAAGGATGTGAGGGGCATACTGGGGGAGAGAAATTTAAGTGAGAATAGTGGAAAGTGAGTGGAGACAAGAAGGGAGGACGTGGACATGTGAAGAAAAACTAAGGATGTGTGAAGAAGCCTCATGAAAATGCACCAGATGGAAAACAATGTCATAAATGCTGTTTTTAATAAATACTTTGTCCTATGTGCACTGGTGTTTGCCTGCATGTATGTCTGTGTGAAGGTGTCAGATGCCCTGAATCTTGAATTACAGGCAGGTGTGAGCTGCCATGGGGTGCTGGGACTTGAACCCAGGTCTCCTAGAAAAGCAGACAGTATTCTTAATGACTCCATATATTCTGTAAACCCAAAACACCCGATTTTAACAAAGATACTGATAAATGTTATTACCAATCCATAGGTAATTAAGTAAAAATCTCAGCATTGCACACAGAATAACTCCCTATTGTCATTCTGGTCACAGAATTGACCAAACAACGAAGGTTATTTGCCACTGCTCTTGTTTTCCCAACAGAACAAGTTGGAAGGACCCTGTAGCTAAGACACTATACACTGTTTTTACAGGTCTTAGGGAAATCAGTCTTGAACTCACCAGGGAACACGCCAAGCTGACTAATATTCATAGTATCCAGAAGGTGTGATGGAGGTTGTCATGAGAGAAAAGTCATCTATGATCTTGCCCATGGCTGGAGCCTGCAGGGTATAATATGGCCTGCCAGCCATGATGAGCCCACTTCTCTAATGGTTGCAATTCTCTTCCCGGGGCTAACCAAGTGTTCTCCTCCTTGGATCTGAGGCCTGCTCCACATGAGTGAGTATATGCCTGGCTCTGCAAACATAGTCAAAACCTATTATTAGTGAGCTCACAGTTCTTGGAATTGCTGGGGGAGGACTTACTGTAGCTCTGTAAATGATCATGTTGTTAAACTGCCTTTTTTGTGTTTATATGTAAATGCATAGGTCTGCACTGCTCTCAACAGTGGGTTGAGGAACTTGGATTTGCAATGAGTAGTGGTCAGTGTAGAAACACATGACTACTCTAAGTGCTGACACTAAGCAACTGTGAGTGCTCAGCCACAGATGGGACATCTACACCCACCTGTCCCTGACATTAGGTTCAGGGAGTATTTTAATGAGGAGACAGAAAGAACACAAGAGTCAGATTACAGGGAGGAGCACTGTGAAATATGTCCCCTGGTTATGGTATGGCTGTTGCACATGTGGACTATGCATGGCAGTTGTGGTTACCTGCACATGACATGAACACACCAAAGCCAGGGTAGTCTCCTGGGAGGTGCGGTCGTGTCTGCAGCTCTAGTGTAGGAGCTATTGGCTGCTGATGGCTGCTGGAGAAGGAAGAGTCACTTTCCTCTGGGAAGACTGACCCTGGTCATTAGTGGATCACCCCAAGGCTCTGTGCACTGCAGAAGAACTTCTGAACACAGTGGTTAAACAGGTGCATACTGATGCAATCAAAGGGAGGACAGGAAGTCTAGACAGACATTTATTGGCACAGTCAAGGGTAGGGTTGCTGGGAGAGATTGCAGGTGAGGATGATCAAGAAACAGTGTATCCATGCATGACATTTCAGAAAATACAAAAGAGTATTAAAAGAGATCCCTATCTCAGGTGGTTCCATGTCCTGTCAGGCTGACCGCCAAACTAACCAGCACAGACCACAAATTGCTAACACCAGAAAGAAATATAACAGGTTACCAAACATTCCAGCAGACAGCTTACCTTACCCTGCTTAAAACAGTGGTGTCACAAAGAGCTATAGTCCCGACAGGTGGGGAAATCAAAGATGCAAGGTTATCTAACCTAAACAGGTGTGAGGCCCTCTATGTATTTTTCTCATTTGTCTTCCTGCTGCTTTCCTTGGAGCCTGAGCATTAGTTCCCATGTGATCAATAGCAGAGTAGCACTAGTGATCCACATGGTCTCCTTGCATTCTCCATTTCTTGCTTTGCTCAGTCATCAGGAAAACACTGTGAAGACTTTGTTCTTTATCAGGAAGACAGAGGGTTTCGGTCTTTATGTCTGCACTACCATATCTTATACCTGTGATCCAGGGAGTAGATTTACATGTGAAGGTCTAAAGATGCTAACCTTGGAAACAGAGGCCAGTGTTCACATTTAGATGACCATGTGAAACAGAGAATTCACCGGGTAAAGAACACTCCTTACTGACTTGGGGAGATCTAGGTACATTTTATCCCAAACCTACCTGTGTTTGTGTCCTAGAAGAGTAGCACTTGCTGATAAGCCTGTTATGTCTTGCTTGAGGAAGGTCAAAGTGAGCCATACTTACTCATTACCTGGTGAGACTTGTCCAGCAAACCGTTACAATGCTGCCTCCTCGCTGCCTTACCCACTCACTGGTTGATAACTTAAAACAGCTGAGGTAGAAAACTAGCTCCTCAGCCCAACATCGCTAAAGCTTTCCCAAACCCCTTCCCACATCCCCCAGTTTGCTTTGGGGTTCTTCTGGGAGAGAGCAAAAAGAGCATTGCAGCTAGTAGCATGTGCCTCTTCAAGTTTATTTGGGTCCTAACCATAGAAGGTGGAGTTCCATTCTTCCACCCCTCCAAGGTAGGGGAATACCTGGAAGCCCATTCCTCCTGACTGTGCTCAGCAAAGCCTCTCTGTTGGCCCTGAATGTGTTGTGTCATAAAACCAAGTTTATGACATCACTTAGAATCTTGATCTGTCTAAAAACTATTGCAGCCAAGGAGACTTCCATGAGGGAATCTGGAATAGTTCTCTTGCCATCATGGAGAAGTAAATGAATCCAGCATAGTAGCAATGAGTCAAATGGAGAAGTTGGGTGGCCTTGGTTCCTACCTGCATAGCACGAGGTCCCTGGAAGACACGGTTTTTCTTATTCCTCTTTGAACGAGGGGCATGGTGTTTCTCTTCCTTGTTGTCTTCTCGGGGCCTCTTTCTGAAAATAATTATCAAAGTGAGAGGAAAATCTGTCATTATTCAGCAATTGGCTTTTGGGTGTCTAACTTTCAGCCCTGTGCCAATACCCACACCTGTAGCCTTGCCTAGGAATGTGCCAGGCAGAACTGCTCTGCTGGATTCAAATACTCTTCAGACAGATGGTGCTAGGCAGTGAAGGAAACACATCAAACAGAAATTCCATGCATACCCAAGCCCAAGTTCTCGTTCCCAAAGCCAGAATCTTCATTTGAATCAATGTTTGGGACCAAAAACCATGAAGACATTTATGGTTAATTGTTAAAACTCTACCTGACCAGGCCCATTTTCTTCACCCAGTGATATAAGTGATCCAGATTATCAGAATGTTGGCCCTGACACAGGGCACCTCTCCAGATATGTGAGGCTTCTTTACTGTATCTGCTCTTGTGCCCCTTTAGTCAGTGGTATGAATAGACACCTCTCCTGTACTGTTACATCATTCCTGTTGCTATAACAACAACTATTATGTCACCGTAGCTAGTTTACTTGACCGCCACCAAGACACTCTGGCTGATTGCTTCCCTGATACTGTGTCTACAATGTATTTTGATGCTTCATTCCCTTATATCTTCAACCCCCATGCCCTCTTTCTACAATAATTAGTTTGCGACAATTGATATTCATATTCTTGATCATTCTTTATATAGGGATATTTTTGCATCAGATATTTGATTAAAGATAAATGCTAGCTCTTTCTGTACTCATATAGTTGTCTGAGTTCTTTATTCTGTAGTCTTTAATCTTGCTTTAGTGTCAGAGAGAACACTTCATGGGCAGACATGTTACTTGAAGACTTTTCAATCAAGCAATCTTTAAAAATTAAGCTTAAGAGAAAAAACAAATTTTATACCTAGACAAACCAGTGTTTACACACATCATTGGCTGAATCTTTTTCTGGTTGCAGTTGAAATTTTTCCTGATATGTCTTTATAATGAACTAAATTAAGGTGGAAAAATATCTGAATCAGTAACAATACATAAGCTTATTACAATTGGTTTTTAATTCAAAGATTTTTTAAACAGAGAAACAGTTCACATGGAGAAAATAATGACTTATCTCATGTATAAATCAAAGAATATGATAATGTAGAGATGCTCTATGAATAAAATTATTGGAGAAATTTGTATAGGTTATTATTTTATAAATAACAAATTTAGTCATGTGTGTTTTTGCATGGGTATACTTGCAAAGCAGACCCATTTTATTTAGTATTAGCTGCTTGTGAAAAATGAAGGTTTTTAGCAATTTGATAAATTGTTGAAGCACAAGTTTCCTGTGAAGTGATATTATACACAATCACAGGAATATGTTCATAAGGTAATGTATTGTTCAATATGGTTTTAAAATTTTTAAACTGCATTTATACATTTATTTCTCTGTGTGTGTCTCTGTGCAGATACATGGCATGGCCTATGTGTAGTGGTTGGGTGACAACTTGTTGTAGCTGGTTCTTTTCTAATTCCACAAGGAATGTATTTGAAAACAGATCATCAGATGTAGTGTCAGGGCCTTTAGCCAATTTTATTATTTCATTGTTTCATAGGTGCATTGAATTTGCTCCCATCACACCTACCATAAAATTTCTCTTCTGGCCCTCCCTCCACCTTTCCCTCCCATCTACATGTAAAAGTCACATCCTCCTTAGGGCAAGTAATGGTGCCTGTATGTGCATGATTTATGAACATCTACTGGAGAATGGGTCATCCTCTGGCCTGGGTGAAATGGCTACTGAGCCTTCTGAGCTGTATACCTAGGGCTATGATGCCAAATTCAAACCCAAACAAAAACCTCTCAAAGCTATTTAAAATCACCCTGGAAGGTAGAGCTCCTTCTGGAGCTGGTGCTAGCATGCATGTGTCTTTGCACTACAGTGTGCTCAAGGCATCTGGACACTGTTCCAAGCCACCAGGCCACAGCCAGGGCATTTCTGTAGGTTTCTACCCAGAGCCTATAAGTGTGACAGGCACACGCCAGCAGACAGCCCATGACAAAATCTGGCACTGAGAGTCTGAGTCACACAGAGACAACATTTAAAGAGATTCACAGTAGAGTCAAGGAAAGCTTCAGATAGCACCAAGAGTTCCAGAATTTAACAGTATTTAACATTATTTAATAATGGTACATGGGGCATAATATCCTAGGACTGGAGTGAGAGGCGGGTCCCTATGATTTGTCACAGAAGGACAAGCTTTACTTGGCATTTTAAAAAACAATTTGCTAAAAGTAATTGCTATGGGATGGTAGCAGTAAAGGACAGACATTTTAACAGCAGACAATAAGTGGGCTACAGTAGGTCTGAAAGTGACCTGGGTTGTAAAAGGACATCTGAGCACAGTGGGAAATGCAGAAACCACTGTGTCTCCTTACTGCTCTGCTTTACTCAGGTAGATCACTGGCTAATGCAAGAAAAGAGGTACTGGAGAAATCAGGTGGGGATGTTTTTGTTCAAGGGCAGTGAGCAAGGCTTTAGACCACATGACAGAAATAACAGAAGGTAGGATGGCAACCAAGATTTAGTGTACATGTCCACACTAGGCCCCTCTACCCTCTGGTAAAGAGAGGTACCTGGGAGGCAGAACAAAGCATCCGCCATCTGCTGCCATTCCTTTCTTGCCCTATACCCTCTGGGAGAGTGGAGAGGATAGAGCCTTGGACTCATACCCACCAGAAGAGAGAGAGAACTCACCTATACTCACCAGAAGAAGGGATGGGAAGATGACAATATAAGAACATACTGAACAACAACAAAAAAAAAAGCCAATAAGATGCCACCAGAGTCTAGGGACTATACACCAGAAAGAACTGAACATCCCAACATAGATGAAGCAGAGGAAAATGACCTTAAAACAAAATCATGAAGGTGATAGAGACCCTAAAAGAGGAAATGAGAAAATCCTATAAAGAAATGGAAGAAAAGACAAACCAAAAATTGCAAGAAACAATTCGAACTGGAAGGTTTGAAAGCTGAAATACAGACAATAAACTCTCTCTCTCTCTCTCTCTCTCTCTCTCTCTCTCTCTCTCTCTCTCTCTCTCTCTCTCTCTCTCTTGGAATGCTGGAAATAGACAAGGTGGAAAAACTATCAGGAACTAGAGAGATTCAAGTATAACACACAGAATACAAGAGATAGAAGAAAAAAATCTCAGGCACTGAAAATATACTAGGCGAAATAGATTCATCAACCAAAGAAAATCTTAAGTTCAGTAAATCCCTGGCACAAAATATCCAGGAAACATGGGACTGGAACACAATGAAAAGGTCAACCCTAACATAAATAGGTATAGAAGAAGGTGAAGAAACCCAACTCAAAAGTGCAGAAAATATATTCAACAAAATCATAAAAGAAAACTTTCCCAACCATAAGAAGGACATGCCTATGAAAGTACAAGAAACTTACCAAATACCAAAAAAGTTCCCTAGCCACATAATCAAAACAAACTTACAGATTAAAGAAAGAATATTAAGAGCAGCGAAGAAAAAATGCCAAGTAACATATAAAGGTGGACCTATAGACCTATCAGAATTACACCTGACTTCTGCATGGAAACTCTGAAAGCCAGAAGGTCCTGGATAGTTGTACTACAAATTCTAGGAGACCACGGATGCCAGCCTAGATTACTACACACAGCAAAATTCTCAATCACTACAGATGGAGAAAACAAGATATTGCACAACAGAGCAAGATTTACACAATACATGTCCACAAACCCAGCCTTAAAAAAACATTCTGGAAGGAAAATGCCAACCCATGGACTTTAACTACACAGACAATAGATAATCCCACTTTAACAGAAGCCAAAATAAAAACCAGAGTTAAATTTACCAACAACTCCACCACTACCAACAGATTAAAAACAAACCAGAATTAACAACAAATGGTCCTATCTTGAGCCTGCTCTCACCTGATCTTTGGGCCCATTTGCCTGCCTCTGCCTGAGGTGAGTCTGAGGCCAGCCCAGACCAAATACCCCCATCCCACATCCTTTCCTGGGAATTACCTGGGTTAGCTCTGCATTTTTTGCTTCCCCCTATAACCTTGGCCTGAATATGTGTATTGGGTGTTTTTATCCAATGTGATAGGTTACCTGGCTTGAGTGTTCCTAAGCAAACCATATAGTAAAAGTGCTACATGGAAATGTTTACCCTGCAAGTCATAGAAGGGGTATAGTTTGTCTGGTTTCCTCTGAGACCACTTTCAAAAGCATAGTCCTTACATCCAGTGATAGCTGTTAGACAGCTACTCACACAGATTCATTTCACTTCTGTGTCTCTCAAAGATAGTCTATGAATGCATGAGACTCAGTCCATAAATGGTGTCATTTGATACCTCAGGTGGTGCCCTGAGCTGAGGAGTTCCACATCACCTGAAAATGATGACACCTCTTGGCTTTTGTCATTATAGCATCTCCTACCTGAAAAATGGCCTTATAAGATACACAGCTTCCTTATTGTTCAACATTTCTGTTCACATAAGGGTCATTGTGATCATTTCCTCCTCCTTTAATAGTCTTAAGATTAGAGTCAAGCAGTTTCTGAGTTTGTGCACAAGTGTGTGTCCAATACCCAAGGAGCTTGAACTCAAAGACCCATACATGTGAGGAAAGCACTCTATCACTGAATTTCATCCCTAGGATAAAGAATTCTAGAACATGGCTCTTTGAGGGTATAATATAATACCACCACATAACATCACCAATGTGACAGCATGAAGTTATTTCCAGGAGAGACAATATTAAGAGCAAACTCGTCATAGGCAAAATATACTAAACCCACAAACAGGAGACCAGGACTGTTAGTCATCAGAAATGCTGAGTATTGACATAGAGCTGTAATTAAAACTTATCAAAGGCATTTTGAGATTATTAAGGGAGCCTAATATGTCCACTGCAACAATTAGGGATGGAATGACCCTATAATTTAGATGTATGCACATGTGCACATATGTGTAAATGGGGATTCCCAATCATCCCTTTGCCACGTTGTGGCATTGACCTGTATTACATTTACTTATTTTGGTCTTAATCCCAATCACATTCTGTAGCATTGATTGCTGCATTCTCCTGGATTTTTGGAGCTTACTTTCCTGTTGCAGGTAATTGGAAAACATGGTGCCAGCAGGGCCAGAGGATATGTGGAGAGATTTGGAGTAAAAAAGCCTGTGCTTGAACCCTCTCCCTGACATGACTAGAGACTGGCCTTTGGGCCCAGGACACATCGCTTTCCTAGTCTGCCAAATGGGTGCTATTAACCCAGGTTGAGCTATAGCGCTGATTCAAGTAGGGAAGGAGCTACCCAAGTGATTGCACTTTACAGATGGTGAAGCCTTTTATAGAGTGTAATGTGGACAATGTGAGTCCATGCTGTTGTTAAAGTTAAGGCTGCGTGTAGTAACTGCACCCTTTTCCCTCAAGGGAGAAGCCTTCTTCCTTTCATGTCCCTGTGTGTGCCCTTCAGCCCTTTGGAATGCACTGTTAATTCTGTCAGAGAAGTGCATAGCAATGCTGTGGCTTAAGTGCAAAATCCAGATATGAACAGCTTATGTGTTGTTCCTTACAGTTCCATTTTTTTATCTACTGTTGATAAAGTCTAAGCTACTGAACACCATTTCTTTCTTGCGAGGCACTGTAAAGCTGGGTGGGATGACTGTCCCTTACATAACATGCCTTTTATGGGAATGTGTTCATCTCACATCGTCACATGACAAAGATGTTTGGGGAGGGGTGGGCCAGAGATACAGAGCCTGCCTAACCTGTGGCATACCCCAGTCATGGTAAAACTATCAACACAATTAATGAGGCTTCTGATGGGTGAAGTGAGGCCCCATTAGAAAAAAGGCAATGCCATTTAGTAATTGATACTGTTATGTGGTTAGGATAATCGGTGTGGCCTGCCAGGCATGGCTTTTAAGATTGTGCTAGGGGATTTCATCCTAGGTGCTCACAAATTTGATCCAGACACTTTACCAGTCACTAGGCTCCCCAGCCCTGAGCTGTAGTTTTAATTAACTTCAATCTACCTTTGAATAATACCAGCCCTTTCCTGAGTAGTGATGCCCCTACCACAGTATGTTCCCTTTCTGACTCACACTCTTAGGTGGACTGTTTGTAGGAGGAGCAGACCAGCATGTTTATCACAGTCACAAGATAGCAGGCAGCATCTTTAAGAGACATTTCCAGTGCATTAGGAGTGTTGCCACTACTCTCAAAACCTCAAGTGTGTTTCATAGGCTGGGTATGAAAGAGAGTCTCCCATTGTGCCTTGATTGGAATTGTGATGGTGATTTCATTGCAACACTTGTCATCAGTGAAGAGGACAACTTGTGTATTACACAAGATTCATGGGACTGGCTAAAATAGGCATTAATATAATTTTATTAGGGGAGAAATCACTTACATAAGATGCAGATGAACACTGTAATTCCCTGCTCTAAAGATCCATACAGACTGCCCTCCTTGACCAGATCAGGAACAAGACAAAGAGATGGGATCTGGGGCCCCAGACTTAGCCTCCAATAGGGTATGTCCCCAACTGTATCCATGCCCCAATGAGCATGATCAGTGCTACAGGTGCAGACGGGTGGATATCTCACTTCACACCAGTGCAGCATGATTTGCCTGTATGATTGCACCATGCTAACCTCTCCCAGCCATTTTTAAAGAGACAGAAATTCCTGCACTGCACCATTCTGATTTTCTCTCATGAGAGGCTGCAGATCCTTGTTCCTTAAATGTTGTGGCTCAGCTTGAGGCCCTGTGAGTACTCTGGGCAGGAGGCTGTGGCTGAGATGTAGGTTGTTAATATCATCCTGAAGCCACTGTGCCAGAGGAAGCCAATAACCTTGGAGAAAAAGAGATTTTTTTTTGACAGGATGGGGTGAGGGTGGTTGCCTTGGTTACCGGGAGAGAGAGCTGGGGCTCATGGAGACTATCACATGACCAGCCGCTTTCTGCAGGATTCAGGCCTGAAGCAAGAGTGTAGGGAACATGTTCACTATTTCAGAGCCTTCTCTGCAATAGGACTTTCCTGAAAGTGCTCTGAGTCTGTGTGTGACAAGCAAAGACACAGAGCAGAAGGACACAGGCTCTGGGCACAAGCTCTGTCATTCATTGGATTTTCAATGAGAGTGTGCAGATTGGCAGACACTTCCTCCTTGTGCAAAGAATCAGGGTCTGTGAGCTCCCGTGTGGCACTGGTCCCCAACCCCAGATGCTGTTCTTTCTGTGCTGGGGGCTGTCATGGTGCATGTGCAGGGAAATTTCACACAAGTGCAGAAATGAAACATTGTTTAGATTCTATGGTTTGATGGTCACACAAAAGAATTCTCAAGATTGGAGACAGCACCTCTCTCTCTCTCTCTCTCTCTCTCTCTCTCTCTCTCTCTCTCTCTCTCTCTCTCTCTCTCTTCCTCCCTCCCTCCTTCCCTCCCCTCTCTCTCTTTCTGTGCAGAATTTAGAAATTTGTGAAACTTCTCACATCATAAATTTACTCACAGGCTGTAGCACTAAGTTACCATGAATATGTATATATGCATGCGTGTATGTATGTATGACAACCTCACTGTCTGGGCTGAGGTGCACATGCAACCCAGAACACATGGAGAACCGAGTACTGTGCAGGTAGGGATGGTGGGGTGTTGGTGATACCCTTGGAAAAAGCATCCTCATGGGGTGACCTCTTTCCTGCTTTCTTGATGGTGGCTCTCAACATTTCTTTCATTGCTGTCTTACTGAGTCTGGTGCGAGGTTAGGACTCTAGCAGTGTTAATGCTGGGGGAGTGAGGTGTAATTGCTCACCAACTTAAGACTTCAATGATTTCCTTGCTTTGTGATGTTTGTGAGTATAACATATTGAATTGTGGGAGAGAAAATTTTCTTCTTCAGGAAATCAATGGGCCATCTATGGGGCTTCAGGGCAATGTAGGCATTTTGGGAACAAAACCATGGACACTAAGAGAAAAGACAAAGAAAGGAACACTGCTTAGAGTCCTTCTATCTACCCTGCTGACCTGATAGACATCATTACATCAAGATGTAATGTTTCTGTTCCACAAACCCACACATGTCCAGTAATTTTAATGGCTTTCTGAGCTCATATACTAAGTGTTCAAATAGGACAACTGCTTGCCTGATTGGCATCTTTTCCTAGCAGCTACTAATGGGGAGTCTTCTGGGAAGAGTTAGTGTCACGATCATCTCAGAGGCAGGTTTGTCCACACAGTGTGCAGATGACTTCCAAACACTTTTGAGAAAAAAAAAAACAAAACAGCTTTAGAGCAAAGGAATTCAACATATATTCTGTCCAGCTCTCCTGAGTGTGAGGGACATGGGCTGCACTGTTTCTTTCAGTCATGTCAATTGAGAGGATACAAGTAGGAACATCACATTTCGAGGGATATGTGTGTGCACATTCAAAAGCAGTTGTACATTTGAACTCAGAACACTTCAAACAACTATGGCAAAACCTGTGCAGGCTCAGTGAAGGTCCTGCTCTATGAAAGGTCATTTTGGGACCGAGGATTAAGCTCAGTCACTAGCAGTGCTTGAGGCACAAACATGAGTGCCTGATTTCAGTGAGAAAAGCCAGGCACTGAGGCTTAATTCAGGACCCTAGATTTGGTGAGGCAAAGAATTGTGGGCAGGCCAACTGGGATCACTGTCCTGCAAGCCCAGGCTAATTGTGAGCTTAAATACAACAGGAAGCCAGCCTCCACAAACAAGGTGCCAAAGTTCTGAAGCATGTGTAAAAGTCTATCCATTGAACACTTTCCCTTGAGCACATGGTCCACCCAAATACAGGTCTGCTAACATAGGACATGCATAGAAACAACAAAGACATACATAAAAGACCTTATAAAGGAAAACTGACCTTAGGTTCACATTTTCTTCCACAGCCCCATGGCCACACATCTCACCAAATCCTGTAGCAGCTATTCTCAGGAAAAAGTTCTTTCCTGTAGCATTAGGGGATACAATCAACACTAGCCATCACTTATGAATGGTGTATAGTATGCATGGAGAGCATGACAAAGAGATGGAGAAAGACAGAACACAAAATAAAAGACAAACGCTGCCACGCTCCAGACATCAGGCTATCCTTTCAGGTAATCAAGTGCATTGTGACATCTAATTTAAACAATGAAGAGACTAATTCCAAATGCCTCCTGGAACCATAACCAAATGATCAATCTCATGATGTACAAGGGATCTTTTAAGATCCAGAAATCCAGATCACACTCAGTACACCTCAAGGCAGAGCTTGGGAGTATGAGTGGGGTCTTTGTGCAAAGATCGTCTTACCATTTTAAATGGACACACCTTGGCCATGCTAACACTTCAGTGGGATCTGAAGGCAAAGGAAAAGGAGAATCATTCACCAGAGTCCCCCAGAGAACTGAGCTGTTCTTCTTGCTGTGTGGAGACAGTGACACCTCCTCCATGGCAAAGGGACATGTACCCTAAGAACTCTTTCTTCCTGACTTTGTCCTTTTCCTAGACAGCCTAGCACTTGCTGCCATTCTTCAGAGCAGTGATTGAGAAACCATGCTATTCTCCTTCCCTCAGCCTTTGGGTCCCTATAGCCTCATATCTAATCTGTGGCAGAGAGGTTTCCTTTTCCTTTTGGATCCCCAGAAAGATGTAGTCCTTCAGGAACCTTTGGGATGAGGCTTGTCTACCCTTATTAAGCAGGGAGACCCTCCATTGTGCCGATGGCCCCCTCCAGAGGGAGAGTATTGTACTTGTGTTATGAAGCTGCTGGTTCTCCAAAGCTCTCCCACCGCTACTCATCCCCATGTTATAGGGTCTAATTTTTATGCCCAGAGTCTGAGAAAAGAAAAAAAAAACAATGACTTTCATTTGGGCCAAAGTTTGTCCTTTATAGCTATTGCCAGCTCACCAGCTCACTTACTGGCCTCCCTTCCTAAATGGATGAAAACTCCTCTTCACAAGCTGGCTCAGAAACACAGGAAATCAGGCCACACTTAAATCCCACCATGAGTACCTCTCCCCTTGGCCAGGTGACTGTAGGGGTGTTGGCAAACTCTTGGTCCAGGTCCCATTCCATCTGACTGACAAGTTTCCAAGATCATCCATCCTAGGATCTTTTCCACTTCCCCAATGAATCACCAGAGCTCAATGTGGCAATTAAGCAAATAGTACAGTCTATCTACACCACACTGAGTGTTTGCTGTACACATATGGAAGTGTCCTTTGCTTTGCCTTCAGCATGCACTTTGTCTGGTGAGGGTCACAGGACAACTGAACCAGGGACGAGCACTGCTTGACAAAAGGTCCCATGGGTGACATCTGGCCACTGGAGTAGCATGGAGAGAGGACCTCCAGACAACATGTGACTGTCCATTAGTGGGATGCCATATTGTTGCACATTTGTGGTTCACAGCCCCTCCAACTCTCATTGGTCCTCATTCCCCACTCATGATTTCTACAGACCTTCCTTGCTTTCCATTAACAAGCTAGTCCCACTTTTAGTCAGACAAATCCTGAGAAAGAGCCCTGTTCCTGGAGTAAAGTAAGGAATCCAAAAGATACTCAGGCAGTTCTGTGATCATATTGAAATGCACAGGGCCTGGCATGTTGACAGCAGCATGTGGTACTCTTGCAGAGGACTGTGAGTTCCTCTGTAAGTTCCATAAAACCTCTTGGGGTAACCTGCAAACACATAGAATCCTAGCCCTCCAAGGAATCCCAAGTCTTGGCGTGGCCTCCATGGGCACTGCACTTACATGCACCTCCAGTCCCCTAAACAGACTTCCTCCCTCCTTCCCTCCCTCCCTCCCTTCCTCCCTCCCTCCCTCCCTCACTCATCTCTCTCTCTCTCTCTCTCTCTCTCTCTCTCTCTCTCTCTCTCTCTCTCTCTCTCTCTCTCTCTTACACACACACACACACACACACACACCAGGACACACACACCAGGACACACACAGACACACACACACACAGAAATTCTCTGGACTGCAAACAGGGCCTTTCTCACCCTCTCTCCCATTCTCTCTCTCTCTCTCTCTCTCTCTCTCTCTCTCTCTCTCTCTCTCTCTCTCTGTCTTTCACACACACACACACACACACACACTCACTCACACACACACACACACACACACACACATACACACAAAGTAGAAATAAGAGATTTTTATTACTGGTATTCTCTTGATTCACTAACTGTCCAATATACTCCAAACATCATTTTTTTCTTTTATGAAAAGTAAATTCTTTTTTTCATATAGTACATCCTAATTATGGTTTCCCTCTGTCTACACCTTTCAATTCCTCACAACCTTCTCTCCCCTCCTGATCTACTCTCTTCCTATCTCTTTATAAAAGATCAGGCTTCTGAGAGATAACAACCATACACCAAGATGAGCTATACTATGATAAAGGAAACACTACCATATCAAAGGTAGACACGGTGATCCAACAGGAGAAAAGTCCCAACAGCAGGCACATGATTCAGAGTCTGCCTTATTCTCACATTCAGGAGTGCCATATTAATACTAAGCCAGTAGGTATAATACATATGCAGAAGACCTGGTGTAGATCCAGATAGGCCTGGGAGCTCATGTGTGCCTTGTTTAGTTGATCAAAGGGCCTTGTTCAGCTAGTGTCCTCCATCCCCTGTGGATCTTACAATCTTTAGCTTCCACTTCCATTGCATCTCTATTTTGGACCCCCATCACTGGGCCTCTGCTAGAGGCCTCAGCTGGAGAATGCCAGGCCCTAGCTAGATCTGCCATTCCATGTAGGGCCATCTCGAGTCCCTGCCTGCTGGATCCTTGACCCCTATTGCTGGGCCTCTGCTAGAGTGGCCTCAGCTGGAGAGTGCTGACCCCTATCTGCAAGGGAACATCCTGAGTCCCTGCCTAGGGGATCTTTGACCCCCCCATCACCAGGCCTCTGCGAAAGGTGAGTCTGGGACCAATTCTGGTTGAATCCCTCACACCCTTCCCTGGGAACTCCCTGGATTGGCCCTGGATTTTGATACCCCCAGTGTCCTGTCCCCAGCCAGAGCACTCCTGGTGCTCTGATACACACCCACTCACCCCCACTAAGAGCCTGCCATCCCCCTACCCTGTGCCCTACCTTGCCTACTGTCCCACCACTCTTGTTAAGCACTGGGACAGAGGGCACAGCCAACAATCCTGCCACATTCGGGGAACCTCCTGGAGCTGTTCTGAGCACACTAGACCTGCCTATCCAGGCAGGACCATCCGGAATCCCCACCTGCCTGATCTCTGACCCCCACAGCCAGTCCACTGCTGGAATTCCGGCCCCTCCCAGAGAACCGCCTATCCCCTTGGGACCATCCTGAGTTCCTGCCTGCTGGATCCTTGACCCCCATCACCAGGACTCTACTTGAGAGGCCTCAGCTGGAGAGTGCCAGTCCCCGGCTAGATCCCCTTATCCACACAGGAATATCCTGAGTCCCTGCCTACTGGACCTTTGACCCCCATCACCAGGGGTCTGCTAGAGGTGAGTCTGGGACAAATTCAGGTGTATCCCCCACCCCACCCCCACATCTTTCCCTGGGAACTGCCTGGATTGGCCCCAGATCTCGCTCCCTTCCATGTCCTGTCCCCCAGTGAGAGCATGCCTGGTGCTCTGATATACACCCACCCACCCCCACCAAGAGCTGGCCCTCCTCCTACCCTGTGCCCTACCCTTCCCACTGTCCCACAGCTCTGGTTGAGCACTGGACACAGGGGGGAGCCAACAATCCTGCCACCTTCTGTGAACTTCCAGGAGCTGTTCTAAGTATACTAGACCTGCCTATCCACTAAGGACCACCAGAATTCCCCCTTGCCTGATCTCTGACCCCCACCTCCGGTACTCTACTGGAGTTCCTGGCCCCTCCCGGAGATCTGCCTATCCCCTTGGGGCCATCCTGAGTCCCTGTCTACGGGATCTTTGACACCCATCGCTCCAGAGCTACAGACATCGAACTTCTGACTCAACCTAAGCACACCAGGGGAGAGTAAGAGAAAGAGAGAAACACACACAGAGAGAGGGAGGGAGGAAGGGAGGGAGAGAGAGAGAGAGAGAGAGAGAGAGAGAGAGAGAGAGAGAGAGAGAGAGAGAGAGACCCCACCTGTACCTACTGGAAGAAGCAATGGGAAGATGGCAATACAAGAAAACACCTAAGAATAGAAAGACAAGCATGACACAAGCAGAATCTAGGAACTCTGCACCAACTACACCTAAACACCCCAAAGCAGATGAAACAGAATAGAATGACTTAAAAAATATCTTCATAAAAATGATAGAGGCCCTCAAAGATGATGTGAGAAAATCCCTCAAAGAAATGGAAGAAAAAACAACAACAACAAAAAAACTGGAAGAAATGAACAAATGTCTTAAAGAAAGTACGGAAAACCAAGAAAAAACAATTAAACAGGTGAAGGAAACATTTCAAGATTTGAAAACTGACATAGAGACAATAAAGAAAACACAAACCAAAGGACTGCTGGAAATAGAAAAACAAAAAGTAAACGATCTGGAACTACAGACACAAGGATAACCAAAATAATACAAGAGATGGAAGAGAGAATCTCAGGCGCTGAAGATAAACTAGAGGAAATAGATTCATCAAACAAAGAAAATCATAACTCCAACAAATCCTCAACAAAAAACATCCAGAAAATGTGGGACACTGTGAAAAGGCCTAACCTAAGAATAATAGGTATAGAGGAAGGTGAGGAAGCCCAGCTCAAAGGAGCAGAAAACATATTCAACAAAATCATTAAAGAAAACTTTCTCAATCTGAAGAAGGACATGCCCATGAAAGTACAAGAAGCACATTAAACACCAAATAGACTGAACGAAAGAAAAAAGACCCCTTGATACATAATAATCAAAACACCTACCATACTGAAAAAAGAAAGAATATTAAGAGCAGCAAAAGAAAAAGGTCAGGTAACAGAAAGGCAGACCTATCAAAATTAACCTGACTTCTTCACGGAAACTCCAAGGCCAGAAGGTCCTGGATAGATATTGTACAAATACTAAGAGTCCACGGATGCCAGCCCAAGCTACTATACCCAGCAAAACTTTCAATCACTATAGATGGAGAAAACAAGTTATTTCATGACAAAGCCAGATTTTCACAATACATATCTTCAAATCCAGCCCTACAGAAAGGTCTGGAAGGAAAATTGCAACCCAAGGAGGTGAACTACTCTTACAAAGACATAGGCAATAGATAATCCCACTTCACCAAAACCCAAGGGTAAAGCAGGACAAATATAGTCACAATACCACTGCCAACAACAAATCTAAAACAAACAAGCATTAACAATCAATGATCCTTATTTCCCTCAACATTAATGGTCTTAACTCACCTATAAAAAGACACAGGCTAAAAGAATGGACATGAAGACAAAATACATCCTTCTGCTACATACAAGAAACACATTCAGCTTCAAAGAGAGACATTACCTCAGAGTAAAGGGCTGGAAAAAGATCATCCGAAAAATGGACCCAAGAAGCAAGCAGGTGTGGCTATCCTAATATCTAACAAGTTAGACCTCAAACCAAAATTAATCAAAAGAGATGAAGACGGTAATTTCATATTCATCACGGGAGAAATCCATCAACACAAAATCTCAATTCTGAACACCTATGCCCCAAATACAAAGGCACCCACATTTGTAAAAGAAACGCACTAAAACTCAAACCTCACATAAAACCTCATACACTTACAGTAGGAGACTTCAATACCCCTCTCACTGCTAGTCAGGACCACCAGTCAGAAAACTTAACAAAGAAACAAAATAACTAACAGAAGTTATGTCTCAATTAGGTTTAACAGACATCTATAGAACCTTCCATCCAAACACAAAAGAATATACATTCTTCTCTGCACAACATAGAATTTTCTCTAAAAATGACCACATACTAGGCGACATAACAAACCTCAACAGATACAAAAAAAATTGGAATAGTCCCCTGTATCTTATCAGACCACCATGCTTTAAAGTTGGAATTTAACAACAACACAAATCGCAGAACCCCTACTAACTCATGGAAACTGAACAATGTGCAATTGCACCATACTTGGGTCAAAGAAGAAATAAAGAAAGAAATTAAGGACTTCCTAAAATTCAGCGAGAATGAAGACATAAAATTCCCAAACTTATGGGACACCTTTAAAGCAGTATTACGAGGGAAGTCCATTGCATTAAGTGCCCATATGAAGTAAACAGAGGATAGTCACATTAGAGAATTAACAGCACAACTGAAAGCATTAGAACAAAAAGAAGCAAACTCACCCCAGAGGAGTAGATGCCAGGAAATAATCAATTTGAGGGCTGAAATCTATAAAGTAGAAACCAGGAAAACAATACAAAAAATCAATGCAACAAAGAGTTGGTTTTTCAAGAAAATCAACAAGATAGGCAAACCTTTATCCAAACTAACCAAAAAGCAGAGAGAGAACATGCAAATTAACAAAATCAGAAATGAAAAGGGGGACACAACAATGGACACAGAGGAAATCCAGACAATTTTCAAGTCATATTTTGAAAACCTGTGCTCCACAAAATTTGAAAACTCAAAGGAAATGGACAAAATTTTGGATAAATATCACTTACCAAAATTAAATCAAGAACAGACAAACAACTTAAACAGACCTAGAACCCCCAATGAAATAGAAGCAGTCATCAAAACCTTGCAACCAAAATAAGCCCAGGGCCAGATGACTTCAGTGCAGAATTCAACCAGAAACTCAAGGAAGTGCTAATACTAATATCCTTAAATTGTTCCACACAATTGAAACTGTAGGTTCATTACTGAACTCTTTTTATGAGGCCACAATCATCTTGGTACCCAGGCCACACAAAGACACAACTAAGAAAGAAAACTACAGACCAATATCCCTCATTAACCTTGATGCAAAAATACTCAATAAAATACTGGCAAACCGAATCCAAGAATACATCAGAGAAATCATCCACCATGACCAAGTAGGCTTCATCCCTGGGTTTCAGGGATGATTTAACATACAAAATCTATCAACATGATCCACCATATAAACAAACTGAAAAAGAAAAACCACATGATCATCTCCCTAGATGCTGAAAAACCATTCGACAAAATTCAACACCCTTTCATGATAAAGGTCTTGGAGTGATCAGGGATAACAGGAACATACCTAAACATAATAAAAGCAATATCCAGTCAAACTGAATGGAGAGAAGTTTAAGGCAATTCCTCTAAAATCAGGAACAAGACAAGGCTTCAATATTGTACTTGAAGTTCTAGCTAAATAGATCAAGGGGATCCAAATTGGAAAGGAAGATGTCAAACTTTCACTATTTGAAGATGATATGATAGTTTACATAAGTGACCTATAAAACTCTACCAGGAAACTCCTACAGCTGATAAACACCTTCAGCAAACTATCAGGATACAACATAAACAATCACACAAAAATCAGTAGCGCTAATTTATTCAGACATCAAAGTGGCTGAGAAAGAAATCAGAGAAACAGAACCCTTTATACTAGCCACAAACAACATAAAGTATCTTGGGGTAACACTTACTACACAAACAAAAGACCTATATAATAAGAACTTTGTGTTTGTAAAGAAAGAAATTAAAGAAGATATCAGAAAATGGAAAGAGCTCCCATGCTCTTGGATTGGTAGGATAAATATAGTAAAAAACGTCAATCTTGCCAGATTCAATCCAATCCCAATTAATATCCCAGCACAACTCTTCACTCACCTTGAAAGGAAAATAATCAAACATATATGGAAAAAGAAAAGACCCAGGGTAGACAAAACAACCCTGTACAATAAAGGAACTTCAGGAGGCATCAACATGCCTGACTTTAAGCTCTACTACAGAGCTATAGTCCTGAAAAACAGCCTGGTATTGTCACAAAAATAGACAAGTAGACCTATGGAATCAAATATAAAATCCTGATATTAACCCACATTCCTATAAACACCTGATTTTTGACAAAACAGCTAAAAGTATACAATGGGAGGAGGAATGCATCTTCAACAAATGGTGGTGTCACAACTGGATGTTGATGTGTAGAAGACTGCAGATAGACCCATGTGTATCGCCACACACAAAATTCAAGTCCAAATGGATCAAAGACCTCAACAAAAATCCAGCCACACTGAACATCTTAGAAGAGAAATTGGGAGGTACCCTTGAACAAATTGGTACAGGATACTGCTTCCAGAACATAACTCCAGTAGCACAGACACTGAGATTGACAATTAATAAATGGCACCTCCTCGAACTTAGAAGCTTCTGTAAGGCAAAGGACACAGTTGACAAGACCAAACAGCAGATCTCAGACTGGGAAAATATCTTCACCAAACCTACATCTGACAAAGGGCTGATCTCTAAAATATACAAAGAACACAAGAAATGAGACAACAAAACACCAAATAATGTTATTTTAAAATGGGGTACAGAACTGAATAGAGAACTCTCAAATGAGGAAATTAAAAAGGATGAAAGACACTTAAGAAAGTGCTCAACATCCTTAGATATAAGGAAAATGCAAATCAAAACAACTTTGAGATACCATCTTATTCCTGCCAGAATGGCTAAAGTTAGCAATACCAAGGACAACTTATGCTTGAGAAGATGTGGAGAAAAAGGGAAGAGGGAGGGACGGAGGAAGGGAGAGGTACCTGGGATCCATATGTAAAATAAAAATTCAAAAAATAATTTTAAAAAATTCTGTTTCTCCTGTCCAGGAGATCCATGCATCCCCACCGAGACCTCTACTTTTTACCTAAACTCTCCAAGTCTAAGGAGTGTAATTTTGTTATCATTTATTTTTTGCTTGTTTCTTTATTTCTCTTTGAGACCGGATCTTGTTATGTGTTATTGACTGTCCCAGAACTCACTATGTAGATCACTCTGGCTTGGATGGCACAGAGATCCACCTGCCTCTGCCCCATCAATTGCAGGAATTAAGGAATTCTACCACCACTGCCCACAGTTTATCATTTATGTAATGGCCAATTTACACTTATGAATGCATACCATATTTGTCTCTCTGAGTCTACCTTACCTCACTCAAGATGACTCATTTCTAGTTCCAACCATTTATCTGCTAATTTCATGATGCCATTTTTAATGCTATGTAATGTTTCCTTGTGTAATCGCACCATGTGTTCATTATCCATTCTTTTAAAATACGTCTAGGTTGTTTCCAGTTTCTGGCTATTATGAATAGAACAGCAATAGTCATGTTTGAGCAAGTGTTCCTGAGTTTGGATGAAGTATCCTTTGGGTATATGGCCAAGATTGGTATAGCTGTATCTTGAGGTATGTTGACACCCAAGTGTCTCAGGAACTGACATGTGATTTCCATAGTGGTTTACGAATGTGCCCTCCAAGTAGCCATGGAGGAGTGTTCCCCTTGCTCCACCTCTTCAGTGGTATGAGCTGCCTCTTGTGTTTAGGACCTTCGCCATGATGACAGGTGTAAGATGGTATCTCAATGTAGTTTTAATTTGGATTCCTCTGATGGCTAAAGCCGTTGAACATTTCTTTTAAGTATTTCTAAGCCATTTGAGGTGTCTCTATAGAAAATTAACTGTTTAGATCACTGTACGGCCTCTTAATTGGATACTTTGAGTGTTTGATACCTAGTATCTTCAGTTCTGTATATATTTTGGAAATTAGCACCATATGACTTTTGGAGTTTATAAAAAAATATTATTTTTACCAATTATAGGCTGCTGTTTTGTCCAATTGTTTGTGTCCTCTGCAGATAAGAAATATCCTTCTATATGGTGCACATATTGGTTTCTTTTATTGATTGATGAATAAAGCTATTTTGACCAATGTTTAGGCAAAATATAGCTAGGAGGAAATCCAAACAGAGTTACAGAGAGAAAAGAGGCAGAATCAAGTTCCACCATGTAGCTGCCCAAGGAGTAATATGCTGAACAATGCCAGTTAGCCATAGCCTCAGGACAAAAATGGATTAATAGAAATGGGTTCATATATAACAGAAAGCTAGCCAGTAATATTCATGAGCCATTGGACAAAGTTATAATTTAATATTAGCCTCTGAATGATTATTTCATAAGATGCTATAGGGACTGAGCATGTTGGACAGAACGAGGTGCAATGGGATCAGTTGAGATAGAGAAAAACTTCCAAGTACTCTCTGCTTTACTGAAAAGTTTCAGTTTTATGTATCACTACATCGTGGTGTCTCTTTTATTAGTTGTTGATCTTAGGTTCTGGGTTAATTTATTTTATTCAGGCAGCTGTCTCCTGTGCCAATATGTAGCATGAATAATAAAAATGCAGAAACAGGTTTTATGGTTCAACCTGAAGAAGAAAAAAGCAAAGCATCCAACCCCTAGAGAGTTCTTACCATGGCTGGGGTGTCTTCAGCATGACTGTAGATTGAATTTAATACACTCCTGTCTCCAAACTCTCTAGTACTAGAATGAAAGATGTGCCCACCACTGCCAGTGCCTGACTTGTATGTCTGACTCTTGGGGCTAGCTTTGCACTCTGATAATCAGACATTTATCTGTTAAATCATAAACAAAAAAATCACCACACCCAATGAGGTCAATGTTGGGCACCAATTTTCTCTTCTGTCAGGGTCAGTGTATCTAGTTTTATATTGAAGTTTTGGATGCACTTAGACTTGAGTTTTGTGCAGGGTGATAAGATTATCCTTTGTATATAGGAGGGCACCTGATTCCTTTGGGTTAGTTGTGCATGCAGACACATCACTGAATGTGTTTATCAGTTCTAGATGTTCTCTGGTGTAATATTTAGGGTTACTTATTTAAACTATCATATCATCTGCAAATCACAATGCTATGACTTCTTCCTTCCCAATTTGACCATCAGTTGACTTATTGCTGTAGCAAAGACTTGTACTATATTGCATATGAATGCAGAGTGTGGACAACTTTGTCTTGTTCTTGGTTGTACTGGAATTTCTTTGAGTTTCTCTCCATTTAAGTTGATGGTGGTTACTGACATGCTGCAAACTGTCTTTACTCTATTAAGGCAATTCCCTTATATCCCTATTCTATTTAGGACAATTATCATGAAGGGGTGTTTTATTTTGTCAGTGAATTTTTGTGCATTTATTGAGACAAGCATATGGCTTTTGTCTTTCAGTCAGTTTATGTGGAGGATTATATTTACTGATTTTTATTTGTTGAACTACCCCAGAATATCTGGGACATGTTTTGGGATTCATTTTATTAGTACTTTATTGCATATTTTGGGGTCTATGTACAAAAAGGAAATTGTTCTGTAATTCTGTTTAATTTTTTACTGTTTATGTCATTTGAATATCGTGGTTACTGTGGTCTCACAAGATTAATTGGCTATGTTCCTTCTGTTGGTACTTCATAAAATAATTTGAAGATCATTGGATTCTTTAAGTCTTCTTTGAAATTTTGGCTGATTTCTGTGCTTTGCTGTTGGAGTCGTTTTTGGAATGACAGATTTTAATGACTTATTTTATTTCCCTCAGGGTTATAGGTCAACTTAGATTGTTTATCTGGTTTTTTATTTACCTGTGTTGTGGTACCTACTGAGAAAATAATCTATTTTTTTGAGATTTTCTATTTAGTGAAGTATGGTTTTTTTAAACAATGCCCTCATGATTCCCTGGATTTGCTCACTGTTTGCTGTTCTGTGTACCCTTTAGTTTCAGACTTTGTTTCCTTAAATCTTCTCTCTCTCCTTTCAGTTAGTTTGCATGAAGGTTTGCTGACCTTGTGGAGTTTTAAAAGAACTAAGTCTGTTTCAGTTATTTTTGTGTTGTTTTATTTGTTTATATTTTATTGGTTTCAACCTTGAGTTTGATTATTTCTTGGCAAATGTTCCTTTTGGGCCTGTCCACGTTTTTCTTCTAGATCTTTCTTATGTGCTGTTTTGTGGCTAGTATGAGATCATTTTAATTTTCTTTTATGTAGAACCTTAGTTATAGAATCATTCCTCTTAGCACCGCTTTAATTGTGTCTCATAAGTTTGGGAATGTTGCACATTCTTATTCATTGTGTTTAGCATGACTTTAATTTCTTTCTGAACTTCGTTCATGATATATTTTTTCTTGTATTTTCTTGTTTTGTTTTTTTGTGTTTGTTTTTTATTTTTCAAGACAGGGGTTCTCTGTGTAAAAGGTCTGGGTGTCCTGGAACTTGCTTTGTAGATCAGGTGCCTGAAACTCCAAGAGATCCACCTACCTTTGCTTCCCTCCCGAGTGCTGGAATTAAGGGTATGAAACATCACCACCAAGCAAGATGCATTTTTCATTCATAAGTGTTGTTGTTTAGTTTCCTTGATTTCATATGTTTTTGTTGTTGTTCTTGTTGTTCCTGATGGTTTCCAGATTTAATCTGTGGTGGTCAGATAAGGTTCAAGGAGTCATTTCAATTTTCTTGTATAAATTGAGACTTGCTTTGTGTTCAAGGATGTGATCAATATTGGAGAAAGTTCCAGCATGTGCAGTTACAGATATGTTCTCTTGTGTTTTGGTGAAATGGTCTGTAACTGGTAAGTCTACTTTGGTTTATCTTATGTGTTACCTCGAGCATTTCTCTATATAGATATTGTCTAAGCGACTGTGAAGTCTGCAATCAGCATTTTGGAAACCTCATTTTCAGGTCATCATAGCCTGTGGTTTATCAGGGGTTGCTCTTTTAGACAGTCAGTCATTCCTTGAGTGACTCTCATAGAAATGCAGAGGAAGTCAGGGGTATGAAATAAAGTACAGGACACAGACACAAGAGGAAAGCTGAGATGCCAAACTATTGTCCTTCCTTCTAGATATTTTATGGGTCCAAGTGAGGATGAGGACTAGATGTTTTTTTCTTTCCTTTAGAATCCAAAACAGCTTCTAAGTGCCTGTTATACACCTAGGGTCTAGGACAGACAGAAGAGTCCAAGGCTGAGAAGGATGCTGGAGCAGGCCTAGATTACCTGTGGCCAGGAAAGTGTCATCACTGCAAGTACAGCATCTGTGTCAGTCCATAATATTTTCCTATATACCTCCTCACTTTTAGGTGCCATGTGCTAAGGGGTTTGGAAATGGTAGATGAGAGTGATGCTGTTCTAGATAGGCTTTACATGTCCATCACTGGATGAGACATTGGCTTTCATGAGTGTGTGTTATATTCTGAGAACACCAGTGTAATGGTGGAGACATCCTCCTGCCTTTGAATGGCACTCCAGAGCTGTCAGGCAGATGGTTCTCTTCTTCCGTGAAACTCGGGTTGAACAGGCTCCCAACCACTCCAGCAGAATGAGAATCCTCAGAGTTACAGCTTCATTTGTGGGAAGACACATTCTGGACTGGGGGTCAAGTAAAATCTTTCAAGTTGATAATGATGAATTAGTGCCCACGAACAGAGTGTTTCTCATTCATTTGAATCTGGACTGGTGTTCTTTTTCTCTCTTTCCACATCCCTTGCACCTTGTTCTTAAAGAGTAATGGAAAGAGGAAACATGATGTGGCTGGCATGGAGCAGATTCATCACTTCTTTTCACACTGAGAGCAAGGGATGCATTCCCATGAACCAGCAGGCTCAGCTCACAGAGCTGCTTCTGAGACTGAGTGGAAGGAGAACAGTAGCTCTCAAACAGTCCACTCCAAAAAGGTGTCACATCCTTCCTTCCCACTTTGTCTTTCCTCCAGGTTTGTCCATTTTTGTGTAAGGTGAGAACCTGAATATGTTTTCCTGTCTCACACAATGTTACTTGCTGAGGATTCCACATTGCCTTGCCCATGCTGCCCATAGACTATTGGAGAGTAATACCTTCATATGTAAATATTGCCATTCACACCTGCACACTCACCAAATGCTTACATACTCACCACACATGCTTACACACTGTGTACAAGTAGCAATGACATGGCAGCCTGAAAAGAATTCTGTGTATCACAGGCACCCGCTGTGTGTGGCTGCGTCACTCCACACAAGACTATGAGTGAGGCAAGGGAAGAGGACTAAGAGCTGGTGAATGAGGGATCATCAGGTCATCTAGACAGTCTTGGTATCTTAGTGTCGGTGGGAGCAGTCAGGATTCTGAGGCAGGGAGTCAATCCGGTAGACAATGGAGCCTTTCATGGACTACCTAGACTAGACCAGACATAAGTTCACAAATGATTGAGAGTGTGAGTTCAAGTTGTTGCTCAGAGTGTCCAGCATCCCTTGGACTATCCAATATGAGTATCTGGGAGGGAACTGGAAACTGAGGATCATCACCAAGATGGAGGTGCAGGTGTTGAACTGAGAGTCATCAGTAGATGGCGACACAGCACAACGCTTAAGACCCAAAGTGCTTGTGAGACTAGGAAGACTGAGTCAGAGGAGGAATAGAGGAGGAGGAGGAGGAGGAGGAGGAGGAGGAGGAGGAGGAGGAGGAGGAGGAGGAGGAGGAGGAGGAGGAGGAGGAGGAGGAGAAGGAAGAGGAGAAGGAGGAGGGAGAGAGAGAGAGAGAGACAGAGACAGAGACAGAGACAGAGACAGACAGAGAGACAGAGAGAGACAGAGAGACAGAGAGAGAGAGTACATATCATAATAGAGGGAGCCATTATAGGTTTGGAAACCTACAAGGATGACCCCAACTAACAATCTGAGCAACAGTAGAAATGCTACCTTATATGCCCTTCCCTGATAATGAGATTGATAACTAATTTATCATAGAGCCCTCATCTAGCAGCTGATTGAAAAGGAAGCAGACACCCAGAGCTACACACTGAGCAAAACTCCTGGAATCCAGTTGCAAATTGGGAGCAGTGATAAGAAAAGGGGTCAAGACCAGGCTACAGAAACCGACAGAGACAGCTGACCTGAACAAGGGGAGCTAATGGACCCCCAGACTGCAAGCTGGGGAACTAGCATTGGACCGACTCAGACTTCCTGAACATGGGTCTCAGTTATAAGGCCTGGGCACTCTAAGGGACCTCTGACAGTGGAACCAGGATGTATCTCTGGTGCACAAAAGGACTTTGGGACCACATTCCCCATGGAGGGATACTCCCTTAGTCTAGAGGCAGGAGGGTAGGCCTAGTCCCTGCTCCAAATGACTTGATAGATTTAGATGATCCCTCTTAGAAGGCATCACTCTCCCTGTGGAGTGGGGGAGAATGGGATGGGAAGTGTGTTGGGGGGCATGGGAGGGAGAGAAGGAGGAAGAGGGAGCTGGGATTGATATGCAAAATAAGAAGTAGGAAAAAAAGACCCAAAGAGCTAAGGTTGATGTGGAGGTTCCAGGACCTGTTAAATCCTTCACTGGGTAGAGCAAGCCAATGCCCTCTGTGCTGCCTCCATTTTACAGTGTCAAGGAGAGTGATTGTGACAACAAGGTGACCAAAAACTGTAATGCTGTTGCCATCACTTAATGAAAGTCAATGTTGACCTTTGTAAACAATGATTGGCTGTTCAGAGAAGAAGGAGCTAAGCAGACAGGCAGGGGGTAGAGGTGAGTGAGGACTATGGAACAAGTGAATATAGGCTAATTCTAATGGTATTCATGTGTGCACTGCCATGAAGAAATCCATTATTTGTGTTCTACAAAGCCAGTTAGGGGCTGGGACTGCATTTCATTGGATAGAGATGCTTATGATGCAGGAAGTCTTTGGTGGGCTCACAAGACTCATGTAAAAGAGGTGTGCTGGCATGAGCCTTTAAAGCTGACCTTGAGATGAGGAGGCTGCAGGATCAGAACCTGGTTAGAAAGGGAATTTGTGGCCAGACTGAGCTACATGAAACCCCGAACACTCACACCCTGATAAATATCCAAGTTCAACACCTTTCAGTGAATCCATGGGTGTTCACATTGACACACACTGTTCCTTGGGCTGTAAGCTGCTGCTTGCCTCTGCATGGTCCTTCATGTAAGGAACACTGGGCAGTTTCAGTGTGTTCCACTAAGAAACAGACATAAACAAAGAAATGGAAATTAGTGGTCTGTGGTGGACTCTAAAGAAAAGGCCATCCCAGCCTGTGACACACTGGTTCTCACTCCTGTTCAATCCACCTCATGGACACCACATCCCCTACATCACCACCCTGAGGACAGGGGCTAGGACCAGTTTTCCCTCCCTGTACTGTTTGTTCACTCTCAGCACTTGTCAAGTGCTTCCTTGGTCACAATGAGTCCCAGCAAGGCTGCAGAGCCTCTGGCAGGTCCCCTCCAGTGCTGCCACACTGTCTCCTGGGGCTGGGTGTATTGTGGGGGCTGATCGTCTCAGGGCCCTCAATCAGATTGTGACACTTCATTTCACATGAAATGAGAAAAAGAAATCCAGCTGGAACTTCAAGGTAAGAATCTGATCACCAGTTACACCTACTCCTGTCTCCTTCCCCCAACTTACCTTATGGTGTCCTTGCAGGGAAAGAGCCAATCTTCCTGAGAAAGCATCCTGCATCTTCATGGTGGCTCTGGGGCTATCCAGACCCCAGCTTCTGAGAGACCTATGGAAGGAGTGCCCAGCATCTCCGATCTTTCTGTAGACCTTGAGCTCTGGGATTCCCCCTGCTTTTCTCCCCTCAAGACTGCTCTCTGTTGTACAACATCCTGGTGTCCAGAGACATCAAAAGGTTACCAGTCTCCTATCATCAGGTGAGTTGAGAATTAGTGGTTCAGGAGACTAAGCACGTATATTTATCAAGCACAACTGGACTTCCCAAGTGAGCTGTTGCAACATATTTCTAGGGTCATGACTATGATGTAATAATCTAAAACTCTGTGCAGAAACATTTTGTCCTCTTCTGATTGTAAAAACCTGTCCTTCATTGGTGGTATGGAACTCCTGAGCCAATTAGAATTGAATGTGTGAAATTGAATTTTCAGGCATGGGTCACATGTCTTACAGTATCCCTCATTCCTCTTCTTTTCTTTTTTTCACCATTGAAAGAACATGATAGCCCATCCATGTAGAAGAATAGAAAAGCTGTCATTGTGTAAGTGTTTGAATGGTGTATTCTATAGTCAGTTTCATAGCAGCCATGGTCACATAGTTAGACTCTCTCTTAAAAATTAAAAAAAAATTGTAAACAGGTATAGAAATTCCCACTAAAGATGAAGTTGAGTGTTACAAATACATACCAAAGAAACCAGTTAAGATAAATAGGGAAGTTTATGTAAAATGATGTTTGTTGAGGACTCTGTAACAACCAAGGTTAGAAGAGTCTTAGGCATGTGATAGCAGGACTAATTAAAATATGATCTGCCCCATATCAAAGTCTTCTGTGGCATATTACTTAATTAGTATGTGTGTCACTTAAGTAAGGCAGAGGTCAAAGAATAGCAGGATTTGTATCCATGGAAGAAAGGAATGCCCAATGAACTCATCCTGGAAGTTCAGCCAGCACCTCTTTCCTGATTCTGTTGGACCTTGGAAGCAATAGCTGACAGAACCTAGGTGTAGAGACAGAATGTTTTGTCTCCATAGTGGGCTGCTGGAGGATGCTGAAAGGAGAGACAGGAGAGAACTGGGGAAGCCTCTACATAGCGCCCGACTGAGCTCAGATGCTGGGCAGCAAATGTACAGAGTCCAGTCACACACACATGGAAGGAACAGAACACTTACAAAAAGCAGAGAGACATTGGACCAAGCAGCTCTTTCAGGATCTCCAGTGCTGAGATCAGTACTAGGGATATCTTGACTGGGGCCTCTTAACCACAAAGCAGGTCATAGCGCCAAACCCATATGGCCTTCTCAACCTTGGAGATAATTAAACAATAAATTTCAGTCACCTATAGCCCATCTTTGGTGGCAGATTGACACAGTATTAATGGAAAACCAATTGGGTTGGAAAAGTCCTATTGTCCTGGATGTAAGCAATCAGAGAACCCTTGTCCTGGAATGCTTGAGCTGTTAGCACAGTATTTACAAAGCAATTATATGCATTCCTACAGTGGTTATTGTTTAACCCAGCTTGTCCAGAATATCTAGTAAGTGCCTCACATTTCATAACCAGCCTCTTGCAATGGTATGGGTGGTGACCACAGGTGACCACTGTGACTAGAAGTCTTGGTAGCTTGTCCTAACAATCAGGGGTTGCCAGCTTTCTTTGCCTTTCTCTCCCAATAATTTGTCATGAAGTCAATAAGAAGAGAAAAGAAGAAAATTACATGTGGTTGGCAAGCATTAGACAAACTCACACACACTAACACACAAACACACACACACAAACACACACACACACACACACACACACCAGGTTTTATTCCTTATTTAGATTACTCATCTCTCATACTAGAAATTCCCACCACAGCAGAGCACTCAGTCCCCCTTCCACTCCTTCCTCTTTCACCTCCTGTCTCCCCCAGATGAATTCCTCTATTTCCCTTCAGAAAAGACCAGGCTCCTGGAGATGCCATCAGAACATGGCATAACAAGTTCCAATAAGACTAGGCAGAAACCCACATATCAGGGGTGGACAAGGCCAAACAATAGGGGAGAAGTGACCCAAGGGCTCTAAAAGCATCAGGGACATGATCACTTACACTACTAGGAGTCCCATAACAGCAGTGAGCTAACCATCATGATATTCACGCAGAGGACATAGTACAGAACCATGCAGGCTCTGTGATTGTTTCTTTACAAAAAGGGGAAGGGACAAATCCCCCAGAGCACATGGGAAGTGGAGGGGGCAGTGAATGGAGAGAGAACTAGGAGAAAGAGGAGGGGAGGAGAGGAAAGCACGTGCAACTAGAAAGATTGAATCAGGGTAGGATTAGAAGACAGGAGAGAGAGAGAGAGAGAGAGAGAGAGAGAGAGAGAGAGAGAGAGAGAGAGAGAGAGAGAGAGAGAGAGAGAGAGAGAGAGAGAGAGGGAGAACATAAAAGAGGGAACCATTATTGGTTTGAAGAGAAAACTGAACCTAAAAAAAGGTCTAGAGAACTACAAGACTGACTCCCAACTACCAATTTGAGCAACCGTGGAAAGGCTACCATAAATGCCTTTCCCTGATAGTGAGATCATCAACTAAATTATCCACCATCATGGAGACCTCATCTAGTACCTGTTGGAAACAGAAGCAAACACCCATAACTAAACACTGAGTCAAACTGGAATCCAGACGCAGAGAGAGAGGACAAGACCAGGTTGCAGAAACACGTAGAGACAGCTGACCTGAACAAGGAGGAGCTAATAGGCCCCCAGACTGATAGCTGGGAATCCAGCATTGGACTGATTCAGACCCCCTGAACATGGGTTTCAGCTAGAAGGACTGAGCAGTCTGAGGGACCTCAGACAGTGGAACCAGGATGTATCCCTGGTGCACAAAAGGACCTTGCGGACACATTCCCCCATGAAGGGATACTCCCTTAACCTAGAGACAGGAGAGAAGTCCTAGTCCCTACTTCAAATGACTTGACAGATTTATATGACCCCACCTGGATAGAATAGACCTACAAGTGGAATGGGGGTGGGGGGATAAGAGGGGAGAGTGGTCATGGTGCATGTGAGAGGGGAGAGAGGGATGGAGGGATGGAGAGGGAACTGGGATGGACATGTAAAAAAAAAAAAAAGAACCACCATGCTGTGCAGGAGGAGACAGAGTTTTGCTGTTAGGAAAGCAAATGTTGGTGGAGGTGGGAGGTGAGAGAGGTGTGTGACTGGTGAAAATGCACTTTTTTGTTTGTTTGTTTGTTTGTTTGTTTTTGTTTTGTTTTTGAGATCTTTTCCTCTCTCCTTCTTTTCCTCTGGAACCTCCCATATTTTCCTCCTTTGTTCTCTTTCAAATTCATTGTCTCCTGTTCTGTGTATCATTGGTATATTTCATAAATGTATACATATTCCTAAATGCATAAATACAACCTGTTCGGTCTGTATAATGTTTCTAGTAGGTATATTTTCAAGGCTGAGAATTTGGTATTAGGTAACCGATGGCTGAGGAATTTCTTAGGGAAGGCTGAGACTCCCCAGTCTCAGCATTCATTAGCTGTGGGTCCTTCAGTAAGGCTTCATGATCCCCATCTGCCACCCCCACTCTCCAACTCTATCCATGTTAGCATGTTTTTTGAGGTCATCCTTATTCATCTTGTATTTATGTAGTCATGTTGGTGAGAACTTATACATGTAGCTTCTACTTTCCTAGGAGACACAGTTTCACACCAAACTCCCTGTTCGTCTGGCTCTTACATTCTTTCCCCATACTTTCCACACTGCTGATCCCTGAGCCTCAGCTGCAGGACTTTTATGATATATATATATATATATATATATATATATATATATATGTATATATATATATACATATATATATGTACACACACACACACACACACACACACACACACACACACACATATGTTCGGATCCTCTTCACAACTCTGTATTTTGACTGGTTGTGGTTTTCTGTATTGATCTCTGCTTGTTACCAAGTGAAGTTTCTGCAGTGATTGCTGAGGAGCACACTTATCTGTGACTATGACAAAACTTTCTGAGAATGTAGTCGGGGTTTATGATGGTTAAGGGAGTTGTGAAATCTCCTCCAGGATTCATGACTTCATCAGGCTGAGGATACTTGGCTGAACTGCCAGTATCGGGCATGATTTCTCTTTCAATTGGGTTCCGAGTCTAAATTGAAAGCTGTTATTAAACCCAAGTTATGTGTGTCTGTCAATAGGGCACCCTTAGGTTTATCATGCCAAGACATACTCTTTGTTGCCATGCTTTTGCTTTCTTTTGTTATTGAGACATGGTATTTTATCTACATAGCCCTGGCTGTTCCGGATCTCACTCTATAGACCAGACTAGGCTCAAACTCAGAGTTCCACTTGACTTTGCCTCTGGGTGCTGAGGTTCAAGTTGTGCACCTCAAGGCCCAGCTGTGGCCCATCATATACTTTAAATGGAGTGTTCAGAGGTACCCTCCCTGAGAAGGTCCTACTGGTACAGATAGTTGTAGACTGAGAGGGTGTAGGGGTGTCTGTAGGAAGGGTAAGAACAGGAGGGATGAGTACAGGAGAATTGGGAGAGTTTCCTAGGCTGTAGCAGGGCACTCAAACACTGTGTTAGGCAGGGGAAGACATGGACTTGTTGGGAGGTCAGCTAACTCTAGAAGCAGTTCCAACGAGAGGCAGAAACTGAGTGGGATCTGGAGATCTGGTCACTCTGTGAGAGGTGACCAAATACTTTTCTCCAGTCTGGGAGAAGAGGATAAGTGCGAAAAGGCAGCCAATGGCCCTCAAAGCTACATGTGCTAGATACTAGGAGTCAAAGGAGTTACAGCTTGTTGTTGTCATCTCCATCTTATTCAGGAGTCAAACATCACTTGCAATGTTTGAACCTGAAAGCACACTTGGAGGACTGAGTGCCCAGTCACCCATCAAAAGCGGCTTTGTCTTTTTCAGTCTCTAGTAGTGTCTATTAATCATACAAAGGGAGGCTTTCATTTTATAGTTCCATATACACGCATGATATAATTTAGCTGTATTCACCCCCATTACTACTCTTTATCTATATTCTCTACCTTTTACCCAATCCTCTTCTATGTACCAGTGTTCCTTCATGTAATTTATGTCTTTTTTTTTATTGGATTTTAGCATTTCATTTGTTTTTTAAGGCTTTCCAATGAGAAGATGTGTGATATTTGTCTTTCCAAACCTGGCTTATTTCACACAAGAATCAGTGTCTTCCCTCAATCTCTGTGTTTTCATTTTTCTTTGCAGCCAAGTGAAACTGCCTTCTCTAGGGACCACATTTCCTTCATCAATTTATCCACTAACTGGCACCTAGGCTGGATCCTTGATTTGGGCTCCCTTTGTATGATGGTTGCTCAGGTAGCTCTGTCATAAGATGATTTTGATTCCTTTGCATTATAGCCATGAGACTTATGGCTGGACTATGTTGAAGTTCTATTGTTAAGGTTTTGAGAACCTTCCATAAATATATCCATAAATGTCAGACTGATTTACATATCCTGGAGAGAATCCTATCTTCATTACTCCACAAAGTCCTGTATGTAGTCTTTGCTTTCATTTTTCCTGCCCCAACTCTCCTTCTCTCTCCTCCCTCTCTCTCTACTCATCCCCCTCTCTCTCTCTCATGTTTGTGTGTGTGTGTGTGTGTGTGTGTGTGTGTGTGTGTTTTGTGTGTGTGTGTTTGTGTGTGTGTGTGTTATGGAGTGTGTATCATTGAAAGCAAATCTATACATTATAGGCCAGTTATTTCCTTGGTTTCAAATGGAAACTGATATCATTCCCAATAAATTTCTTTAGTGTACAACCTCTGTGCTACCACTGGTAGGCACTCTAACCAGAAATAGTAGGTTGTTTTAGCCTTTAATAGAGGTGGTAAATAAGTCAGAGAAGTAAAAGTTCTTGGCAGGAGTCAAATCTTCCTCTGCTAACATGCTCTCTGCTTTTCTGCTGTGCATCCACTCTTTCATGCTTGGACCCAAACATGCCCTCACAAATGCATCCATAGTTAGGAATTATACACATCCAAACTGTTATAGCACACACATGTGATGTATTCAACCTACTCTGCCCATTCCCTCCCCAGCTCTGTCCCATTAAATATTATAGCTACTAGCTGCATGGACAGGGTTCTGGGATGTGGATCATGGCCTGTGCCTTTGTTGATGCTCTCACCAAGGCATTCTGTTGCTCTCCAGGATCTGACTTGTGTTGCTAAAAGATTGGAAGTCACAAGACAACCTCAATCTGTAACTATTACCTTTCTCCTTGGGTTAACTTAAGTTTCTTCTGTATTGTACTTGTCCCTAAATGGGGTGTGAGTTAACCATTGCCTGTGCTGCTGGTTACATTGAGCACACAAACCATGCCCAGGAATCTAGTGCATTTATCCCTCTCTGGTTAAGGTGGCTTGCCTGATGGATAGAGGGATTCTTTGGAGTCAGATTAGGGGGTGTCTCTTTAATTTGTTCTGTTCTTCTGCCCAAGCAAATGGGTCTGCAACTGTAGCACTGTTCTTAGGGCCTTAGGAACTAGTGTTAGCAGACACTGTGTTTGTAGAGCATGGAACCTCAAAGATGTCCTCTGAGACAGTACTGCACTCAATCAAATTTATTTCAAGGAGTGATAGATTCAAGGAAAGTTTGAAGAAGAGCCAATTTGTGAAGCATTGCTTCTGAAGGCTTCAGGATCTTACAGCAAAAAGTAGCCACATCTGTGCACTCTACTTGAAGGAATTGTGTCCTGGGCTTCTTGTGCCACAAACAAATAAGTTCAAATAAAAATGAACAAAAACCAATATTCAAGGTGCAAAGAGCACACAGTTTGCTTATGGATATTTCAGTTGCCATAAACAAAACAAAAACAAAAAAGACAGTTAGAAACTAAGATTTGCATTGCTAAAACCTTCAGGGGTTCCTTCTGAGATATGCATCTGTATATGTTTGTAGGTGCTCCAGGAGTGTGTGCAGCCTGACTTGTTTTCAATTGACCTTTTCTTTCTAATATGTGTTCTTTTTTTCTTTGAAAGGATGGAAGAAGAGCAGCAGTCTGAGAGTTCAAGTTCACCTCAAAAGAAAGCAAAGCTAGCTAAAATCAAGAGAAAGAAACGTCTCAGGTTTCCATTACCTCACCAAAGGAACAAGGAAAGAAATCAGTCTTTCCCAGGAGATGCAGATCAGGAGATGTTCAAATGTGAATGCCCCTCCTGCAAGAAGTATTTGGGAAACACGTCTGGGATGTCTATGGGGACCAGGATTGAAGCATCCTCTCATTCACTCTCCTTAGAAAGGCTGACACTAGACCTCAGTAACTTGACACTCAACCCGTGTACCACTCAGTTCCCTCCTATGCAAGAAATAACACAGAAAATAGAATATGACAACAAACATTGGCAACAGAAAGGCAAAAGAATATTTAAAAGCCTCCTCCAAGAATGGACAGAATAACTCTGACCTTGACACCCTCTGTTGAGGAAGATCAGAGGCTACAGGATTGTGAATGTCAACATCACCAACCATTTCTTGCGGTTAAATCTTTTGGGGGGCATTGTCAGGAGGAGTAACAATGTCCAGCCTGGTGACAATAACACCATCACATGGGAAGACACAAAATATTTCAGACTAATTGCATTATTTTCCTTAGTAGTTTTGACTTCCTTCTTGGAACATTCTGGGGAGAGATGCTCCTAGGCAAGGGCAAACACATTACAATGGCTTTCACTCCCCATGCTGGTATTCTTATGGGCGAACTACCATTTTCCCCTCATTGAGTTTCTGCTTCTTCCTTCCGTCCTTCCTTTCTTCCTTCCTACCTTCATTTGTTGCTGTTTTCAAAACTGCTCCCATTTGATTTTATTGAATGGAGGGCAGAAAGAGCAGTAGATATGGTGAAGTTCTCCCCTCCCTTTTGTGTGTGTGTGTGTGTGTGTGTGTGTGTGTGTGTGTGTGTATGTGTGTGTGTAAGTGTATATTTTGTGTGTGCACAAGTGTGCATGTGTGTGTCTGTGTGTGATCTGTGTGAAATTTTTTCAAAGCTGTTGGCTTATGTTTTGTGTGTGTGTGTGTGTGTGTGTGTGTGTGTGTGTGTGTGTGTGTGTGTTAAGATAAGGCCACATGGAAGTACTTAGATTAATAGAAATGGGTTAATATTTAAGACAGAGTTAGCCAATAAGAAAACATAGTAACTGGCCAACAGAATTATATCTAATACAGTGTCTCTGTGTATTATTTGGGGCTGGCAAGGCAGTGGGTCCAGACTGGCAAGAAAAAACCTTACTCATAACATTTATCTTGGTCAACTATTCTGGAGCATGGGGTTTACCCTGTAGTGTAATTGATGTACCTGGCAACATTCCATTGTACAAAACTGGTTTTTCCAGTAGATATCAATTGCAAACAGCTACAGTGTTAGTGGTGAGACCATGTATCCACTTCTCATTCTCAGTCCAGGGACCCAGTCTTGCTTGAACCTGCACAGGTTTTGTGCATGCTGCCACAGTTTTGGTGAATTCACATGTGTATTGGTCCTGTATTTTCCAAAAGATGCTTTTTCCTTTGAGTCACCTTTATCTCTGACATGATCTTTTCTCCCCCTCTTCTACATACATTACCCAAAATTGATAAAAGGCTTTTATAAAGACATACCATTTTGAACTGAGTGCTCCAAAATATCTCACTCTCTGCACATTGTCCATTCATGGATCTGTATGTTATTTCTCATATGCTGCAAGAAAAAGTTTCTCCAATGTGTGTTGAGGGAGGCACTGATATGTATGGGTATGGCAGTATGTCATTAGGAGGCAATTTATACCTATAGCTGTAGTCCTTTGCAAGAACAATAATAGTAGCTTTTCCTGTAGGTGTAGGATCAAATTAGTCTAAGAATCTTGGACATTTTAACAGTGTCAGGTTTTGGTCCCACATCATGAAGGAGGACTTAATTTCAATCCTAAATCAATTCATCACTCCCAGAACATTAATGCCACTATCACAAACAACAGGAGTAATGGTATGAGATAGAATATTAGTTGAAATATTAGTTGAAAATTACAATTGTAAAAAACAAACAAACAAACCAAAAAAAAGACAAAATGAATTTTGATCGAATTTTGATCTACAGCTTCAGTGTGCAGGGGGAAAGGGGGCAGTTTAGTGCATGCACAGGGAGGAGAGGAGTGGATAGCAAGTGAAGCTACAATGCAAAAACAAAGAAACAAAAATCACAAAAGGTAGGGACTATACAGGTGGCTCACTGAATAGTATGACTGGCTACTCTTATAGAGGACCTTGATTCAATTCCAAGTATCCACATGGCAACTCACAACTGTCTGTAACACCAACTCAGGGGAATCTGACACCCTCATACAGACAGGTAAAATGCCAATGCACATATCATAATAATTATAGATTTTAAAGAAATCAAATAAAGAAGAATTTGTATTATGAAGACAAAGCAGAAGAAATGGAGAGCTCAGTTATGGAAAATGTTAAATATTTTTTAAAAATAAAATCCACTTGTCAGTTGTGGGAGGTCACAGCCCCAAGATGGCCCCTGGCTGGATGCCAGGTAGTTTGCGCTTAGCTGTAAACAAGCCTTATTTGGAAGTGCTTGATGGATCTGGTACACTTCCTCCTTCTGTGGCCTATCCGGGATCACCAGGTGGCATGAGCTGATTGAGCTGTGAGCATATTTAAGGAGCTGATGAGAAAAGCAGAGTAAGTAGAGAGAAGCAGCGTAAGCTGATGAGAGAAGCAGCATAAGCTGATGAGAGAAGCAGAGTAAGATGATGAGAGAAGCAGAGTAAGCTGATGAGAGAAGCAGGGTAAGCTGATGAGAGAAGCAGGGTAAGCTGATGAGAGAAGCAGAGTAAGCTGATGGGAGAAGCTAAACTGATGGGAGCAGAGGAAGCTGATGTTCAAGGATCCTGAATAAACTGCATGAAGAAGAGTCATGGTTGCGTGTTTCCTTGCCGGCCGAGGTAGGCACGCAACAGTCAGTGGTGGTGGATTTCTATTATCCCAGCACATGGAAGGCAGAGGAAGGCATATTATTGTTCATTTGAGGCCAGCTTTGTCTACAGAATGAATTCCAGGACAGCAAAGACTATTATACAGGGAAACCCTGTCTCAAAAACCAAAAAGAAAGAAAAGATGAAGGATAGAAATAAAGACAGACAATCCAAGAACAAAATACCAGTATATTTGGGAAAAAATGTGAAGACCAGTACTGAAAATAATTGTTATAGAGGAAAGAGAAGAAACCCAGGTCACAAGCACAGAAGCTATTAATAAAACCATGGAACAGTCTAAAGAAAGAGAAACCTAACAAGGAACAGGTACAATGCAGAATATCAAATGGAAAAGCCAAAAATGAAAACTCATAAAACACAAGAAAATCAAAAGACTAAGCATAGAGAAAAAAGAAAGAGCAAGGAAAAAGGTCAAGTAACATACAAAGCAGATCTATCAAAATTACACTTGATTGTTCTTTTTTTTTTTGGTTGAAAATGAACACTTTTTTCTGGCATACTATATTGGATTATGGTTTCCTCTTCCCTATTCCCTCAGTTCCTCCCCTACCTCTGTCTCATCCAAATGCACTCCCTTTCTGTCTTTCATTAGAATACAAGTAGAAGGTTCTAAGAGATAACAACAAATCATAGCAAACTAAAATACAAGAGGATAAATCAAAACTGTCATATCACAGTTAGTCAAGACAATCAGTAGGAAAAAGTCCAAGAGAGGGCACAAGAATCAGAGGGCACACTACTTCACACATTCAGGAATCCCATATAAACCCAACAGTGGAAGCCACATTGTAAGCACCTGGGGCAGAACCATGTAAACCCATGAAGATTGCTTCAGTCTCTGAGAGTTCATATAAACTTTGCTCCATTGATTTAGAGGGCCTTGGTCTCCTGATGTCCTGCATCCCCTCTGTTACTTATATTCCTTCTGCCTCCTCTTCTACAGGGTTCCCCGAGTATTGAGGAGAGGGACTTGAAGGAGACATTCCATTAGGGGTATTTCAAGATCTTTTACTCTCTGTAATGTCTAGCTATGGCCAGCTATATTTCTTTCCATCTGATGCAGGAGGGAGCTTCTCTGATGATGGCTGATTTATGTTTATGTTTATGACAGAAGGTCATTAAGAGTCATTTTATTGCTTACATTTTTTAGAACATTACAACTTGGCATTTCCTTAGGTCCCTGGACTATCGTGGTCACCCACACAGTGTCAGGTATAGGTTCCATCTCATGGAGTGGGCCTTACGTCAAAACAGATATTGATTGGTATCCCCACAAGCTTTTGTAGTGAGTTTGAATTAGGAAATTTAGGTACTTGTCCCTTACAGCTCTCTTCCTCCCCACCAAGATGTAGAACTTCTGTGCAAACAAAGTTGTTTTCAAAACTTTCCAGTGTCCAGTGCAGGTGTGCCTTGACCCCAGGTGTGGGTGATGCATGACTTCCTCCTATGCTTAGCCCAACCCTGGCTTGGGTATATAAGCCCATTACTCTCTGTAACAAACACTGGTGGCGGCAGCTTTTTAGCTTCTCATGGTGGTATGTTAAGTGTTTCAATCCCGACACCCTCTGCCAAGCTCGGTATTCTGACTGTGCAGGCGTGGCAACTGGAGGTTCCACTGAGATTTGGAAAGTGAGGAATCATGGATGGGGTCGCTCTGTAGCCGGCAGGAGCACAGCAGTTTGGGTATTAAAGTCTCCCACTGTTAGTTTGAGGTGCTTTACTTGTGATTCAGCTTCATTAATGTTTCTTTTATAAATGTTGGAGCCCTTGTGTTAGGGGCATATATGTTCAGAATTCAGGTTTCCTCTTAATGGTTTTTTTTTTGTGATCAATATGAAATGCCCTTCTTTATCTTTTTTGATTAATTTTAGTTTAAAGTTTATTTTGTTGGCTATTAAGATAGCTACACCAGCTTGTTTCTTAGGTCCATTTGACTGGAAATATTTTTTCCAAACCCATTACTCTGAGGTAATATATGTCTGTGAGTTTGGTGTGTGTTTCTTGTATGCAGCAGAAGGATGAAATTTGTTTTTTATCCTATCTGTTAGCCTGAGTCTTTTTAGAGGTGAATTGCAACCATTTATATTAGTGTATATTGATGACCAGTGATTTCTAGACCCTGTTAATTTTATTTTTGTTGTTGGTGATGACATTCTGTGTTCAGTTCCCTGCTTTGGGATTTGCTGCTGTAAGCTCATCTATTTCCTGTGTTCTTGTTGACATAGGTGATATCCTTGGATTGGCATTTTCCTTCCTTCCTTTCTGTTGGGCTGGGTGGTTGGATAGGTATTGTTTGAATTTGTTTTTTCATGGACTATCTTGTTTTCTCCATCTATGGTTATTGAAAGCTTTGCTGGGTAAAGTAGTTTGGGCTGGCATCAGTGGTCCATTATTGTCTGCATAAGGTCTGACCAGGACCTTCTGGCTTACATTATTTCCACTGAGAAGTCAGGTGTAATTCTGATAGGTCTGTCTTTATATGATACCTGGACTTTCTTCTATGTAGCTCTTAATATTCTTTATTTATACTGTATGTTTATTGTTTTGATTATTATGTGGTGAGGGGCCTTCAGGTTTTTGGTTCAGTCTATTTGGTGTACTACAAGCCTCTTTTATTTTCATAGGCATGCCATCTTTTTTTTTTAGGTTGGGAAAGTTTTCTTCTATGATTTTGTTGAATACATTTTCTGTCCCTTTGAGTTCGACTCCTTCTCCATCTCCAATTTCACAGCTAGGGACCCAGCATAAGACTAAACCAGTCCCCCTGGATTTAGGTGTCAGATGGGAGACTTGTACAATCTATGGGTCCTATTACAGGGAACCAGTATTTATCTCTAGTGCATGAATGGTTTGGGAACTGTTCCCTATGGAAGGCTACTCTCTCAGCCTAGATACAGGGGTGAGGGTTCCAGACCTGCCCAAAATGATGTTGCACACTTTGATGTTTCACCATAGAAGGCCTCTCCCTCTCTGAAGAGTGGATGTGGGGTGGGGTGGTCATATGGTGGGTGGAGTGGGAGGGAAAGAAGGGAGAGGTAACTAGGATTGGTATGTAAAATAAGATTGTTTTAATTTAAATAAGCAAATTAACTAAAAAAGAAACAATGAGGAATGGGAATCATTCCATATTTATAACACACATCTGATCCCACATGGATCTGCCTAGCTCTTAGGCAAAAGGTAATGAAGAAAGTGGTCAACTATTGATAGGAAAAGTTGCAGAGGCATCAGAAATTCAGTAGAAACATAATGTCAATAAATATTTTTTTAAGAATTTCCATCACCAGGCAACAAGCCAAGGAAATTGTAAGGGAATCCCCTACTTGTTCTTTATACAGCCCAAATCCACTACCAGCAGGATATAACCCAAACGCTACTCAAAGGAATGACAGCTTGCAGATGGATGTGTTTCATTTTGTAGAATTTGGAAATTTAAATATGTAGAAAAAATTAAAATATGTAGAACACCATTTATACCTGTTCAGAATTTTAGTGAGGAATTGTTTTGAGTTTGGAAAATGCTGGTTGTATAACCACAGATTTGCTAGAGGTTTTGGCCATCATGTGTATACCTGTACAAATTAAGACTGACAATGTTCCAGCTTATGTCTCTAGTAAAATGAAACTGTTTTTGATTATTACAATATAAATCATATTACAAGGATGCCACACAATCCAACAGGTAAGCAATTATAGAAAGAGCAAATCAAACTGGGACTGATACACTAAATAAATAGAAAGGGATAAGCAAGAACCCCCAGAAATAGATTGCATAATGCCTTATAAACTATGAATTTTTCAATGCTAATAAGATAGGAAAGGCAGCTTTGGAAAGACATAATAATAGATAATAGAAAAGAATCGCAATAAAATCAGCTTATATACTTTAAAGATGTATTGGCCTCAGAATGGAAACTAGGACATGTGTTATGCTGAGGAAGGGGTTTTGCTTTCATTTCCACAAGGAAGAAAAGCTACGGATTCCACTAAAATTGAAAAAGGTTTGATTTGATCATGGGAGACATCTTAATCAGAAGAAGTGATAGTTCATCAAACAGCATGGCTGTTCAATTTAAAATAGCTTTAAAACTAACAAATGCTTTTCTCTTGATCATATATGACTTGCCATAATGGAACCTCCCGAAAATTAGGGTTGGAGAAGGATTTTAGTTCTGTCTTTTCAAGAAAAAAAATAAACAAATCAATCATCAAGAAATAAAGACCCTCAAAAATAGTAATTTGGCCTATGAGAACATCATATCTCCAACAGTATAAAATTTCATAATTCTTTTCACATAACTGTTTCAGCTTTTCTCTATAGACATATGATGCAAATGTTGTTTTGTAGTTCTAATCCAATGAAAAATTAAACCTGGTTTGGAGTTGCAGTATGGCTCTCTCCTTCTCTAAACCCAATCATGCCTGTTCAAGTACTATCCAAAATCTCTGTTTCTTATAAGAGCCAAATGATATGGGACAGAAGAAAAGCAAATGTAGAAAGACTATTGTACTGCCACTAATCTCATAATCCTTTGGTTTCATTTTTACTGTTTAACTCCTTTTCTGAAGGTATAAATATTGTCTCAATTTATAAGCTGTATATGTGTGTGTGTGTGTGTGTGTGAGTGTGTACATTTAAAACTTTTTTCCATAATGTTAATGGTTATATAGAGTTCTAACTAATTCTAGAGAAGAATTCATCTAGCTTCCAGTACATGATTTTGTGTTTGAGTCTCTATCAGGTAACTAGGAATTAAAATTTTCAACTCTGGATGTACATAACATAATATGGTCCTTTAACCTCTTTGAGATCAGCTGCATGTGATATCTTACATGTTTAAGTTTTCTGCACTGAACCAATACATTGTCTAACAGTGACCTTTGAAGTCTCCAAAAGGACAATGGGTCCCCACAACAATTTCACCAGGACTATGATAACCCCACCAAGCTGACAAACATCACCTAAAGATTGACTTTGGACTACAAACTTCTCAGGACAATTTTATGGTGGCTAGCTGAAATGTTCCAGGACTTGAGACAAGACCTGCACTTTCCCATTTAGCAGAGATTGGACAAGAAGTGAAACAGCTAACTTTCTCATGAATTGATAATTAGTCCAAATTTTTCTTTTCATGATTCCCTAAAGATGACATTGCACCCAGAGAGCAGGGAGTAAATTTAAGAACACCATACCCACATTCCTATGATGATATCTTTCTTGCACAAATAAAGCCTGTCTGGGGGTCAGAGAATGGAGCTGACCGCTAGCTAACCACAGAGGTCTGGAGGTCTGCACAGACAGACAGTAATAGATATGGCTGGGCAAGGAGAAGAAATATTAGGCAGGAGCTCACTCTCTTTTTGGCTGAGAATTTGGTGAAGTAAGATGTGGCTGTGGCTTGCTCCTTTGTCTCTCAGATCTTTCAGCATTTACCCCTGTATCTGACCCTGGTTTTTTTAATCTCTCCAAGACATTTATTATGAAAGGGTATTGAATTTTGTCAAAGGCTTTGTTAGCATTCAATGAGATGATCATGTGTTTTTTTTCTTTTAGTTTGTTTATATGGTGGATTACATTGACAGATTTTCATATGTTGAGCTATCCCTGCAACTCTGGGATTAAGCCCACTTTTCATGGTGAACTATCTTCTTGATTCATTCTTTCATTGGGTTTTTGGGTATTTCATTGATTGTTTTTGCACCAGTGTTCATGAGGAAATTGTTTTCCTTCTTTGTCTTTTAATCAATTACCTTACCTCTGAACATTTGATTGATTCTGAGTTTTTCATTTCCAGATTTATTCGTTTTTTCTTTAAGATTCTTTATCTTTGCTAAGTTATACTTTAATGTCTTAAAATATTTTCAAAAGTTTATTCAACTGTTTGCATTCTATCTTCTTTAACAAGACATGTATTCATATCTTCTTTCAGGTTCATGATCATATTCACAACTTATACTATCCTTACTATCACTTTCATCTAAATTGTTTTTCTCAGGGCCTGTGGAAATAGAGTTCCTGGCTTCTGGAGGTGCTATTATTATTCTTACTTTTAATCTTTGTTTTTTTGTCATGGGATACAAGCACTTAGAGTCATGATATTTGAAATGGTCCTTAGCATAGATTTCAGGTCTTCCTGGGTGGTTTCACCATTGTTTCTTGTTGCTAATTCTGGAAGTTTTCTACATGTGCTGATTGTTACGGAAGTGCTTTCTAGAGAAGCATTCTTTACATGGGCATATCCAACAAGTAAATGGAAATTTACTCGAAGGAAAGGCTAAAAGGGATTTACATGAGATACTAGGGTGAACCTGAATCATTATCATTATTATTATTATTATTATTATTATTATTATTATTATTATTGTCTTTTCTTTCTGGGGATAGAAATGAGGGTCCTTATTTGACAAGTACGACTCTAAAATTGAAATAAAAATGGTACCCAACTAGAATATTCACTGCTAATGACTAGACTTCATGTTGTTTCAAGGTACTTTGAAGGCTTCCAAAGGAAAAATGTAATCATCCACATCACAATGCTAATAAAACTGTAACTTAAACCTGAAACAATTGTAAGATATACTGATGTGGTAGTGGCATAAATGTTCTGGGACTGATGAATTGATTTTGATTGGATTTAAGACCTCCTCAATCATGCCTCAAAACCTGGCACTGTGAAAGCATTCAAGGTTCTGAGACTAATTAGATCCTTTGCCTGAAGGAAAGGCTACTATTATTGTTCTTGTAAAGGACCATAGCTATAGGTATGAATTGACTTCTAATGACATACTTCTATACCCATTCGTATTAGTGCCTCCCTCAGCACACATTGGGGAAGCATTTTCTTATAGCATATGAGAATTAACATACATCTATGAATGGACTATGTACAGGTGTGCAGAGAGTGAGATATTTTGGAGCACTCAGTCCAAAATGTGGTGTCTTTATAAAAAGCCTTTTATCAAGGCTGTGGAACGTGTGTAGAAGAGGAGTAGAAAAGATGGTAGGGGTCAGAGGTGAAGGTGACTCAGAGAAAAAAGTGTCTTTTGAACAAAACTGGACATGTGAATTAACCAACATTGTGGCAGGATTCAGAAGACCTGTACAGGTTCAAGCCAGACTGTATAGGTTCAATCCCAGCACTAAGAAAGGGAAGTAGACACTGGGTGTTACACTAATCATGTAGCTATTCAACATTGGTACCTGCTGGCGAAGGGAAAACCCAGTTTTGAACCAGTTTTGTACAATGAATTATCACCAGTTATATCAAATAGACTTCAGGGTAGGTCCCATGATCCAGAATATTTGGCCAGGAAGAATGTATTAGGGAGAAGTTTGGCTAGGGTAAAATATAATCATAATATGCTGCTTTGAAAAAAATTAAGATAGCACAAAACAGGAAAAATAAACAAAATACACCCTAAAGCTAATGCAGTAAAATACAATGGAAAAAACACAAAACAAATCATGAAAACACATACACACACACACACACACACACACACACACACACACACACACACCAAACAAAGAGTTAGAATGTAGTGAAGCCATGGGCACTAGACAGGAATTACTGCCACTTCCTATAACAGGACACTTTCCTTTTTTAAATTTATTTATTTATTTTTATTTTATTTTACATATTTATTCCAGTTCCCTCTCTCTCCCTCTCTTTCTCCCTCCCTCCCTCTTTCCCTCTTTCCCTCTCTCCCCCTCTCACATGCACCCCGACCACGCTCCCCTCCCATCCCCCCAACTCCACATGTAGGGTGATGCCATTCAGGAGGGGTCATCTAAATCTGTCAAGTAATTTAAAGTAGGGACCAGGACTTCTCTCCTGTCTCTATGTTAAAGAAGTATCCCTCTATGGGGGATGTGTCCACAAGGTCCTTTTGTGCATCCTGGTTCCACTGTCTGAAGTCCCTTAGACAGCTCAGTCCTTCTAGCTGAGACCCATGTTCAGGGGGTCTGAGTCAGTCCCATGCTGGATTCCCAGCTATCAGTCTGGGGGCCCGTTCGTTAGCTCTTCCTTGTTCAGGTCTGCTGTCTCTGAGTTTCTGCAGCTTGGTCTTGTCCTCCCTTTCTGCATCTGGATTCTAGTTTGGCTCAGTGTTTAGTTATGGGTGTTTGCTTCTATTTCCAATTGGTACTAGGTGAGGGCTCCATGATGGTGGATAAGTTAGTCATTGATCTCATTATCAGGAAAGGGCATTTATGGTAGCCTTTCCACTGTTGCTCAAATTGTTAGTTGGAGTCAGTCTTGTAGGTCTCTGGTCGTTTCTTTAGGTTCAGTTTTCTCTTCAAACCAATAATGGCTCCATCTTTTATGTTCTCCCCCCCCTCTTCCCTGTCTTCTATTCCTCCCCAGACTCAAACCAGGACACTTTCAAAGTGCATCCTAAATATGTCTCAACTTTATCAAAGGAGCTTCCTTTTGCCACTGAGTGGGACTATTACAGAAATGCACTCTGGTCAAACTGCTGAAAAGAGTTCACTGTGGAGGGCCCATCTCCAATGAAAACATCTAAAACACAGCCCCCATAAAAAGACTTAGGCAACATATTGAAATATGGGGCAAAAAGATTATAAGCTCCAGAGGATCAAAACATCTGCAAGGAAAAGGTGTTCTCTATACGTGATGGGGAGGCTGCACCCATAAAATCTAAACATTAGTTGATATGCTAACATGGATAGTTGCCTCACCAGACTCTGCACTTAAAAAAGAGAAGAGAAATATCACCCACAACCACATGTGAACCCATGTGTATGTGTACACCACAAACAAACCAAATGAAAAAAAAAAAAAAAACCATTTTACCAGTTAATGACATTTCATTCCTGTAAGATGCATTTCATTGCCTCCTCTGATGGAACAAAGATGAAACTTGAATATGGTGGTAATTATATGAATTTGCACATATGTCACATTGACAGAGATTTCTACACACCTAGTGTGACAGTGTCAGTGTACTGCTCTGGAAGTATTACATAGTTGTGTAAATTATACCATTGTTTAAAGTATATCTTTGTTTAATGGGTAAGGAAAACTATAATGGGGACTAATTAGATGTAGGATGTTCTATATGTTCTCATTCTTCTGTATCTATAATGGTTTAATGGAGCATAAGAATAAGAACCTTAATCAGTAGGGTAACCTTAAAATAGTCACCATCTACACCACACTCTTAGAAAAGGCTTGGAAAGAAGCATTTAGGTAGAAAGCAAGAGCTGAGTTCCCTTGTCGTCTCCTCCAGAGCACCTGGTCAAGGCTCAGGCTCCACTTTTCAGTGCTTCAAATTCCCCATTGCACAGTGTTCTGTTGCACTTACTAGCACCAAAGCTAAAATCCTGTGAAACTGCAACTGCATCTCTCCAGACTACTAAGAAACACCTGAGAGCAATCTGGACACAGTTCCACACTATATATTAGTGAACTTGCTGAGAAAAGACATGCAAGTTCAGCTGGAAACATAGACAATTCTGTGTTTTCAGAGCCAGTCACAAGGATGGCACTGATTAGAAACATGTTAGGAACAGCTCTGGAGCCTGTGAGCTTTCCATCCCATGTTTCAGATGGACACATCTACCTTCATGGGAGAACATGTATGTATCACAGAGACAGATTAGTAGGGGTGGTGTTAATAGACTCAAGTGACTTAAAAAGGACATCAAAATAAATGTGACTTAAGAGTAGAATATCTTCCTCCCAATTTTTTCCTAATTTTGAAAGTAGAATCTTTCCTCACTAAATATATCCTGACTATGATTTGTTTCTTCTGTCTACTCCTCCCAGTTCCTCCACAACTCACCTCTCATCCAGATCTTTCTTCTCTCAAAAGAAAGGAATGGGTTGCAAGGAGATAATATTAAAATATAACAAGTTAAGTACTATTAGGTAAAACAAATACTAACACATAAGTAAACAGTGTCACCAAGAAAATTAGGGCATCTACCAGTGTCACATAAACCATGGCTCCAGGGAACTTGATGTGCTCAAATGCATGATATACTTTGAAACAATCCATTCCAGCTCTCTGAACAGAAATAAAATGGACCCATACCCAAATTCACCTTATGGTGCCCCTACAAAGGAGGTGCTGGAAGTGTGTGAAGTATACAGGTAGGAGAACTGGTGAAGGTATCTCAGATGTCAGCAGGTGGGGAAAAACTGAAAGCTACCATCACTGCACCATTCTCAGGTAATGTCAGCAGCTGTCTTCCTTCCTTTATAGTTCTCACTGAAGCCACATCCGCTGGATCTTGTTTGTTTGTCTGGTAGACCAGCTGTCTCATTGTCAGAGATAAAAATGTTGACAGCATGACATCTTGGGTCTTCTGGAGTAACTCGGTAGAACTGAAAAGAGTGCCTTGCAGTGGGGAAAACACGCAAGTAAAGAAGAGCCTCAGCCTCAGCTCACCCAAAAGCCTATTCTGAGACCACTGAGAAATCAGAGAAAGGCACAGTCAACAGACCATGAAGTGAATATGCAAACAACGTTGCTCACAGTTATAGCCAAGTAATGGGCCTGAAGACTATTACTTCAAGAGGGCTGCCACCTCCAGGTTCACATTGCTTGGGTGAAGGCCCAGTTCCTTCAATTTTGAGGTTGTGTCTATGTACCAACCCACTATTTGTGAGCTCTTGCACATGACATAGTCCCACAATTTATGAACTATGTCTATGTATTGGCTCCAGCATTTCTGAGACATGCTGTGTTGTTTCTCTCAGCCATCTATTGTCTTTGTATATGGAATGTAACAGTTGGTCCCACACAGAAAGAGTTAGTTGGGATGGTTGAATGAGATTTAACAGGAGTAAACATTGAAGAAGTCCTGATACACAGTACCTAAGAGGTATTCCTCAGCTCCTAGCAACTCACTATACTTAAAACTGTCTTCCCAGGACACCCACACTAAATGAGTCTTCTGTGCAAACTCAGGCCTATGTGTCAGAAGTGCAGAGATACCATCAATATATCTATGCTCTCTCCATGGTCATTGAAGGTCCATTCAGAATCATGTGTGTGCAGATCCATCTGCTGAAAAGTGAACATGCCTCTTCAGTAGTCCCTGTCAGACTGAATACTCTTGACAATTTTGAATTAAATCAGGATCATGGTGTGTCTGGGACAAAGATTTACTCAGAGTGCTTCTTGTAGTCTCATTGAACAATGGTTGGAATGCCCAGTGGGCACTTTTTTGGGGACTTATCCTGTGAAACTGATTTATAAGTTTTCTCTACAGCCTCATTTACATTCTACCATATCCAATAAACAATCTCACTGAGAGAAGTTGCCATGTAGCCAGTCATGGGTCTGGAAAAATCACAGCTCTCAGGAATGGCCATTTTGAGCATTATCTCAGGGCAAGATTCAGGTTTAGAGCTGTTAGAGCTGTGGGCTTATTTCTTCCCCAGATAATATCCCTTTATGATGAAGGTCTTGAAAATAGGAAAGGCTTCTGTCAGCATCTCCAAAGTACTATGTAACACAGTCCATGCCCAAGAGAATTAAACAACCCCCACAAGCAGGGTGGGAGGTGGGTGTGTGAGGGATGTTGGGGGAGCATTTTAAAACTATGTCTGTTGAAATGCAAAGACTTTATTTACCCTGGCAGAATGTAAGTTTTTGCCTCACCCAGGGACCTTTTTGTCTTTTCATTCACACTGACAGGCATCTTTGCTCCTTGTCCAACTCTGTTCTTCTGATTTCTTCAACAGTTCTGGGTGTCTCATATAAGGAGCACTCTAGGCACATGAGGAATGGCATGCTTTCTCCACACCATGGGTTTTACCATGCCCTTCACCTGAATGGACTATACCTGAGTACTTTGCAGACTGTCAATACAGGGGCTTTAAAAACCCTACCCACCCTCTACCATCAACTGGAAATCCACAGGTCCTGCAAACCTATACACAACATTGTACACTAAGGTGGGGAATTCATCAAATGCCTGAAGGACCCATGCACCAGATAATGGTGCCTCCTACATTTTCCCATATGTTCATGTCTGCTGCTAGACATTTTTTAAGATACTGCTTATCTAGATGCAGACACACACACACACACACACACACACACACACACACACACACACACACACAATAAACAACTAGGCACAATGAGAGGCCAAATTGGAGATGCCCGCTGGTTCCTCCCCTGAGAGCTCACGGATATCCCTAGGAAGAGAGAGAGGAAGTATCATGGGTGCCTGCATGTTACAGTTCAGAAAGCATGGCAGAAAACGACTTAAACCAGAACAGGGCTGAGTTCTCCCAGGAGGAGTATGCAGTGTGACAAGGTCAGGATCCTTACTCCCACATTAACAAGCTCTTCAAGGAGGTTCATTATTACATGCTACAGCAGAGAGGACAATCTCTGATATGATGGCCTGGGTGCTCCTCATCCCTTGTTTATAAAAAGCAATGACATTCACACAAAGTAGTCTTGGATTTGTCTGTAGTTTCATTAAGAGGCCAATTGGCATTTGTACTCCTTAGCTGTTTTGTTCCACCACTTCAAAATCCTTGATACTTTTTATGACAAGTGTGGTGACCAATTCATGTGAAGTAGCAACAGGAGGACTTTTCGTGATACCGATAGGCTTATATGTCCAATTTGGGTTGAGTTCTAAAGTCACTCTGTTAGTGTCTCCATGTTAAATGTGGTTTGAAACTGTGATTCCTTCTTCTGAAAGCCTAAGTGATCTGGGAAAGTGTGTGGTATTCATTAAAACATGAAAGAACATCTCCTTTATTCATTCTTCAGTTGAGGGGCATCTAGGTTGCTTCCAGGTTCTTGCTATTACAAATAATGCTGCTATGAACACAGTTGAACAGATGTCTTTGTTGCATGGCTGTGGATCATTTGGGTATATGCCTAAGAGTGGAATTGCCAAGTCCTTTGGTAGCTTGATTCTGATTTTCCTGAGGAACCACCATACTGATCTCAAAAATGGCTGTACAAGTTTGCATTCCCACCAGCAGTGGAGGAGTGTTCCCCTTTCTCACATTCTCTCATCCTCTCCAGGATAAGCTGTCATTGGTGTTTCTAATTTTAGACATTCTGACAGGAGTAAGATGGTATCTCAGAGTTGTTATGATTTGCATTTCCTTGATGGCTAAGGATGTTGAGAAATTTCTTAAGTGTCTTTCAGCCATTTTGGATTCATCTATTGAGAATTCTCTATTCAGTTCTGCACCTCATTTTTAATAGGGTTATTTGGTGTTTTAGTGACTAGTTTCTTGAGTTCTTTTTATATTTTGGAGATAAGCCCTGTACAATAAAGGAACTTCAGGAGGCATCACCATCCCTGACTTCAAGCTCTACTATAGAGCTGTAGTCTTGAAAACAACTTTGTATTGGCACATAATAGACAAGTAGATGAATGGAACTGAGTTGAAAGCCCTGATACTTACACATGCACCTATGAACACTTGATTTTTGAAAAAGAAGCTAAAATTTTACAAAGAAAAAAAGAAAGCACCTTCAACAAATGATAATGGTATAACTGGATGCTGGCGTGTAGAGGACTGCAGATAGATCCATATCTGTCACCATGCACAAAACTTAAGTCCAAATGGATCAGAGACTTCAACACAAATCCAGCCACACTGAACCTCTTAGGAGAGAAAGAGGAAGGCACCCATAAACGAATTGGTACAGGAGACAGCTTCCTAAACATTACACCAATAGCACAGACACTGAGATCAACAATTAATAAATCTTACCTCCTAAAACTGAAAAGCTTCTGTAAGGCAAAGGACACAGTCAACAAGACAAAACTGCAGCCCACAGAATTTATAGTTATTCACAAACCCCACATCTGACAGAGGGCTGAATTCTAAAATATACAGTGAACTCAAGAAGTTAGTTACCAAAATACCAAATAATCCAATTAAAACCAGGGTACAGGATGAAATAGAGAATTCTCTGTAGAGGAATCTAAAATGGCTGAAAGACACTTAAGGAAGTTCTCAACATTCTTAGCCTTCTGGGAAATGTAAATTACAACAACTCTGAGATATCATCTTACTCCTCTCAAAATAACTAAGATAAAAATCATCAAAGATAGTTTATGCTGGAGAGGACGTTGAGAAAGGGCCACTGTATTCCACTGCTGGTGGAGTGTAAACTTGTACAGCTACTCTGGTAATCAGTATGGCAGATCCTGAGAAAAATGGGATTCAGACTACCAAAAGATCCAGCAATTCCACTCTGAGGCATATGCACAAAAGACGCACATTCATACAACAAGGACATCTGTTCAACTATGTTCATAGCAGCATTATTTGTAAGAGGCAGAACCTTGAAGCAACCTAAATGCCCCTCAACTGAATAATGGATGGAGAAAATGTGGTACATTTACACACTGGTGTTCTAGTCACTGGGAAAAAAAAAAACAATGGAATCGTGAAAGTCATAGGACAATGGATGGAACTATAAGAAACCATCCTGGGTAAGGTAACCAAGTCACAAAAAGAGGAACATGGTATGTGCTCATTCATATATATGGACTTTAGATATAGAGCAAAGGATCACCTGCGTACAATCCACACTGCCTGAAAAGCTAAGAAACAAGGAGGACTCTAAGAGAGATACACATGGTCTCATTGAGAAGGGCAAAGGCACAAGATCTCCAGAGCAAATTGGGAGCTTTGCAGGAAGGGGAGGGAGTTAGGAGAAAGAGAAGGGGAGAAGAGGAGGGGAAAGCAGAATACAAGGGATCAGGAAGATTGAGTCAGGGGAAGAATAGAGGACAGCAAGAAAAAAGATAACCACAATTGAGGGAGCCATTATAGGATTAAAGTGATATCTGGCACTAGGGTAATGTCCTGAGATCTACAAGGATGACTCCACCTAACAATCTGAGCAACAGTAGAAAGGCTACCTTATATGCCCTTCCCTGATAATGAGATTGATGACTTATATGTCATCCTAGAGCTTTCATCCGGTAGCTGATGGAAGCAGAAGCAGACACCCACAGCTAAACACAGAGCTGAACTTCTGGATTCCAGTTGCATAGAGGGAGGAGTGATGAGCAAAGGGGTCAAGACCAGGCTGGAGAAACCCACAGAAACAGCTGACCTGAACAAGAGGGAATTCTTGAACCCCAGTGTGATAGCTGGGAAACCAGCATAGTACAGACCAAATCACCCTGAACATGGGTGTTATTTAGGAGGACCTGACAGTCCATGGGGCCTCTGGTAGTGGATCAGTATTTATTCCTAGTATACAAATGGACTTTGGGAGCCCATTCCACATAGAGGGATACTTTCTCAGCATAGACACACTGGGGAAGCCCTAGGCCCTGATCCCAATAACATGACACACGTTTAAGATGCCCCATGGAAGTCCTCACCCTTCCTTCAAAGTAAAAATGGAATGGGATTGGGGTGGAGGGTACAGGTGAGGAAGGGAGAGTGAAGGAACTGGGATTGTCATGTAAAACAAACTTGTTACAAATTTAAATAAAAATATTATCCAAACAAATGTAAAAAATAAAAATAAATTGAACTATATACATAAACATACACACTCACACTTACTATGACCTCACTCTCTGTGGAACTTGGAAATGGTCATATCAATTTTACAATGACAAAATAGTTTGTCATGGTGATATCCATGTGGCTGGACTTTGCAACGTTTCTTTTCATGTAAAATCTCTCGCAAAAATTACATGAGTCCTGACATCAAAATCATGAACAGTAGGTCCAAGGAGAATTGCACAATAGAGCTTGAGAATTGCAGTGCCCATTCAAGGCTCATCCACAAAATCAAGAAATAAAGGGAATTAAAGAAGTGGAGTGTTCTCTTTTGTACACTCTGAAATCCAATAAATATGATAAAATAGAAGCCATAATATATATGTGGAGGACCTGAAGGAGGCCCAGTACAGGCATCTTCATCCTCTGTGAGTTCATGTTAACTTTGCTCATGTTGATTTCCAGGGCCTTGTTTTCTTGGAGTCCTTCATCCCTTTTGGCATTTACATTCTTTCTGCCTCCTCTTTCTCAAGGTTCCCTGAGATTGAGTGGAGGGAATTGATGGAGACATTGTATTTATGACTGAGTGTTCTAAGTTCTCTCACTTTCTATGTAATGCCTGGCTATGGGTCTTTATACTTGTTACCATCTGTTGTAAAAGGAAGTGTTTCTTATAATAGCCTAGAGGTGCTGATCTATGCATATATCAAAATATCATTGGGAATCATTTTCTAACTACATTTTGTTTTTAAATTTTAGAACACTATTACTTAGTTGTATCCTAGATACCTGCGGTGTCTAGTCTCAGGTTGTTGATCATCCAAACAGTGTTTACTGGGCTCTATCTTCTTTAGTTGGTCTTAAGTCTAATTAGTTATTAGTTGATTATTCCCATAAGCTTTGTGCCATTATTGTCCAAGCATACAGGTCATGAACCCTTGGTGTTAAATGGTTGTGACTAGCTTGATCTTTATTTTTGGATACTATGAATTGTCTGTTCCAGTACCAAAATGCTTTGGATGTCAATACGAAGGATAGATTAAACTATGCTATACATCAGTAAAAGAATGGTTGATTAAATCATGGAAATCAACATATGATTTTTTGGGAAAAATAAAATGACATAGGCTGTGGTTTGATTGAATGTTATTCTAGGAAACAGGATTATTAAAAATTTGAGTTTCTACAGTAAGTACTTTTATCCAAAATAAGAAGAATAGGAGTAGGACAAGGAGGAGGAGTAGCAGGAAGGAGGAGAAAAGGAGAAGAAGGAGAAGCAGAAGAAGGAGGAGAAAAATTGGATTTCCTTTACTCAAACTCACAGACTAGAGAATAGGAAGACAGACACTGTGTAGTTCCTGCTCTAGAAAGGATCAAGAACATGATGAAAGACCCTGAGCTATAATATTCCCTCCTCATGCCTGCTCAGCACCATGAAAAAAATCTCACCACTTTCATGTGTCTGTTGTGGTCATCCCTTCAGAAACACACTGTGTTTTGATGCCATCACAGTATACATATAACCAAATGTGAATACCAAACTCTGAGAAAAAAAACTTGGAACATACTTAATGGGCATGAAGGTTAGCAGAATGCAATAGAAGAATCCAGGCATTTTGCCTTCAGTCTCCACTATGTTTTGTATGTGTTGCTGTTTTGAGTTACTCTACATAACTGTTGCTGTCCTAGAACTTCCTAAGTGACCAGAGTGGGAGAAAATTCACAGAGATTTCTCTGCCTCTGGGGCTTGCATTCTGGGATTAAAGGTGAGACCTACCATGCCCAGCTCAGTCTCCTTTCTTAATGACTACCTGGTCTTTGAATGCAAACAGTCATGAGCAAGTCTAATCAGTGGGATGTATAACTACTGTTGTTGTCTGAATGAAAATAACACCCAGATACTCATAGGGAATGGCATTATTATAGGTGTGGATTGTTGAAGTAGTTGTAGACTTGTTGGAGGAAGTGTGTCAACGGGTAGTGGGTTTGAGTTCTAAGAAGCTCAAGCCAGGCTCACTCACTGTCTCTTCCTATTGCATGCAGATCCTGATGTAGAAGTCTCTGCTACCTCTCCAGCACCATATCTGCCTGCATTCTGTCATGGTTCCCACCATGATGATAATGAATTAAACCTCTTAAGTATAAGCCAACCAGAGTTAATGGTTTCCCTTTGTAAGGATTGCCACTGGCCTGGAGTTTCATCAGATCAAGAAAACCCTAAATGTGACTCCTACAGACACTAACCTAACATGCAATCATCCAGACTCATAGTGAGGTCTCCTGGTAAGTCCTGGGTTGAGGTGAGTGTACAACAAAGACTCATGGAGAACTGACTATTGTGCAGGTAGAGGCAGGGGGTGTTGGTGATATCCTTGGAAAAAGCATCCCCTTTGCTTGCTTTCTTGATGGTAGCTCTCAACATTTCTGTCTAATGCTGGCTTACTGAGCCTAGTCTGAGGTTTAGACTTCAGCAATGTTAATGCTGGGGGAGTCAGCTGAAATTGCTCACCAACTTCAGACTTCAATGGATTTCCTTGCTTTGTGATATTGGATGTATAGCACAGATGACGTTGTGGAAGGAAAAAGCCTCTCCTTCAGGAAATCAATGGACCATCTATAGGGATTCAGGGCAATGTGGGCATTTTGGGAACAAAACCATGGACACTAGGAGAAAAGACAAAGAAAGGAACACTGTTTAGGGTCCTTCAATATACCCACCCCACTGACCTGTTCCCCAAACTCACTCACCTCCAGTAATATTAACTGCTTTCTGAGCTCATATACTCAGTGTCCAAATGGGCAGCTGCTTGCCTGATTGGCATCTTTTCCTAACACCTACTAAGGGAAGTACATTCATCTAAGAGGCAGGCTTGTCTCCACATGTCCACACAGTGTGCAGATGACTTCCAAACAGTTTTGAGAACAAAGAAAGCTTTAGAGCAAAGGAATTCAACACCTCATGTCCTTTAGAGCAAAGGAACTCAACACCTCTTGTGTGAGAGGGATGTGAAGTGCACTGTTTTTTTCAGTCAAGTGAATTGAGGGGATACGAATAGGAACATCAGACTTTAGAGGAAAGAAGTGGCTCAACAGGAAGCTATTCTTGGGTTCTGTGTCAGCCTGTGGGATCATTTTGTCCTTTGTTGCCACAATGCTTGCCTGAGGAAAGGCACTGGGCAGAGTGAGTAACACAGTCCAAACTGTGTTCTTCACGTTCCTAGGCTCTGGGACACCTGAGCACCTGGGTAACTGAAGGTGGTGTCACCTGTGAATCCACATGCATTCCCTAATATTATTTCTAATTTTTCATGTTACATTCTTACTTTTCAAAATTGTGTATGTGTGTATGTTCATACATATGCATGCCATGACATACATATTAGAATATTATAGAACTACATGGGGAGTCTGTTCTGTTCTCCCAACAAGTGGAACTCTACTCAGGGAAAAGTTTGGGCACACATTGCTTTACCATCATGTCTTCCTTGTGATTCCCTGGTCTTGTAATTTCATGTGTTCTCTTTCCTGGATCCCTCTGCTCAATAGTCATCAGAGGGAAGCTTTGCACTACTAATCTACTGTGATTAATAACACCCTGGCATTGATGCCCACTGGATGAAAAGACTTGCTCCTAATGAAACTCTACTTTCAGTAATGAATGACTACACTGCATATCTCATTCACAAACTTATTTGCAGCACAGTTTTGGAGGCTGAGAGCCCAAGCATCAAAGTTGCAGCTCTGTGTAGCTGGCATTTGGTGGGGTGACAGGAAATGGCAGAGAAACATGAAAGACCCAGATGGTGTGGACCCCCATGCTCCCACTCAGGAAAGGAGCCCCCCCAAAACCACTCACAAGAAGTGGTCTTGATGCAAAAGCATGAGGAGGTCTTTTATATTCTAAGTGCACTGGGGTCTGCAGCCATTTGACATGCATGGGTAGAGGACTGGGGACCCTGGGTACAGAATTGAGACAGCTTTTATAGGGTTACAACAAAGCCCACACATCGTAAACCAATCATCTCATACCATCCAGTGCAGACTAATCAATTTAATCTATCCAAGCCTGCACTTAGCCCAGGAAGTCTGCTTTTGCACGGGATCCCGAGTGGGGTGACAAGGCTCATTTCCTATGTTCACTCACTCACAGGTGGTGTCATAAACAAAGAATGTGACCTTTTGCCTACTCACTGCCAGGGGACAGGGTCTGGGATTTAAACTTCTAGCTTCCTGGGGTCAGTGGAGAGTTAGGCTAAATTTTCCCATCCTTACATAACCTCTATCAAATGCCTTTAAAATTATTATTATTAGAAGTTCTTTGAGATTTTCATGAAATTTGTTGTCATCACCTTCTCCCTTTTCCCCCCAACTCTTCATGGATCTACCCACACTTCCATACCCATCTCAATTTGTAGCCAACTTTTTTCTTTTTAAGTCCTTCAAGATCAACTTGTGCTGTTCGAATTTTTTGGATGCCTGCACAGCCAAGAGCAGGTGTACATTTGAAACCATAACACTTCAGACAGCAAATGCAAAAACTGTTCAGGCTCAGTAAAAGGTCTGCTCTATGAAAGGCCATTTTGGGATTGGGAATATAACTCAGACTCTAATGGTGCTTGAGGTAAAAACATAAGTACCTGATTTCAGTGAGAAATCCAGGCATCCCGGCTTATCTTTAGGACCCTAAGATGGTGAGGCAGAGATTGGTGGGTGGGCTGGTTAGGAACACTGTTTAGAAAGCCCAAGCTAATCATTAACTTTAATACAATAGGAGGACTGCCTAGATGGAAAAGCTGGCCAAGTTCAGAAGAATGTGTGGAAGTCTATCCATTGAACACTTCTCCTTGGGCACATGTGCCCCCCAAACATAGTCTGCTCACATAGGACATCCATGGAAACAACACACACATACATAAAAGACCTTCTTAAGGAAAACTGGTCTTGAGTTCACATCTTTTCACACTGCCCAATGTCCACACAACAACTCTTGTAGCTGCTATTCACAGGACAAAGGTTCACTCTGGTGAGCACAGAGGACACTCACAACCAGAGCCATCACTTATGAATGGCATATAGTATTCATGGAGAGCACTACAAAGAGATGGAGAAAGACAGAACACAAAATAAAATGCAAAGGCTGCCACTCTCCAGGCATCAGGCTGTTCAGGCATCAGGCTGTTCTTTCAGGAGATCAAGTGCATTGTGACATCTTATTTAAGCAATGAAGAGACTACTTCCTAATGCTTCCTGGAACCACTCACCAAATAGTCAGACTCAGGATGGACAAGGGATCTTTTAAGATCCAATAATCTGCAACACAGTCACTGTACCTCAAGACAGAGCTCAGAAGTATGAATTGGGTCTTTATGCAAAGATAGCCTTACTATTTCCAATTGACACACACTGGACATGCTGACACTTTGGTGGGATCTGAAGGCAAAGACAAAGGATAATAATCCACCAGAGTCCCCCAGGGAAATGAGCTGCTCTTCTTCTTGCTGTGTGGAGACCGACACCTCCTCCATGGCAAAGGGACATGTACCCTAAGAACTCTTTCTTCCCGACTTTGTCCTTTTCCCAGACAGGGTATCTATCACTTGCTGTCATTCTTAAGAGCAGGGAGCAGAGACACCACAATATTCTCCCCCCCAGGACATTGATTGCCTATTCCCTCATATCTAATCTGTGACAGAGAGGTCCTCTTTTCCTTGTTGATGCCCAGAAATATGTAGTCCTTCATGAACTTGTGGGTTGAGGCTTATCTCACCATTAGCAAACAGGAAGATGCTCTATTGCCCTGATGGCCCTTTCCAGGGGGAGCATGTTGTACCTGTGGTAGGAAGCTGTTTTTTCTCTAAACCTCTACCTCTGCTACCCCTCCCCATGTTATAGTCTCCAAATATGGTCTCATTTTTATGCCCAGAGTCTGAAAAAAGAAAAAAAGAATAACTTTCCTTTGGGCCAAAGTATGTCCTTTATACACATTCCCAGACCCAAAACACTGATCATCTAGTATCACACTGACCTCTAAATGTCACATTTCCACTTTCTCTGTGGTTATTTACAAAGTGACTGAGATTTGTCATATCCACACTTTCATAGCTTAGGAGTAGGATGCACAGGAATGAGAGACGTCTTATATACTTTATCAGGTTTTCTTATATACCTCACAAGGTTTCCCAGATGGTTGCTCCCCTGCCCAAGAGCTAGCACCAGAAGAGACCCTGTTTTTGTGCACCAACAATTCCCTATTTAACATCCAACTTCTCTGGCACACCTCCTCCTTGAGAACAAGTCTTTGGCCCATCAGTCTCTGGGCTCCCACCACCACCACACACATACATACACACACACAAACACACACACACACACGCACACACACACACACACACACACACACACACACACGCACACACATGCACACACCACACAGCTCACTTACTAGCTTCCCTTCCCAAATGATGAACACTCTCCTTCATAATCTTGCTCAGAAACATGGAGAAATCAGGGCACACTTAAATCTCACCAAGAATACACACTCCTTGGCCAGGTGACTGAACAAACTTAACAAACTCCAGGTCCAGGACCCATTGTAGACAATGATTGGCTCTTCAGAGAGGAAGGGGCTAAGCAGAAAGCCAGCTGACAGGGACAGTGGAGGACTATGAAGCAGATAAGTATAGACTAATTCCAATGGTATTCATTGTGAAGAAATTGATTATTTGTGTTCTTACATACCCTTTTAGAGGCTGGAACTGCATTTCATTGGATAGAGATGCCTATGATGCAGGAAGTCTTTGGTGTGGTCCCAAGCCTCACGTAAAACAGGTGTGCTGGCATGGGCCTCTAAAGCTGACCTTGGGATGAGGAGACTGCAGGATCAGAACCTTGAGATCATCTTGGTCTGAAAGGTATTTGTGGCCAGACTGAACTACATGAAACCACAACACTCAAACCCTGATAAATATCCAAGTTCAACACCTTTCAGTGAATCCATGGGTATTCACGTTGACACACACTGTTTCTTGGGCTGCAAGCTGCTGCTTGCCTCTGCTTGGTCCTTCACGTAAGGCACACAGGGCAGTTTCAGTGTGCTCCACTTAGATACAGACATAAACAAAGAAATGGAAATTAGTGGTCTGTGGTGGACTCTAAAGGAAAGGCCATCCCAGCCTGTGACACACTGGTTCTCACTCCTTTTCAATCCACCTAACCATGGACACCACATCCCCTACATTACCATCCTGAGGACAGGGGCTAGGACCAGTTTTCCCTCGCTGTACTGTTTGTTCATACTCAGCACCTTGTAAGTGCTTCCTTCGTCAAAATGAGTCCCAGCAAGGCAGTAGAGCCTCTGGCAGGTCCCCTCCAGTGCTGCCACAATGTCCACTGGTGCTGGGTATGTGGTGGGTGCTGATGGTCTCAGGGCCCTCAATCAGATTGTGACACTTCAATTCACATGAAAAGAAAAAAGAAATCCAGCTGGAACTTCAAGGTAAGAATCTGATCACCAGTTAGATCTACTCCTGTCTCCTTTCCCCAACTTACCTTATGCTGTCCTTACAGGGAAAGAGGGCATCTTCCTGAGAAAGCATCCTGAATCTGCATGGTGGTTCTGGGGCTATCCAGATCCCAGCTTCTGAGAGACCGCAGCAAGGAGAGGCCAGCTTCTCTTCACCATCTCTAGGCATTCAGATCTGGGAGTCCCACTGCCTATCTCCCCTCAAGGCTCCTTTCCATTGCACAACATCCAGTGTCCAGTCAGTGTGGACTGTCTTCTGAGACAAGGAAAGGTGATCGGTCTCGTATGATCAGGTGAGGTGATGATTGGTGGTTCTCTGGACTAGTCACATATGTGGTCTTTGTTTAACAAGTACACCTTGGCTTCCCAAGTGTGACTTTGTATCCTGTTCCAAGGTTCATGGCTATGATGTAATGATATAGACCCTTGTGCCAAATATTTGGTTCTCTTCTGGTTGAAGAACCTAGACCTCCCGGTTTTTTGGCATTAGTGATCCAATTGGATCTGAATGAGTGTCAGAAGGGACTCCATTTTCATGATTTGGGCCACATATCTTACATCATCCCACTCCTCTTCAATTATTTTTATCATTGACAGGGCATGATAGCCCATCCCATGTAGCAGGATGCAAAGGTAGGCACTGCTGTGAAGGGTGCTTGGATGGTGCATTTTAAACAGTGAGTTTCATGCCAGTCATGGCCACATAGTGAGATTCTCTTTCAAAATACAAAATAAAATAAATATAAACAAAGCAAAAAAAATTCTGCACTAAAGATGGCCAGGACTGCCACAAATATATACCAAATAAACCACTTCAGATGTATAGGAAGTCCAGGGACCATGTGATCTCACTCAACTTGGACTGGAAGAAGACACACAGAGGCCATTTTGGGTCCTCAAGGGCTGGCAGGAAGAAACCCAAGGCCCATCTGATCCCACTATGCTCAGTTTGACACATGTCACTGACAAATCAATCTGGCTCCTCAGTTCCTGCCATGACAGGAAAACATCCAGGGCTCATCTGATGCCATAAGGCTCAGGCAGACACAAGCCACCCATGGGCTACCATAAGATCTAGGCTGACAGGAAGACATTCAAGGCCCCACCTGGCACTAGGCAGATGGTTCCCAATATGATGAGCAAATAAGTGGTCCGGAAATGGTAGAGAAACGGGCATAATGGTACATGTCCTGTAGATTGAGGTAGAACAGATGCAAAGGTGGGAAAGAGTAGATACATGTAGGAGGCCTTGCCACTCAGGGCCTCTATGACATCTAAGCCCAGGCTCCTGCCACGGGTCATCTCTCGGTCCATGATCCTATCACAGCAAGAGACTGTGTGGCCATCTATGATCCATGTTTCCACCAAAGGTTACAAGGATGCTAAGTGTCTGGGATGCCATCAGTGGCCATCTAGGTGTCTAAGAGCCATGCTGTGTGCCAGAGCCATGCTGAGCTTGTTGGACTGTGCTGCCAGCTGGGGCCATTGTGTGTTCCAGGCCTGAGCTTCTGCTAAGGGCCATAAATGGGCATGTAGCCCTACAACAGCTAGGTTCTGAGTTGACATCTGTTGCTGTTGTTGCAACTGGAGTCTCTGTAGTTGCCTAGAGTCTGATATGCCACCTGGGAATATATTGTGCTCAAGGGCCATGCTGCATCTGGGCTCTATAGATCTAAATGATGTGTAATAATCTCTACTGCTATGGTGAAATCTGGTCCAGAGCTACAGCTGGGAGCCATGTCTGGGTCTGTGGCCTTATTGCAGCCAGGATCGGTGTTGATGGTTGTGGCTCTAATTGCCCCAAGTGCCATGTGGATTTCTGGTGGTCTTGGGGCTGTCATTTGGGCCATGTTGGTATTTGTAATAGATTGTACATTTTTGAATTCCATAATCTAATAGGGAATGGAAATATTAGGAGGTGTAGCTTTGTTGGAATGGGTATGGTCTTCTGTCATTTTGGGGACAGGCTTTGAGGTTTTCTATGCTCAGGATATTGCCCAATGTCTCATTTATTCCTGATGACTGTAAGATGTAGGACACTTAGCTACATCTCCAGCACACATGGCAGTGCACTTGGTAGCATACAGGCAGTTGTGATGCTGGAGAGGCAGCTTCAGTCTGAAACTGTAAATAACCATGCCAATTAAATGTTTTCTTTATACGAGTTGCTCATGATATCTCTTCACAGTCATAAATACTCTAATTAAGATAGAAATTTGTATCATAAATGAGGAATTGTTGTAATACTCATGACCAGGTTTTTGTTTGAAGGGATTTTTGGTATTTAGTATTTGAGGTTTGGAAAACAGTGAAATACCTTAAGCAGTGTTTAGTGGGCCATACTAGTGAGTGCATAGAAGACAGTGGTGCCATATATGATGTGATGACCTGTGAGTGTCTCATTAAAGAGGTTTCAGAGTATTTTAGTGTGTTGTTTTGAGAGATCATTCTTGTAATATATTGAGTAAAACTGCAGCCTTTTGCCCTTATCTAAAGAGACTCTCTGAGCCTACAGTGAATAATTTCATTAGCAGAAGACATCTCAAAAGAACCTAATATAGGCTCTGTCATGTGGTTATTAGTGGTGACCCTAATGAAGATACATAGTGAAAAGGAGCAAGCTGAACAGGGTAAATTACAAAATGTAAAATTTAAGGTGAAACAGAAGGCTAGAAAGTGGAATGGAACTAAGTCCTGTATTCAAATACATAAACAGATTAAGAAATGGAATAAAGGGAATGGTGATTTTAGGAAAAGATCCCACCAAGCTGTTTCCAACAACTAAAAAGGAAGTAAAGAATATTTTAGAGGAAAAAAAGAGGTGCAGGCCTTTAATCACAGCACTTGCTCAGCTAAATTTCCAACTTGTGAAAAGGAATTTAAGAGAAGCTTAGAGTAGGGTGTGTTGATGAACAAATTTGATCACAGCACTCAAAAGGCAGACGCTGATGGATCTCTGATTTTGATTTTGAGGCCAGCCTGGTCTACAGAGTTAAATACTAGCCAAGCTTAGGCAGTGACCATGGAAAACAGAAAGCTGGTGAAGATGTAATTAAACATGGTGGCCATGTTCCAGCCCCAGGAAGCAGCAGAACACAGCAGCTTTGGCTATGTGGTTCAGGCTTTAGAGTTGAGGGTAGAAGAAATGGGTTATGGAAATAGCCACCATGCCTAAGGAATGTCACTGAGGTCAGACATGTATAAGGAGTGTCCTTGATGTACAGGAAGGTTTATGTACAATGATGTTTGTTGAGGACTCTGTATCAACCAGGGTTGGAAAAGTTTAAGATGTGTGATGATAGGAGTAATTAAGATATGGTCTCTCCCATATGAAAGTGTTCTGTGGCATAATATCAAGTGATAATTGAGTAGAAAGATATGTCAGTTAAGTAACAGAGAGGACCAAGAACTCCAGAGTTTATGTGCACAGAGTAAGGGAATGAATGCCCCATGAACCCATCCTGGAAGTTCTACCAGCAGCTCTTTTATACATGGTTGGACCTCAGCTGACAGGACCTAGTCATAAAGATAGAGAGAGAGTGCTTTGTCTCCAAAGTGGGCTGCTGGAGGATGCTAAAGGGAGAGACAGGAGGGCACTGGGGAAGCCCCTCCACAGCACCTGACTGGGCTCAGATGCTGGGCAGCAAATGTACAGGGTCCAGTCGCTCACGTGTGAAAGGAGCTGAACATACAGCAAACAGAATGAAATTGGACATCTTGATTGGGACCTCCTAACCCCAAGGAAGGTCATAGGGCCAACCTCATATGGCCTTCTCAGCCTTGGAGATGATAACAAAATAAATTTCAGTCACCTGTAGCCCGAGCTTTGGTGGCAGATTGACATAGCATTGATGGAAAACCAATTGGGTTGGAAAAGTCCTATTGTCCTGGATGTAAGCAATCAGAGAATCCTTGTCCTGGAATGCTTGAGGTGTTAGCAGAGGATTTAAAAAGCAAATGTTTGCATTCCTACACTGGTTATTGTTTAACCCAGCTTGTCCAGAATATCTAGTGTGTGCCTCACTTTGCATAACCAGACTCCTGCAGTGGTATGCATGGTAACCACTGGAAGTGTGATATAACTAGTAATCCAAGTGATTTGTTCTAACAATCATGTGTTCCCAGATTTCCTTGACTTCATATCCCAGTCATTTGTGATGAAGGCAATAAGAAGAGAAAAGAAGAAACTTACATAGTTTAGGCAAACAGTAAACACACACACACACACACACACACACACACACACACACACATTTTCTTTTTTCTCATTTAAATTATTCATCTCTCATAGGATAAATCCCAACCACAGCAGAGCACTCAATCCTTCTTCCACTCCTCCCTCCTTCACCTCTTGTCTCTTCCAGATGCATTCCTTTATTTCCCTTCAGAAAAGATCAGGCTCCTGGAGATGTCATCAGAACATGGCATAACAATTTCCAATAAGACCAGGCAGAGACCCACATATCATGGCTGGACAAGGTCAAGCAGTAAGGGAGAAGTGACACAAGGGCACTAAACACATCAGGAACATGATCACTTACACTGCTATGAGTCACATAAAAGCAGTGAGCTACAAATCATGACATTCATGGAGAAGACCCAGTACAGAATCATGCAGGCACTGTGGTTGTTACTTCAATGTTTGTGAGCCCCCATGAGTAGTGCTCAATAGATTCTATGGGCCCTGTTCTCCCCATGGCTCCCAGAGTTCTTCCTCTCCCTAGTCCTAGGGAAATCTATGAACTTCCAGGGGAGGAATCAATGGAGATCTCCAATTTGGGCTCTTTCTCTGTGCCTAGTTGTTTGGTTGTGTGTCTCTACATCTAGACAAGCAGTGTTTTAAATGAAGTCCCCCAGCAGACATGGACAATTGGGAAATTGTAGGAGGCACCATTATTTGCTGCACAGGCCCTTCAGGCATTTGATGAACTCCCCACCATAGTGTACAATTCTGTGTACAGGTTTGCAGGACCTGTGGATTTCTAGTTGATGGTGGAGGGTGGGTAGGATTTTTAAGGGACCTATAGTGATAACCTTCAGAGCATTCAAGTACAGTCCAAGCAGGTGCAAGGCAACCTAACACCCATGCTATGGAGGAAGCATGGCATCCTCATATGGAGGGAGTGCTGCTTCTTAGTGAGACACCCACAAGTGTTGAAGAATGTAGACAAGCAGAATAGGACAAGATATAAAGGTGTCTGTCAGTGTGAACTAAAAGAGAAGAAGGGCTCTGGGCGGGAACATCTCTGGAGAGTGAGAGACACCTACTCAGTGGAGAACAACTTCCAGGACTGCCATCTGCACAACTACATGGGTAGTGGTGACCCCAGCAAAGCCCTGCTTTCCCTCTGTGTTTCATCAGACTGTTCTATGTCCTCATTGACTCTCTGCTCTCCAGCATCACCCGACAGGGATAGAGAGCAACAGGCACAAATGCCATAATTTAGGGAGGCCTCTCCCCATGCCAGACACTTCTTGTATCCAGGCACATTTACTGAGGGCCTACTATGTGACAGGAAGTGATCTAGGAGCTGGACATATGGGAAAAAAGCAATGTAGGAACCAGACATGAAGCAGGTTCTGTGGATATGTCTGCCCTTATGGAGATTATGCCATACTTCAGCTCAACACTGAAGTTAAAGAGTTAAATTGTTTTTTGTTTTTTGGGTTTGTTTTGTTTTGTTTTGTTTTTTGTTTTTGCAGTGCAGTAGGAGGCATAGATTTGCTGTTAGGAAAGCAAATGTTGGTGGAGGTGAGAGTGGTTTGGGTTGACAGTGTTGATTGGTGGGTATGCACTTGTTTATTTTTTGTTTGTCCTCCAACATCTACCAATACTACTCCTTTGTTCTCTTTGGAATTCATTGTCTCCATTCCTGTGAACTATTGTGCTATCCATAGTTTGTATATATTCTCAAATTTATAAATATTTCTTGTTCTGTCTCTATAATGTTACTTGTTGGTTATATTTTCAAAACTAAGCATTTGATATTAGATAATGACAGGTATGGATTTTCTTGGGGAAGGCTTTTACTCCTTGATCTCAGCATTCCTTAGTTGTCTGTACTTCTATAAGACTTTATGATCCCCACCTGCCACATGTACACTCCAACCCTGCCCATGTTAGCATGCCTTTTGGGGTCATCCTTGTTCATCTTGTATTTATGTAGTCATGTTGGTGAGGCATTGAGTGTAGCTTCTGACATTTGTAGGAGACACAGTCTCACAGAAAATGCCTTGTTCTTCTGGCTCTTACATTCTTTTCCCCATCCATTTCCACAGTGAACCCCAAACCTCAGCTACTGGACTCTCATGGTAGATATGTGTGTTTGGATATTGTTCACAAGTCTGCATTTTGATTGGTTGTGGTTTTCTGTATCGATATCTGCTTGTTGCAAAGTAAAGTTTCATTAGTGATACCTGAGTACTGAAATTATCTGTGACTATGAGGAAACTTTCTGAGAATGCAGTTGAAGTGTATGTTGGTTTAGGGAGTTGTAGAATTTCCTCCAAGATTCATGACTTCACCAGGCTGAGGATACTTGGCCAGGTTTCCAGTATCAGGCAGGATTTTTCAATTTTGAGTGGGTTCTAAGTCTAAATTGAAAGCTTTTGTTATACCCAAGGTATGTGTGTCGGTCAGTTCTGCACATTTATGGTTATCATGCAAGGGAAGACAATTTAGTTGTTGTCATGCTTCTACTTTCTTTTGTTTTTGAGTCACAGTATTTTTTTCTACAAAGCCCTTGCTATCATGTATCTCACAGTACAGAGTACTCTAGGCTAGAACTCAGTGTTCAACCTGCCTATGCCTCCAGATAGCTGAGATAAAAGCAGTGCATCTCCATATATAGCTCTGGCCCAGCATGCACTTTTTAATGGAGTGTTCAGGGCCATACTTACTGAGAAGATCCTACATGTACAAAGAGTTGTAGACAGAGAGGGTGTAGGGGTTTCTGTAGGAAAAGTAAGAACAGGAGAGATATGAGTACAGGAGAATTAGGAGAGATTAATAATCTCTGGCAGAGCATTCAAACACTGTGCTAGGCAGGGTAATACATGGACTTGTTGAAAAGACAACTAAGTCTAGAAGTGGTTACAACCAGTGGCAGAAACTGTAGGATATAAGGAAAGACTCTATGTGGGATCTGGAGATCTGGTCACTCTGTGAGTGGTAACCGAATGCTTTTCTCCATTTAGGGAGCAGAGGGTGAGTGGGAAAAGGCAGCCAATGACCCTCAAAGCTGCATGTGCTAGGTGCTAGGAGTCAAAGGAGTTACAGCTTGTTGTCATCCTCCATTTTATTGAGGAGTCAAACATCACTTGCTACATGTGATACCCTGAAAGCACACTTGGAGGACTGAGTGCCCAGTCACCCATCAAAAGTGGCTTTGTCTTTTTACAGTTTCTATTAATGTGTATTAATCATACAAAGGGAGGCTTTCATTTTATAGGTCCATATATGCATATGCTATAATTTGGCCATATTCACCCATGGTACTACTCTTTTTCTTAACTTTTCCCCTTTCCCAATCACTTTCTACAAACCCAGTGTTCCTTCATGTAATTTATGTCCCTTTCATTGGATTTTACCATTTCTTTTCTTCTTTTATTTTAATATATATATATATGTACATATATATATATATGTACATATATATATATATATATATATATATATATATAGTTTGCTCTTATTTTACATGTTGATACCAGTTCCCTCTCCCTCCCATGTCCCTCGACCTCCCTACCATCCCATTTCCCTGCACTACACAGGGAGGGTGATGCCTTCCAGGAGGGATCATCAAAATCTGTCAAGTCATTTGGAGTAGGGACTAGGCCCTCTCTCCTGCCTCTAGGCTAAGGGAGTATCCCTCCATGGGGAATATGCTCCCCAAATCCTTTCGTGCACCAGGGATACATCTTCGTTCCACTGGCAGAGGTCCCTTAGACTGCCCAGGCCTTCTAACTGAGACCTACTTTCAGGGGGTCTGAGTCGGTCCATTGCTGGCTTTCCAGAAATTAGTCTGGGGATCCATGAGCTCCCTCATATTTAGGTCAGCTGTTTCTGTGGGTTTCTGTATGTTTTTTCCTGCCGACCTGGGCCCAATGCCATGCCAGCCCCCAATAACACATGGAGACTCTGTATATGATATAATGCTGTTGGCCAGTTACTAACTTCTTATTGGCTAGCTCTGTCTTAATTATTATTAACCCATTTCTATTAATCTAAGTATTTCCACGTGGCCTCATCTTATCAGAGAGATGAGCCAGACCTCTGTTGTCTCCGGTCTCTACATGTTGACTCCTCCTAACTACTTCCTCTTTCCTTCTAGTCTCCTAGCACCGCATATCTTGCTTTCCTATTGGCCAACAGTGCTTTATTCATTAACCAGTATGAGAAACATATTTACAGAATAACATCTCCCATCATTTCCTCTTTTCTGTCTAAAATAAAAAGGGTTTTAACCTTAGCATAGCAAAATATACCATACAACATTTATCAAATAAGAAGCACAGTTAACAATATTTTGTCCATTAACATTTAGTAAGATTTAAGAAAATATTCCATCATCTATCCTATTTTTAATCCTAACTAAGGAAAACTATAACCATAACTATCTGTCTTTAACTCATTCAAAGACCACAAAAGGATAATATATAAACTCTAGAAATGACAGAGACAACTCACTGCCTGGTCAGTCACCTGAAGTTCTTCTGTAATGTTCTGTCTTCAGCCTACAGGCCATAGTGTGTCTGGCAGACTCCACAGCAAAGCAGGAAATTTAAACTGTCTGCCTGTATTGGCAGTTTGTCAGTCACTTTTCTCTGTGTCCTGCAGAATGTCTGGCAGACTCTTCCACAAAGCAGGAATCCTGAAGCAAATGTCCATCTTGTATCAACAGTCACTTTCTTGTGGGTCCTGCATGTCCAGTTTATACAGCATAAAGTCAAACAGTCTAGATATGAGCAGCATCTTGCCAAAATGGCTAATCTTGCCATATTGAAAGCAAACTTCATCACGTGTTTCTTCTATGTCCATATTCCTTTCTGATGCAGGTGTTATTGCCAGGAGCAGTTATGTCTCACTGTCAAGAAAATCTCTAAACCATTTTAAATGCCATGGTCTTTGAAAGGTTTGAAGAATGTCTATTCATCTCAAATACATCTCTACATATCTAGAAAACCTAACTCACCTAGCTATAAGTTTTGACTATTATAGGTAACTAGCTATAATCTGTACTAAGTCATACATTACATTTTTAAATGAGCTATATAAACACAATACCTAAACAAGAGGAGAAATATACAAATCATAAAATTGACCTTAAATTTGTATCAATAAATGAAAATCCATCCCAAAACAAAATATACATTTCTATACCATAATTCCATTTTTACCTTTAAAAGGATATTGATTGGTAAATCATTAACCATTTGTAACCAACCCTATTTAAATGAAAGCGAGCATTTATAGACAATATTTGGGAATTTGGGTGTCATTCTTTCCAAACTGTTTCCTGCTGGTAGGGGGCGCTGTCATGGGGATCCTAAGGAGATGCAGAAATCCTGGCTTGTCCCAGCTATTTTGAGTGTTGGATCACTCTGTTTCAAGGGGTCTGGCTTGATCAAATCACATTAGTCTGGAAGGAATCCACAGCTTTTCATTTTCTTTGGAAACAAAATTAGAAATCCTTTTCCCCAGTAACTTGTCCTTGAACTCAAATTTTGGAGTCAAAGCATTTTTAAAATATATAAATTGGATTAATCTAGCAGGATTTCTTTTATCAGTAGTGTTATTTCCTTATCAATCAAACAATTTTAAGATTACAGAAGAGTGTACACTAGCCAAAGTTTCTATGTGCTTTCCATCTTTACGTGGCGTTTTTTATTACTCTATTTCTTCTACTTCTATTTTTACCTATTTTGAGACAGGGTTTCTCTGTGTAACTTTTATCTGTCCTGGAATTCACTCTGCATACCTGGTTTACTTTGAAATCACAGAGATCTGTTTGTCTCTGCCTCCCAAGTGCTGGGATTAAAGGCGTGTGCCACCATACCCAGTTACTCTACTTTCTTTTTTAAACCATTGTATCCTGCTTTTTTCTCTCCCAAGCCAACATATATTTTAAAACACACTGTAAACCTTCATTGCCAGGTCTCGTACACATCAATGAATTGTTAGCAGAGCTCTTTAGAAGCAATGTGGTTTTTTTGCTGCTTATGCTAATTTTGGAAACCTCCTTTAAAGGAGTCACACAAATCTTTACTTGTCTCTCAAAAAACAGAGTCCAACCCAGAAAAATGCCGCTACCAAGAAGCCTTGCTTGTCTCTGTTCTTTTGTTTTTAAAAACTATTTTTTAAGCTTTTGTTAAGTTTTAAGTGAAAGTTCTCAGTTCCACTTCTGACACCATTTGTTACAAGTAGGTTTTTCCCCCGCCGCTGGTCTGGTCCCACAGCCACGCCAGCCCCAAATAATAATACACAGAGATGCTGTATTTGATATAATGCTGTTGGCAAGTTACTATCATTGCATATCAGCTAGCTCTGTCTTAATGATTAACCCATTTCTACTTATCTAAGTATTTCCACATGGTCATCTTATCAGAGAGCGATGGACCAGCATCCTCCTTGTTCAGGTCAGCTGTCTCTGTGGTTTTCTGTAGCCTGGTCTTGTCCTCTCTTTCTGCATCTGGATTCCAATCCAGCTCAGTTTTGCTGGTGGCTAATGAGTCCAGAGAGGTAAAAGATCTTTCCAGGAGTCAAAATCTTCCTCAGCTGCCATGCCCTCAACTTTTCTCATGTGCATCTACTCTTTCATGCCTGGAACAAAACATGCCCTCACACATGTATCCATAGCTAGGATTCATACATATCTAAACTGTTATAGCACATGCATGTGTTGTATTCAACCTACTCTGCCCATCCACTCCCCGAGCTCTGTCCCCTTAAATATTGTAGCTACTAGCTGCATGGGCAGGGTTCTGGGATGTGGATCATGACCTGTACCTTTATTGCTGCCCTCACCAAGGCATTCTGTTGCTCTCTAGTATCTGACCTGAGATGATAGAAGATTGGAAGTCATGGGACAACTTCAGTCTGTGCCCATTAGTTTTCTCCTTGGGTTAACTTAACTCTTCTCTGTATTCTACTTGTCCCTGCAAGGGATGTGAGTTAAGCAAGTGTGGTCTGAGCTGGTTACATTAAACCCAGGTACCATGCCCAGGAATATAGTATATTTATTACTCTCTGGCTAATGTGGCTGTGGCTGATGGAGAGAGGGATTCTTTGGAGTCATGTTAGGGGAGGTCTCTTTAATCTGCAACTGTAGCACTGTTCCTAGGGTTTTAAGAAATAATGTTATCAGGTACTATGTTTGTAGAGCCTGGAACTTCAAAGATGTCCTCTGAGACAGGACTGCCCTTAATCAAGTTTATTTCAGGAAGTAAGTGCTTCAAGGGAAGTTTGAAGAAGAGCTGATTTGTGAAGCACTGCTTCAAAGATTTCAAGATCTTACAATAATAAATAGACATCTGTGCACTCCACTTGAAATATTTGTGTCCTGGAATCCTTGTGCCACACACAAACAAGTTCAGGAAAAACTGGGCTAAAACCAATATTGCAAGTGCAAAGAATGCACAGAGTCTTTCTCTGTATGTTGGTACCCATAAATAAAACAAAACAAAATGGCAGCACAGACCAGTTAGAAACTAAGATTTCCATTGCTGAAACCATCAGGGCCTCCTGATGTGTTCCTTTGGGTGTTTGTAGGTGCTCCAGGAGTGTGTGCAGCCTGACCTGTCTTCAATTTACCTTTTCTTTCTAATATGTTTTTTTTTCTTTTAAAGAGTGGAAGAGCAGCAGTCTGAGAGTTCAAGTTCACCTCAAAAGAAAGCAACGCTAGCTGAAATCAAGAGAAAGAAAAGTGTCAGGTTTCTGTTACCTCACCAAAGGGGCAGGAAAAGAAAACAGTCTTCCCCAGGAGATGCAGATCAGGAGATGTTCAAATGTGAATGCCACTACTACCAGATATATGTGGGAAGTACATCTGGAATGTCTACAGGGACCAGTACAGAAGCAACCACTCATTCACCCTCCATAGAAAAGCTGACACTAGACCTCAGTAACTTGACACTCAACCCGTGTACCACCCTGTCCCCTTTTGTGAAAGAAAGAACACAGAAAATACAAAATGACAATGTTCTTTAGCAATGGAAAAGCAAAAGAATATTTAAAATGCTCCTTCATAAATGGTCAGAATAACTCTGGCCTTGACACCCTCCTTTGAGAAAGATCAGAGGCTACAGGATCATGAATGTCAACATCACCAACTGCTTTCTGCGATTACAGCATTTTGGGAGCATGGTCAAGAGGAGTAGCAATGTCAAACCTAATGACAATAACACCATCACATGGCAAGACTCAATCCTATTGCAGAAATGTTACATTATTTTCCTTTTTAGTTTTGGCATCCTTCCTGGTATATTCTTGGTAGAGATGCTCCTCAGTAAGGGCAAGCACATGGAGAGGCTCTATACTCCCCATGCTGCTTTTCCCATGGACAAGCTGCCATTTTCCCATCTTCGGGTTTCAGCTTTTCATTCCTCCCTTTGTTCTTTGCAAAACTGCTTTTATTCCATTTTCCATTTTATTTACTGGAGGGCAGAAGGAACAGTAGGTTTGGTGGACATCTCTCTCTCTCTCTTCTCTCTCTCTCTCTCTCTCTCTCTCTCTCTCTCTCTCTCTCTCTGTGTGTGTTTGTGTGTGTGTGTGTGTGTGTGTGTGTGTGTGTGTGTGTGTGTGTGTGTGTTCTGACATATCATTCTCTGACAGATCAGAGGGTGGAGCTAGCTACTATTTACCCTTATAAGCTACATGTTGGTTCTTCAAGTCTTTAATCCAAGTACTTGGAAGTTAGAGAAAGAAAGTGATAGGGTGGGGTGAAGACAGGTTCATAACCCTTTGGTCAGAGGATCCTGAGAGGTAAGAAGTCACTGGTGGCTGTTCCTTGGGTTCTCTGGTGTTCCATATTCTTACCCCATTTTTGAATGTCTGGATTTATTGATTAAGGTTCATTGTAGTTGTGCTTCAGTATACAGAGTATCCTTCATCTAATTAGTCTCCATAACAATTTGACCTGACACTTTACACAACTATTTAATACTTCAAGAGCAGCATACTGACATTAGTACACTGGGTAGGTAGAACTCTCTTTTTAGTAATTATATGTGCATATTCATGCAATTACCACCAACATCAAGTTTCATCTTTATTCCATCAGAAGAAGACAATAAAATGCATCCTAACAGGAATGAAATATTATTAACTGGTACAATGTTTTTTTTTTTTTTTTTTTTTGCATTTGGTGTGTTTGTGAGGTACATACATGCCTGTGTTCTTGTGTGTGTGTTAGTGTGCTTTATTTTCTTTCTCTCTCTTTTTTAGGTGTAGTTTCTGGTGAGATGTCCACCATCCACATTTTGAATATCAACTGATATTATCACTGTGGGTATACTATTTATGTGACCATAGTGTTGAGATTTTATGGGTGCAGCTTCCCCCTCACAAAAGGAAGACACCTTTTCATTGAAGCTGTCCTGGTCCTCTCACATTTATAATCTTTCTGCCCCATATTTCAATATATTCCCTAAGCCATTATTACAGAGGTTGTGCAGTAGATGTATTAATTTGGGAAGGGCCATCCACAGTCAGGATTCTCATCAATTTGACCAGTTGTTCATATCTGTAACAGTTTTTTTCTCGGCTGCCAAAGGAAGCTTCTTTATGAAGTTGAAACCTAATAAGCCCATGTATGCATATAAGAGCAAGTATTTAGAATGTACTTAGAAAGTGTCTAGGAAGTGGCAGTAGTGATCTCCCCTCTTGTAGTACCACTGGGCAATGGTTGTAATGACAGTGGTCAGTTTTCACAGGGCTTATCCAGGGAAATCAAATTCATATGTTTTCTCTGCAGGCTCATTTACATTCTACCATATCCAATAAACAAACTCACTGAGAGAAGTTGCCATGTAGCCAGTCATGGGTCTGGAACAAGCATAGCTCTCAGGAATGGCCATTTTGAGCATTATCTCAGGGCAAGATTCAGGTTTAGAGCTGTTAGAGCTGTGGGCTTATTTCTTCCCTTTATGATGAAGGTCTTGAAAATAGGAAAGGCTTCTGTCAGCATCTCCAAAGTACTATGTAATACAGTCCATGCCCAAGAGAATTAAACAACCCCCACAAGCAGGGTGGGAGGTGGGTGTGTGAGGGGTGTTGGGGAACATTTTAAAACTATGTCTGTTGAAATGCAAAGACTTTATTTACCCTGGCAGAATGTAAGCTTTTGCCTCACCCAGAGACCTTCTTGTCTTTTCATTCACACTGACAGGCATCTTTGTTCCTTGTCCCACTGTCCTCTTCTACATTCTTCAACAGTTCTGGGTGTCTCATATAAGGAGCACTCTAGGTACATGAGGAATTGCATGCTTTCTCCACACCATGGGTTTTTACCATGACCTTCACCTGCTTGGACTGTACCTGAGTGCTTTGCAAACTATCAGTACAGGTTCTTTAAAAATCCTACCCACCCTCCACTTTCAACTGGAAATCCACAGGTCCTGCAAACCTGTACACAGCATTGTACACTAAGGTGGGGAATTCATCAAATGCCTGAAGGACCCATGCACCATGCCTCATAGATTTTCCCATTTGTCCATGGCAGCTGCTGAACTTTTTCTTTTTAAAAATCCTGCTCATCAAGGTGCAGAGACACACAGCCAAACAACTAGGCACAGAGAAAGCCCAAATTGGAGATGTCCATCCGTCCTCCCACGGGAGCTCACAGATCTTTCTAGGAAGAGAGAGAGGAAGTATCGTGGGTGCCTGCATGTTAAAGTCCAGAAAGCATGGCAGAGAACAGCTTAAGCCAGAACATTGCTGAACTTATCTTCAAAATCCCCGAGTTCTCCCAGGAGAACTATGCAGTGTGCCAAGGTCAGGGTTCTTACTTCCATATTAATAGAGTCTTCAAGGAGGCTCATTTTTACAGGCTATAGTGAAAAGGACAATCTCTGATATGATGACCTAGGTGCTCCTCATCCCTTGTTATAAAAACCAATGACATTCACACAAAGTAGTCTTGGATTTGTCTGAAGCTTCATTAAGAGGCCAATTGGCATTTGTACTCTTTAGCTGTTTTGCTCCACCACTTCAAAACCCAAGGATCTTTCCTTGACACTTTTATATGTTTTCTATCAAGTCTGGTGTCCACTTCATGTGAAGTAGCAACAGGAGGACTTCTGATACCAAAAGGCTTATATCTCCAATTTGGGTTGGGTTCTAAGTCACTCTTTGAGGGTCTGCATGTTAAATGTGGTTGGAAAATGTGAGTCCTTCTTCTGAAAGCCTAAGTGGTCTGGGAAAGTGTCTGATATTCATTAAAACATGAAAGAACAAACAACATCAACAAGCAAGATAACACCAAATCAGTTATGAGCAATGGGAGGAGGGAGAATGTGACTTGTTCTCATTTTGTAATGAATAGCATGGATGCTCCTCACAAGGGAGATGCTGCACAGAAATAGCTCTCTGCCTATAATGGGGACAATGTGAGACCATGCAGTTGGCATTTTTTCTCCTTGTCCCACTCTACTCTTCTAAATTCTTCAATAATTCTGGATGTCTCATTAAGGAGCATTCCTGCCACATGAGGATGCCATGCTTCCTCCAATATAGTCACTGTTAGCTTCTCATAGACCTTCTTGGACTGAACCTGAATGCTCTGCAGACTATCATTACAGGTTCTTTAAAATTGCTGCCCACCCTCCACCTTCAACTGTAAATCCACAGGTCCTGCAAACCTGTACACAGCATCATACACTAAGGTGGGAAGTTCATCAAATGCCTGAAGGGCCAGTGTACCAAATAATGGTGCCTCCTAGGTTTTCCCATTTGTCCATGGAAGCTGCTGGGCTTTGTTTAAAATACTGCTCATATAGATGCAGAGACACACAGCCAAACAAGTAGGCACAGAGAAAGACTAAATTGGAGATCTCCGTTGGTATTGGTTCCTCCCCTGGGAGCTCATGGAGATAAAGCATTGTGGGTTCCAGGGGGACCCACATGGCATAGAAAGTATGCCAGCGAACAGCTTAAACCAGAACAGGGCTGACCTTATCTCCAACATTCCCCGAGTTCTCGCAGGAGGAATATGCAGTGTACTGAGATCAAGGTCGTTACTCATATTAACCAGAATTTGAAGAAAGCTCACTTTTACAGGCTACAGTGGAGAGAACAATTTCCAATAAGATGATCTAGGCACTTCTCATCCCTTGTTTATAAAATTCAATGACATTCACATTAGAAGTCTTGACTTTTGTCTGTATTTTCAGTAAGAGATCAATGAGCGTTTGTACTCTTTAGCTATTTTGCTCCATTATTTCTATTCCAAAGGTCTTTTGTGACACTTTGGTATGTTTTTGTCAAGTCTTGTGTCCAAATCATGTTAACTACATACAAGAGGGCTTTCCTGATACTGACTGGTTAATATATCCAATTTGGTTTGGGTTATAAGTCACTCTGTTAGGGTCTCCATGTTAAATGTGGTTTTAAAATGTGACACTCTCTTTTGAAAGGCTAAGTGGCTTGAGAAAGTGTGTGGTTTTCATTAAAACATGAAAGATCAAACAACATCAACAAGCAAGCCAACACCAAACCGGTCATGAGCAATGGGAGGAGGGAGAATGTGACTTGTTCTCATTCTGAAATGAATGGCATGGATGCTCCTCACAAGGGTGATGCTGCACAGAAATCACTCTCTACTTATAATGGGGAGAATGTGAGTCCGGGCAGTTGTTAATGTTAAGGCTGTGTCTAGTAACTGCACTCTTTGCATTCCAAGGGAGAATCCTTCTTAGACCACAATAAGTACAGATTAGGAGAGATCCTTACTAGACTTTTAATGATCTTCAAAAATTACTAGGAGAGATTTCTCAGCTATAGATCATTGTTAGAGTAGAAGGGTATAATTTAACAACTTAAAAATGGCACTAAAATGGGACAGTGACTTGAGTAGTCCATGGATACTTCAGTTAAAGCTGAAGATGAATTAGAATGGGTAGAAAAGAGGATACAGGAAGCACATGTGGAGTGTGTGCTTCCAAAACTAGACTGCATTCTGGCCATATTACCATCCAGAGAATATTCACCAGGGATTTTGATGCAGAGGGAAGATATGATATTAGAATGGATATTTTTACCACATAAACAATAAAAAATTAAAACCATACTTAGAAAAGATCTCTGACCTGATTTTAAAAGGTAAAATTAAGACTTTATCAACTGACAGGAAGGGACCCAGCAGAAATTATAGTACCTTTAACTAATGAGGAAATTTCCCCCTTATGGGAAGGTAATGAATATTGGCAGAGAGCTTACAGTAACTTTTTGGGAATGATTAACAACAATTATCTCAAAAGTGAGAGAATCAAATTAATAAAATAAAGAAAACTATTTGGATCCTTCATATATATATATATATATATACATACATACATACATACATACATACATACATACATACATATATGTCGCACATCAGATCCCATACAAGTTTGCCAGGTCTTCTAGCACAAGGCATGAAATAGATTGGTTATTAATAGGAAATGTGCTGGAGTCCTCAGAATTTCATTAAAAAAAACACCATGTGAATAGCAAAGGTTTAAAAAGGGATTTTTCCACCACTTGGCAACAAGCTAAGGAAATAGTAAAAAAAAAAATGTTCTTCTTGTTCATTCTATAACCAAACTCCTCTACTGGCAGGTAGTAATCCTAAAGGTATACATAGGAAGAAAATCTGGCAAATGGATGTTTTACCCATTTATACCGCTATGCTCCTGAGTATTACAAACTATCATCACCCATGTTTCTCATACCTATGAGATTAGTCAGACATAGATGTTTGATCTTCAAACACTCCATAGACCTGCAGAACATGGCATTTAAATGTTTTAATATTAGTACTCCATTGACATGAGACACAATTGCTCCTGGCAGCACCAATCTGTTCCCGAGAAAATATTTGGCACTGATGTCACTCCTTCTGGAGTCCATTCTCTCTTGGGCTAATGGCCTCTTGGGCAACAAACTGCCCCCACCTCAACCACTGACTTTGGATGTGCTGTTCCACTGTGCTTTCAGGAGACAAACATAGAAGACTGCTGAACCATGCCAAGTCAGGGTAAGACAGAATTTCTACCTCCCTGTTTCTTGTTGGTCAGTCAGATAGTCTAGGCCTCAGCCAAAGGTGGTTGCCCTGTCCTTGCTGTGAGACTCTGAGTAACTGTCCAGGTAACCTGCAGTTTCTGTCTTGGCTGCATCTTGTGGAAGCTGCTCGCCTGCACTTCCTGCCTACCCTAGTATTGTTATCAGCCTTCTCAGGTCTTTGGTGAGGTTGAAGATTAGACTGTCACAATTATTGTTCTTTCTTTTCCTAGATGAAATATTAGGTATGATACTTAATCTTCTGGCTGAGGACAGCTCCATAGTAATTTTTGTTATGCATTCACCTTAGGAACGGATATGTAATTCTTGCCATTTGCTCTTGTTACCTCAGAGGCAATAGACCTTAAATGTGTATGTTCTTATTTTTTCTTCCACTAGAGCATATTTCATATTTACTGTCCTTGCATAGAGTTATGTATCAAGCCTAAATCTTTTCTTCAGACTAAAAGAGGGATTGAAGTGAGATATCCACCATGCCAGCACCTGTTTACTGACCATGCCCATTGGGGCATTAGGACAGGTGGAGCGTCCATGCCCATTGGGGCATGACTGGTGGAGTCTAGGTCTGGGTCTGGATGCTGATGATCTCTCTTACTTCTGGGCCAGAAGGGGGGGGGGATCCGAGGATATCCTTGGAATAGAACCCATGGCAGCCGTCTTGTGTAAGGGAAATCTCCCCAAATAAACCCAATCAGTCTGTATTGTGTCCCAGAATTTTATTACCCATTTTACCAGTGTGCCCTTCAGACCTGTAGAATGCACTGGTAATTCTGTCAGAGAAGTGCATAGCAATGCTGTGGCTTAAGTGCAAAATCCAGATATGAACAGCATATGTGTTGTTCCTTACAGTTCCATTTGTTATGTCTAATGTTGATAAAGTCTAAGCTACTGGACCTCATATCTGACTTGGGAGATATTGTTAAGCTGGATGGAATGACTGTTCCTTATATACATTCCTTTCTTTCATAGGAAAGAGGGTATCTCATATGGTCACATGACACAAAAGTTTACAAAGGGTGGGCCAGGGAAACAGAGCTTGCCTAGCCTGCGGCACACCCCACTCATGGTAAAACAATCAAAAAAATTAATGAGGCTTATGATGAGTGAAGTGAGGTCCCATTTAGTGTTGGATATTGTTCTATGATTAGTATAATGGGCATGAGCTGTCAGGCCTGGCTTTTGAGATTCTGCTGGGGGCTCCCACCCCAGGTTCTCACACCAGTAATCTAAACACTTTACCAGCCACTGGGCTCCCCACCCTGAATTTACAGTTTTAATTAACTGCAATCTACCTTTGAATAATACCAGCCATTTCCTGTGTAGTGAAGCCCCCACCACAGTGTGTTCCCACTTCCTGACTCACACTCTTTGGTGGACTCTTTGCTGGAGGAGCAAACCAGGATATGTTTATCACACTCACTAGATAGCAGGCAGCATTGTCACGAGCCATTTGCAGTGCCTTAGGAGTGTTGCCACGGCTCTCAAAACCTCAAGGTTGGGTGTAAAAGAGAGACTCCAATTATGCCATGATTGCAGTTGTCATGGTGATGCATTAGCAACACATTTCATCAGTGCAGTATAATTTACCTGTATGATTGCACAGTGCTAACCTCTCCCAGCCATTTTGAAAGACATAGATATTCCCACACTGTACCATTCTGATTTTCTGTCATGAGAGGTTGCAGATCCCTGTTCCTTAAATGTCGTGACTGAGCTTGAGGCCCCATGAGTACTATGGACAGGAGGTGGTGGCTGAGGTGTAGGTTGTTAATCTCATCCTAAAGCCAATGTGTCAGAGGAAGTCAATAACCTGGGAGAAAAAGAGATTTTTCTGACAGGATGGAGTGAGGGTGGTTGCCTAGGTTACCAGAAGAAAGAGCCAGGGCTCATGGAGACTATCACATGACCAGCCTCTTTCTGCAGGATCCAGGCCTGAAGCAAGAGTGTGGGGGACATGTTCACTACCTCAGAGCCTTCTCAACAATAGGACTTTCCTGAAGGTGCTCTGAGTCTGTTTATGACAAGCAAAGACACAGAGCAGAAGGACACGGGCTCTGGGCACAAGCACTGCCATTCATTGGATTTTCAATGAGAGTGTGCAGATTGGCAGGTACTTCCTCCTTGTGCAAAGAATCAGGGTCTGTGAGTTCCTGTGTGGCACTGGTCGCCAGATGCTGTCCTTTCTTGCTGATGGCGCTGTCATGGTGCATGTGCAGGGAAATTTCATACAAGTGCTGAAATGCAACATTGGTTAGATTCCATGGTCTGATAGCCACACAAAGAAATTCTCAGATTGGAGACAGCACCTCTCTCTCTCTCTCTCTCTCTCTCTCTCTCTCTCTCTCTCTCTCTCTCTCTCATATCTCTCTCTCTCATCTCTCTCTCTCTCTCATCTCTCTCTCTTTCTGTGTGTGTGTGTGTGTGTGTGAATAGAATCAAGGAGATTATGAAATTTATCACAACATATATTTACTAAGTGAGCATGAATGTATATGTATGTATGTGTATGTATGTATATATGTATGTATGTATGTGTGATGACCTCACTGTCTGTGGAACCTTGGTAACAAAGAAGACCCTAAGGGAGACATACAAGGATCTGTGTAGTAAGGGAAAATGTGAAATAGACAAGCTCACCTGAGTAAATCAGGAGCATGAGAGGGATGGTAGTGGCCAGGGAGATGATAAGAAGTAAGGGAAATGAGGGAATGGGATGGGTGAACTGGGAAAAGGGTAGAAGAGAGAACAAGGAAATAATTATCTTGATAGAGGAACCATTATGAGATTAGTGGAAAAGCTGGACATAGGGCAATTCCCAGGAATAAGCAAGGATGACCCCAGATAAAACTCTAATAGTGGAGAGGGTGCTTTACCTGGCCTTCCCCTGTAATCAGATTGAGGACTACCATAATTATGGTATATCCTTAATATGGTACCTAATGGAAGCAAATACAGAGATCCACAACTAACCACTGGGCTGAAATCATGGAGTCCAGGTGAAGAGAAGGAGGAGTGATAATGAGTTGAAAGGGGTCAAGACCAGGGTGGGGAAACTCAGAGAGACAACTAATTCAAGCTACTGGTAGGTCATTGAGTCTGGACTGTTACCTGGGAAACCTGTAAAGGAGCCAGTAGGCAGGCTGAATGCTTGTGACAGTGGATTGGGTGGGACATTTTTGGGGCCACTGGAAGTGGCAGCAGGATCTATCAATGGGGCATAAACATTTTTTTAACCAATTTACTATGGAAAGATTCCTTGCTCAGCCTAGTCAGTGGGGACTTCTTGGTCCTGCCTCAAATTGGTGATGCAATGGGCTTTGTTGACTCTCCATGGAAGGCCTTACACTCTTTGAAAGCAAAAGGGAGCATGAGAGGCAAATGGGGAAACAGGAAGAGGGGAGATCGTAGGAACTGGGATTAAAATGTAAAAAATAAAATGAAGTATATACCTACATATATAAACACACACACACACACACACACACACACACACACACACACACACACACACACAGAGTAATGATCTCACTCTCTGTAGATCCTGGATGTGGTCATATCATTTTCACAATGAAAAAAATAGTTTGTTTGTCATGATGAGGTCCATGTGCCTGAACTTTGCAAGGCTCCATTCCAAGGAAAATCACTCCACATATGTCCTGAGACTTGTTTTCAAAATAATGAAAAATAGATCCAAGGAAAATCCCAGCATGGAGTTTGAGAATCACAATGCCCATTCAAGGCTCATCCCCCAAAACAAGAAATAAAGTGAATTTAAGAAGTGAGCTGCCATTGTTGAAACTCACAGACTCAGGTAGAACTAAAGACTGGGAAGAACAGACACTGTGCACTTCCCTCTCTAGAAAGGATAAAGAACATGATGAATACCCCTGAGCTGTAACATTCCATCATGCCTGTCCAGTGTCTTGAACCAAATCCCGCCACTTTCATGTGGCCATCTCTACAGAAACACACTGCATTTTGATGCCATCACATTATACACATAACCAAATGTGAATACCAATCTCCGAGGAAGAACAACTTGGAGCATGCTTATTGGGCATGAAAGTTAGTGGAATGCAACAGGAGAACTCAGGCATTCTGCCTCCAGTCTCCATTATGTTTTGTTCATATTGTTTTGTGTTACTGTACATAACTGTTGCTGTCACAGAACTTCATAAGTGACCAGAGTGGGAGAAAATTCACAGAGATTTCTCTGCCTCTGGGTCTTGCATTTTGGTATTAAAGGGGAGACCTACCATGCCCAGCTCACTCTCCTTTCTTACCTTGTCTTTGAATGCAAACAGTCACGGGTAAGTCTAATCAGTGGGATGTATAACTACTGTGGTGGTCTGAATGAAAATAACTCCCAGTTACTCATAGGGAGATGTATTATTGGAAGTGTGGCCTTGTTGGTGTAGGTGTAGCCATGTTAGAGGTATTGTTTCAATGGGAAGTGGGCTTTGTGTTCTCAAGCTCAAGCCATGCCTGGTCGCTCACTCACTATCTCTTCCTATTGCATGCGGATCCTGATGTACAGAACTCTGCTACCTCTCCAGCACCATGTCTTCCTGCATTCTGCCATGCTCCCCACTATGATTATAAGGAACTAAACCTCTGAAATATAAACCAGCCATAGTTAATGGTTTCCCTTTGTAAGGGTTGACACGGGTATGGTATTTCATCAGCTCAAGAAAACCATAACTGAGACTACTACAGACACTAACCTAACATGCAATCATCCCCACTCATAGTGAGGTCTCCTGGTAAGACCTGGGCTGAGGTGCATGTGCAACACATGGCCCAGAAAGAACTGAGAATGTGCAGGTGGGGGTGGAGGGATGCTAGTGATGTCCTTGGAAAAAGCATCCTCATGGGGTTACTTCTTGCCTGCTTTCTTGATAGTGGCTCTCAACATTTCTGTCCACTGGTGTCTTACTAAACCTGGTCTGAGGTTTAAACCCCAGCAGTGTTAATGCTGGGAGAGTGAGCAATCAACAAACTTCAGACTTCAATGGATTTCCTTGTTTTGTGATTTTTGGTTTACATGAAATTGTGGGAGTGAAAAGCCTCTCCTTCAGGAAGTTAATGGGCCATCTATGGGGATTCAATGTGAACATTTTGAGACCAAACCCACAGACACCAGGAGAAAAGACATAGAAAGGAACACTGCTTGGAGTCCTTCAATATGCCCACCCTGCTGACCTGATTGACAGCCTTCAACCAGGACCATGTTGTTCAAACCCACACACCTACAATAATATTAATGGCTTTCTGAGCTCATATACTCAGTGTCCAAATTGGCAGCTGCTTGTCTGATTGGCATCTTTTCCTAGCAACTACTAAAGGGAAGAATTAGGGGCACATTCACCTAAGAGGATGGCTTGTCCCCACATGTCCACACAGTGTGCAGATTACTTCCCAACAGTTTTAAGAACAAAGAAAGACAGCTTTACAGCAAAAGAACGCAACTTATTGAGTCCTGTCTTGTTCTCTTGTATGTGAGGAACATGGAGTGCACTGATTCTTTCAGTCATGCCATTTGAGGGGATACAAGTAGGAACATCACATTTTAGAGGGATGCGGATGTGCACAGCAGTTAGTGGCTCACCAGCAAATGATTCTTGGATCTCCTTCAGCCTGTGGGATCATTTTGTCCTTTGTTACATAGTGCTTGGCTTAGGAAAGGCACTGGGAAGTGCAAACAACACTGTCCAAACTGAGATTCTTGTGTTTCTAGGCAATGGAACACCTGGACACCTGAGCAGCTGGGAACTTGAAGATGGTATCACCTGCCTTTGAGAATATTAACTTCTATTTTTTCAGGTTATATTCTTACATTTCAAAAGTGTGTTTATATGACCACATATTTGCACGTGACACATATATGAATATTATAGAACTACACGTGAGTCTTTTCTGGTCTCCAAACACATGGGTTCCAGGAACTCTATTCAGGAAAAAGGTTTGGGCACACATTGCCCTACCATCATGTCTTTCTTGTGATTCCCTCATCTTGCCTTTTCATGTGTTCTCTTTCCTATAGAATAACTCTGCTCAATAATCATAAGAGGGAAGTTTTGCAGTTTTGCACTGTTGACTTAAAACATTTACTGTGACTAGAAACTCCCTGGCATTCATGCCTGCTGTGTGAAAAGACCTGCTCCTAATGAAATTCTACTTTCAGTAATAAATAACTACACTGCATACCTCATCAACAAATTTATTTGCATCATACATCTGGGTTGTTCCCAGTTTCTGGCTATTATGAATAGAACAGCAACGGACATTGTTGAGAAATTGTCCCTGAGTTTTGATGAAGTATAATTTGGGTATATGCCCAAGATTGGTATGGCTAAACCTAGAGGCAGAATGATTCCCAATATTCAGAGGAACTGACATGTTGATTTCCACAGTGATTCTTATGTATGTGCACTCTAAGCAGCAGTAGAGGAGTATTCCCCTTGTTCCACCTCCTCAATGGCATGAGTTGTTACTTGTACTTTTGATCTTAGCCATTCTGACAGGTGTAAGGTGATACCTCCTTGTAGTTTTAATTTGCATTCTTCTCATGGCTAAGGAAACTGAACATATCTTTAAGTATTTCTAGGCCATGTGATATTTCCTCTATTCAGAATTCTCTCTTCAGATCCATGCACAAATTTTAACTGGATACTTTGGTTTTTGATACTTAGTTTAATGAGTTGTTTATATATTTTGGAAATTAGCACCATATCAGTTATGAAATTGGTTTATAAAAAAAAGCACTACTTTCCCCATTCTGTAGGCTGCTGTTTTGTCCAATTGATTGTGAGCATTGCTGATAGATGACTTTCTGTATGCTGCAAACGTGTGTTTCTTTTATTGGTTGATGAATAAAGCTGCTTTGACCAGTGGCTAGGCAAAATATAGCTAGGAGGAAAATCCAAACAGAATTACAGAGAGAAAGAAGGTAGCTACCTTGTAGCTGCCCAAGGATGAATATGCTGGGGCAATACTGGTAAGTCACAGCCTCGTGGCAATACATGGATTAAAGTAAATAAGTTAATTTATAAGAGAGAGCTAGCCAGTAATATACATGAGCCATTGGACAAACAATTATTTAATATTAGCCTCTGAATGATTATTTCTTAAGCTGCTATGGAGACCAAGCAGGTTGGACAGAAAGAGATGCAATGGAACCAGTTGAGATAGTGAAAAACTTCCAAGCACTCTGCCTTACTGAAAAGTTTCAGTTTCATATATCAGTACATCGTGGGGTCTCTTTTATTAGTTGTTGATCTTAGTTTGTGTGTTAATGTGTTCTATTTAGGCAGTAGTCTTTTGTGCCAATATGTAGCATGAATAATAAAAAGGCAGAAACTGGTTTTATGGTTCAACCTGAAGGTGAGAAAAGCATAACAGCCAACCACTAGAAAGTTCTTACCTCATTCAAGGCTTGGCCGATCCTGTCCTCAGAGTACCTGCAGACTGAATACATTGTATTCCTGTCTCCACCCGATTTATATTCCTCTCTAGTGCAGGGAATAAAGGCATACACCAACAAAGCCTGACCTGTATGTCTGATTCCTGAGGCTAGCTTTGCACTGTGATGTTCAAATAAGCTGTATCTGTTAGATCATGAACGAATTAACACCACACTAATGTGTTCAAGGCTATGCCCCAATTTTTTCTTCTGTTACATTCAGGGTATCTGGATATCTGTGGAAGGAAGTCTTCGATGGACTTGGACATGAGTTTTGTGGAAGGTGATAAGTTTATCCTTTGTGTACTGGAGGGCTACAGATTTCTTTGGGTTAGTTGTGCAATTAAATACTTTGCTGAAAATGTGTATCACCAGTAGCTGTTCTCTGATGTAATTTTTAGGCTTACTTATTTAAACTATCATATCATCTGCAAATCAAAATGCTTTGACTTTGTCCTTCCAAATTTGATCATCAGTTGACTTACAGCCCTAGTTAAGTCGTCTAGTACTATATTGCATAGGGATGGAAAGTGTAGACAATTTTGTCTTGGTCTTGATTGTACTGAATTCCTTTGAGTTTCTCTCCATTTATGTTGATGGTGGTTACTGACTTGCTGCAAGCTATCTTTACCTTATTAAGGTTATTCCCTTCTATTCCTTATCTATCTAGGACAAATATCATGAAGGGGTGTTGCATTTTTCATTGTATTCCTTTTATTATCATTATTATTTTTTTCTTATTTCTCATATCAATCCTAGTTCCCTCAGCCTCCCAGCCTCCCATTCCCCCCTCCCAGAACCATCCCTCATCATTCGCCTGACTCCCCTCGGTGGGTGATGCCTTCCAGGAGAGATAGTCAAAATCTGTCAAGTCACTTGGGGTAGGGCCTGTGCCTTCTCTCTTGCCTCTAGGCTAAGGGAGTATCCCTCCATGAGAAATGTGTTCCCGAAGATTTTTTGTGGAACAGGGATACATCCTGATTCCACTGTCAGAGGTCCCTTAGAGTTCCCAGGCCTCCTAACTGAGACCCACATTCAGGGGATCTGGGTCAGTCTAATGCTGGTCTCCCAGCTCATGGGGATCCATGAGCTCTCCCTTGTTCAGGTGATCTGTCTGTGGGTTTCTGTAGCCTGGTCTTGACCCCTTTGCTTATCACTCCTCCCTCTCTACAACTGGATCCCAGGAGTTTGGCTCAGGGTTTACCTGTGGGTGTCTGCTTCTGTTTTCATCAGCTACTTAATAAAAGCTCTATAATGGCATATAAGTTAGTTACCAATCTCATTATCAGGGAAGGGCATTTAAAGTAGTCTCTCCACTGTTGCTTAGATTGTTAGTTGGGGTCATCCCTGTAGATCTCTAGGATATTTCTCTAGAGTCAGTTTTCTCTTCAAACCTATAATGGCTCCCTCTATTATAGTATCTCTCTCTCTCTCTCTCTCTCTCTCTCTCTCTCTCTCTCTCTCTCTCTCTCTCTCTCTCTCTCTCTCTCTTGCTTTAGTCTATTCATCCCCCTACTCAATCTTCCTGATCTCACATGTTCTCCTCTCCTCCCCTTCTCTTTCTCCTAACTCCCTCTCCACTTGCTGTCCCCCACCCTTGCTCCCTCCCAATATGCCCAGGAAATCTTGTCCCTTTCCCCTTCTGTGAGGGACCTTGTATGAATCTCTTAGGTTCCTCCTTGTATCCTAGTTTCTCTGGTGGTGTGGATTGTAGGCTGGTGATCCTTTCACCCTATATCTAAAATCCATATATGAGGGAGTACATACCATGTTCATGGTTTCTTCAAGTTCCATCCATTTGCCTGAAAATTTCAAGATTCCATGGGTCCCCAACCCCTCCCCCTGCTGAGTAGTATTCCATTGTGTAAATGAGTAGTGTTCCATTGTGTAAATGTCCCACGTCTATTTTATCCATTCTTCAGTTAAGGTTGCTTTCAGGTGTGGCTGGGACAATATATGAGGCCACTGGCTGTGGATCCAAGACCTAATACTAATGTACAAACTAACTTAGTGGAGCCCATGATATATGGAGAGATACCATGCTCAGTCTAGACTCGGGGTTGTGGAGAGGTGCCTTGTTTCTGCCTCAACTAGATGATGGGACAGACTTAGTAAACTTTCTAGGGGAGGCCTTACCCTCTCTGTGAAGCAGTTGGGAGGAGGGGGGAGTAGAATGAGTGGGAGGAAAGGAGGGAGGGGGAACTGGGTTTGGAATGTAAAAAATAAATTAATAATAAAAAGAATGAGCTAGGCTCCCTTAATATAGGTGGCAATGGTGTTACTGGGACAATATATGAGGCCACTGGCAGTGGGTCCAAGATCTAACACTAATGCATGAACTGACTTAGTGAAGTCCATTCTATATGGAGAGATTTCATGCCCAGCCTAGACACAGGGGTGTTGGGGGGACAAGTGTCTTGGTCCTGCCTCAATGAGACGATGAGACAGACTTAGTAGACTTCTTAGGGGAGGCCTTACCCTCTCTGAAGAGCAGATAGGAGGTGAGTGGTGGGATTCAGGGGAACAGGAGAAGAGGAAGGATGGGGATCTAGCATTGGAATGTAAAAAAAAAATATTTTTTAAAAGATAAATAATAAAACAAAAATGATAAAGTTAAGTTTATAATTGACATTATATGAACACCATCAAAATTTGTTATCCTCTTACTTAATTGTTGCATTTTCAAACTGTCCAGCATATTATCACATAGAAACCTAACTCCCTTCATTGTAATAGCATTTCCCATTTTTTAATGTGGGGAAAATCTCTCCCCTTTAAGTAATTCCTCCCTTTAAGCATGTCCAATTGTGTCACCAAATCTGCCGACAATGTCAGTGAAATGTGACACTATATCTGAGTGATGAACACAGGTGGTAAATAGCCTGGCTGAGGAGAGCTACAGTGGCTAGCATGTAGGCATAAGCTGAGACTGGCAGCATACGGACAGGGGATCCAAGGGAAGCCCACAAGGAAGAGTGAGCAAGCTGTCTGAAAAATGCACACCGATTGTGCATAACGAGCATGTGTGGCCTGTGCTGCCTGAAGGCAGAGCCAGCCACTCTAGGGTGGATAAATTCAGCTGGTGTATTTGGAGCCCAGGTGCCACTGGAGTTTGGGGCCTGCAGAGTTTGATGCCAAGAACAACAACAACAACAAAATCCAAAACTCACTTATGGAGAACATAGCCAACAGGGCTGTGACTCCAGTGGGGGTCCTACATGCAGTTATGGCCTGTACTGGTGCCTGCAATGTCACAGATAAGTGACTTAAAGTTGGGGGTGCCAATTGTATAACGAGTTCTAGATGGTCTTAATAATAAAAACCCAGAGTCAGATATAGGGGTAAATGCTAAAATATCACAGAGACAAATGAGAAAGGCACATCGACAATTTACCTCAACAACTTGTCAGCAAAAAGAAAAAATAAGAATGAGCTCATCACACCTCTCGCCTTAGATTTCCTCTAATCACCCTGCCATATCACTTACTGTCTGTCTCTACAGACCTCCAGACCTCTATGGTTAACTAGTGGCTAGTTCAGTTCTCTGAGCATTATTTGTTAATGCACAAACAAAATATCACCACACAGGGAACATATCTAAACATAATAAAGGCAATATATAGCAAGACAATAGCAAACATCCAATTAAATGGAAAAAAACTCAAAGCAATTCCACTAAAATCAGGAACAAGACAAGGCTGTCGGTTCTTCACATATATTAAATATAGTACTTAAGTTCTAGCTAGGGCAATAAGACAACAAAAGGAGGTCACAGGGATACACATTGGAAAAGAAGTCAAATTTTCACTAATTGCTGACAATATGATAGTTGTCATATTGTCATGACATATGATATATGATAAAAGACTCCAAAATTCTACCAAGAACTTCTACATCAGATAAACACCTTTGATGGGAGATGTTATTCTGTAAATATGTTTCTCATACTGGTTAATGAATAAAGCACTGTTGACCAATAGGAAAGCAAGATAAGCAGGACTAGGAGACTAGGGGGAGAGAGGAAGGAGGGAGAAGATTCAAGATGGAGGACTTACAGGGTAGTACACAGGGCTCTCTCTGGAAAGTTAAGACCACGCGGAAATACTTAGATTAATAGAAATGGGTTAATATTTAAGACAGAGCCAGCAAATAAGGAACTAGTAACTGACCTACAGCTTTATATCAAATACAGCGTCTCTGTGTGTTATTTAGGGCAAGCACAGCTGTGGGTTCAGACCGGCAGGGAAAACTACTCATAACACACCTTCAGCAAAGAAGCTGCATAAAAAATTGACTTAAAAAAACAGAAGCCCTCCTATGTGCAAATGATAAATAGTCTGAGAGAAAATCAGGGATACAACACCCTTCAAAATATCCACACGTAACATGAAACATCTAGGTATAACTCTAACCAAACAAGTGAAAGACCTGTATGACAAGACCTACAAGTATTCAAAGACATCGAAGAAGATAGCAGAAGATCTCCCATGATCATGTATCAGTAGGAATAATATAGTAAAAAAAAAAGTGACCATCTTAATAAAAGCAATATACAGATTCAATGTAATCACCAAAAAAAATGACAGCATAATTCTTTACAGACCTTGGAAAAACAATCCTCAAATTTTTATGGAAAAACAAAACAACCCAGGATAACTAAAATAATCCTGTATAATGAAAGAACATCCAGATGTATCAACATTCCTGATTTTAAGCTCTACTACAAAGCAATAGTAGTGAAAACCATATGGTATTGGCATAAAACCAAAAAAGTTGATCCTTGTAATTCTATGGAAGACCAGAAATAAATCCACACATCTATAGACACTATATTTTTGACAAAGTAGCTAAACTTATACAATAGAAAAAAGAAAGCAGCTTCAATAGTACTCATCTAACTGAATGTCACCTTGTAGAAGAATGTAAATAGATCCATATCTTATTACCCTTTACAAAACTCAAGTCAAATTGAATCAAAGACCTTATTATAGATACAGTTACACTGAACCTTACAGAAGAGAAAGTGAAAAATATCCATGAATGCCTTGGCACAGGATGTAACTATCTGAACAGAACAGCAACAATTCAAGCAATAAGATAAACAACTAATACATGGGACTTGATAAAATTGAAAAGCTTCTATACAGCAAAGAACACCATCAAAAGGACAAGACAAAACAGTGACCTACAGAATGAGAAAAGAGCTTCACCAACCCCACATCTGACAAAGGGTTGAAATTCAAAACACATAAAGAACTCAAGAAACCAGACACCACCACCACCACCATCACAACAACAACAACAACAACAACAACAATAATAATAATAATAATAATAATAATAATAATAATAATCCAACTGAAAATTAGGTACAAATCTAAACAAGAATTCTCAACAGAAGAATCTCAAATGTTCAAGACATACTTGAAGAAATGTTCTTGTAGACCAGCTGGTCTTGAAATCACAGAGATCTTCCTACCTCTGCTTCCCAAGTGCTGGGATTAAAGGCATGTGCCATCAATGCCTGGCAGACAAACATGGTATGTATTCACTCATATATGGATTTTAGATATAGAATAAAGGATTACCAGCCTACAATCTACACCACCAGAAGAGATAGGAAATAAGGAGGACCCTAAGAGAGACACATGGTTCCCCAGAGAAGGGGAAAAGGAAAAGCTCTCCCTAGAAAATTGGGACCATGAAGGGGAAGGGAGATGGAGTTAGGAGAAAGAGAAGGGGAGAAGAGGAGGGGAGAGGAGGACATGTGGGAGCAGGATGATTGAGTTACGGAAAGAATAGAGGAGAGCAAGAAAAGAGATACCTTAATCGAGGGAACCATTATAGGTTTAAAGAGAAAAATGGCACTAAAGAAATGTCCTTCTATAAGGATGACCCAAACCAACAATCTAAACGATACTGGAGAAGCTACCTTAAATGCCCTTCCCTGATAATGAGACTGATGACTACCTTATATGCCGTCCTAGAGCCTCCATCTAGTAGCTGATGGGAGCAGAAGCAGACATGCAACCACGGGTAAACATTGAGCTAAACTCCTGGAATCCAGTTGTAGAGAGGGAGGAGTGATGAACAAAGGGGTCAAGACCAGGCGGGAGAAAGTCAGCTAACCTGAAAATGCTGACCTGAACAATGGGGGAACTCATGGACCCCAGACTGATAGCAGGGAAACAAGCATAGGACTGACCCAGATCCCCTGAACATGGGTGTCAGTTGGGAGGGCTCGGCAATCTATGAGGCCTCTGGTAGTGGATCAGTATCTATCACTCATATAAGAATGAACTTTGGGAGCCCATTCAACATAAAGGGATACTTTCTCAGCCTAGACCCTGCTTCAAATGATATGATAGAATTTGAAGATCTCCTATGGAAGGCCTCACCCTCCCCAGGGAGCAGAAAGGGGATGGGATTGGGGTTTGGGGGAACAGGAAAGGAGGGGAGGGAGAACTGGGATTGACATGTAAAACAAGCTTGTTACAAATTTAAATTTAAAAGAGAAAAAAATGTTAAACATTCTTAGCCATCAGGAATTTTCAAATCAAAATGACTTTGAGACTCCATCTTACACCTATCAGAATGCCGAAGCTCATAAACACAGGGAACAACTCATCCTGGGATGCTGTGGAGTAAGGGGAACATACTTACAATACTGTTGGGAGTGCACACTTGAACAGTGACTTTGTAATCAGTAAGGCGGGTCCTCAGGAAAATGGGAATCAACCTATCTCAAAACCCAGCTGTACTATGCCTGGGCATATATCCAAAGGATCCTCAATCATACCACAAGGGCACTTGCTCCACTATATTCACAGTAGTTTTATCCATAAAGGCCAGAAATTGGAAACAACCTAGATGTTCCTCAACCAAAGAATGGATAAGGAAATGTAGCACATTTACACAATGGACTATTACTCAGCTGTTAAAAAACAGTAATATCATGAAATATACTAGCAAAGGGATGAAACTTTAAAAGATCATACTGAGTGAGGTAACTCATATCTAGAAAAACAGACATGGTATGTCCTAACTCGTAAGTGGACATTAGTCATAAAGTAAAGGATAAGAATGCTACAATCCACAGACCCAGAGAAGCTAAGCGACAGGGAAGGCTCAAGGGAGATACATGAATCTCACTGTGAATATGAATAGAATTAGACATCACAGTTTTATGGAGGAAGGGGACTGGATATGGTCATGATGATGGATACAGGAAGGATCAGGTATGGGGTGGAAAAATGGAGAGTAATATGAGAGAAAAATATAATGGTGGAGAGAGGATCTCAGGAATGAGATAGAAACCCTGTACAAAGGAAACTCTCAGGAATATATGAGGTGACCCAAGTGACTCACAGCAATGGAGGGTATAGAACCTGAAAATGCAATCTCCTGTTTCCAGGCAAGATTTCCACTGGAGAGTTTGGGACACCTACCCAGCCATAAAACCTTTGACCTACAAGAAGGGCTGGGGTAAATGTGGCATGAAGATGGTAGGAGTGTCCAACCAAAGACTAGTCTAACTTGAGACACATACTAGGAGAGTGAATATACCCATGATTCTGCCTGGATGGTCTGGACCCATGAGTGGGATAGCCTAGAGACCTAGAATAGAACTAAACATGAATGGGAAACAATAAAATGTTGCCTAATGATATTCTGCTATATGCATATATTGGGGTCTAGTCCAATTGTCATCAGAGGCTTCACCCAATAACTGATGGGTGCAGATGGAGAGACCCACAGCCAATCATTAATAGAACTTGGGGAATCCTGCTGAAGATAGGGAGGAAAGATTAGAGGAGTCATAGGAGTCAAGGACACAGCACAAAAATCCACAGAATCAACCAACCAGGGCTCCTCACAGAGTCTCAAAATGACTCAATCAACAACCAGGGAACCTGCATGGGACTGACACAGACTGTGTGTGTGTATATACATATATATATATATATATATATATATCCTGATTTTAGTGCCCTTCCCTCCTACTAGATTGCCTTGCCAGCCTTAATAGGAGAGGAAGTACCTAGTTGACACTCAACTTGCTATGCAAGTGTTGGCTTATATCCACTGGAACCTGCCATTTTCTCAAGGGAAACGGAGGAGGAGTGGATCAGGGTAATGGGGGAAGAGACAAGACAAACAAACAGAAAGATAGGAGCCCAAGAGAAGGCACAAGAATCCGACCAATTCTGTTACACACTCAGAAGTCCCATAAAACAATAAAGTATATGCAGTCACATATATTCAGACTTGTGTAGACTCGTGTAGGCAATTTTAGTGTCTATGAGTTTATATGAGCTTTAAACAAATGACCCAATCTAAAAATAGGGCACATTTCTAAACTGAGAATTCTCAATAGGGGGAACTCAAACGGCTGAAAAACACTAAATAAATGTTCAATATCCTTAGCTATCAATGAAATACGAATCAAAGATACTTTAACATCCCATATTAGTCCAGTCAGAATGGTTAAGATCAAATAAACAAGTGATAGCTCAGGTTGGCAAGGATGTGGTGAAAAGGAACACTCCTCCATCACTTGTTAGAATGTGAAATTGTTTCTTGTTTTATTAAATAAATAAAATAAATTTGCATTAATTCTTTGAAAGTTTTTTATTAATAATATAATTTAAAATTTTTACATGTTGATCTCAGTCTCCTCTCCCTCCCTCCCTTCCACCCTCCCTCCTTCTTACCCTCTTTCCCCTGTGACATGCACCCTGGCCACCCTCCTCTCCCATCCCCCACCCCCATTCCACTTGGCTATGCTATCCAGATTGGATCTTGGATACCTGTCAAGTCATTTGAAGTAGGGACTATGACTTCTCTCCTGTCTCTAAGTTAGGGGGGTATCCTTCCATGAGAGATGTGTCAGCAAAGTCCTTTTGTGCACCAAGAATAGATCCTGTTTCTACTGTCTGAGGTCCCCTAGACTGCTCAGTCCTTCTAGCTGAGACCCATATTCAGGGGGTCTGAGTCAGTCCCATGCTGGATTCCCAGCTATCCATCTGGGGGGAGCCCATTAGTTCTTCCTTGTTCAGGTGAGCTGTCTTTGTGTGTTTCTGCAACCTGGTCTTGTCCCCTTTCTCTGCACCTGGATTCTAGTTCTCAGGAGGCATCAGCATCCCCGACTTTAAGCTCTACTACAGAGCTATACTTCTGAAAACAGCTTGGTATTGGCACAAAAACAGACAGGTAGACCAATGGAATCAAATTGAAAATCCTGATATTAACCCATACACCTATAAACACCTGATTTTCGACAAAACAGCTAAAAGAATACAATGGAAGGAGGAAAGCATCTTCAACAAATGGTTCTGGCACAATTGGATGATGGTGTGTAGAAGACTGCAGATAGACCCATGCCTATCTCCATGCACAGAAATCAAATCCAAATGGATCAAAGACCTCAACATAAATCCAGCCACAATGACCCTCTTAGAAGAGAAAGTAGGAGGTACCCTTGAACAAATTGTTATAGGAGACTGCTTCCTGAACATAACTCCAGTAGCACAGACACTGAGATCAACAATGAATAAGTGGGACCTCCTCAAACTTAGAAGCTTCTGTAAGGCAAAGAACACAGTGGACAAGACCAAACGGCAGCCCACAGACTGGGAAAAAAATTTACCAATCCTAACATCTGACAAAGGGCTGATCTCCAAAATATACAAAGAACTCAAGAATCTAGTCAACAAAACACTAAATAACCCTATTTAAAAATGGGGTACAGAATTGAAGAATGAATTCTCAATAGAGGAAATCAAAGAGGATAAAAGACACTTTAAAAAGTGTTCAACATCCTTAGCTATCAGGGAAATGTAAATAAAAACAACTTTGAGATACCATCTTACTCCTGCCAGAATGGCTAAAAATTAGAAACACCAATAACAACTTATGCTGGAGAGGATGTGGAGAAAGGGGAACACTCCTCCACTGCTGGTGGGAGTGCAAACTCGTACAGCCATTTTGGAGATCAGTATGGCGGTTCCTCAGGATAATGGTAATTAATTTACTACAAGACCCAGCAATTCTGCTTTTAGGTATATACCCAAATGACCCACATCCATGCAACAAAGACATGTGCTCAAATATGTTCATAGCAGCATTATTTGTAATAGCAAGAACCTGGAAGCAACCTAGATGCCCCTCAACTGAAGAATGAATGAAGAAGATGTAGCACATCTACACACAGGAATACTACTCTGCAGAAAAAAAAATAATGGAATCTTGAAATTCGCAGGCAAGGGGGTGGAACTTGAAGAAACCATCCTGAATGTGATAACCCAGTCACAAAAAGAGGAACAGGGTATGTACTCACTCATATATGGATTTTAGACGTAGAACAAAGGATCACCAGCCTATAATTCACACCACCAGAAGAACTGGGATACAAGGTGTATTCTAAGAGATTAATATATTGTCCCTCACAAAAGGGGGAAGGGACAAATCCCCCAGAGCACATGGGAAGTGGGGAGGCAGTGAATAGAGAGAGAACTAAGAGAAAGAGAAGGGGAGGAGAGGAAAGCAGGTGCGACTAGGTAGATTGATTCAGGGTAGGAATAGAAGACAGGAGGGGGAGAGAGAGAGAAAGAGAGAGAGAGAGAGAGAGAGAGAGAGACAGAGACAGAGACAGAGACAGAGACAGAGACAGAGACAGAGAGAGACAGAGAGAGACAGAGAGAGACAGAGACAGAGAGACAGAGAGAGACAGAGACAGAGAGACAGAGAGAGACAGAGACAGAGAGACAGAGAGAGACAGAGACAGAGAGACAGAGACAGAGACAGAGAGAGAGACAGAGACAGAGAGACAGAGAGAGAGACAGAGACAGAGAGACAGAGAGAGAGAGAGAGAGAGAGAGAGAGAGAGTAGAGGGAGAACATGAAAGAGGGAGCCATTATTGGTTTGAAGAGAAAACTGAACCTAAAGAAAGGTCTAGAGACCTACAAGACTGACTCCAACTAACAATTCTAGCAACCTTGGAAAGGCTACCATAAATGCCCTTCCCTAATAGTGAGATCATCAACTAAATTATCCACCATCATGGAGCCCTCATCTAACTGTTGGAAATTATTTGAAAATTTAATGCACCTTATTTTGATAATATTCATCTTTGTTTCATCTCCTCATTCTGTAAGATTCATCCTTCCTACTTTCTCTTCCCTGCTCCATTTCATATCCTCTTCTGCTGTTTTTATTAAAGATACATACTTTTCTTAATATATCCTAATTACACTTTACCTTCCTATATTCCTCCTAGTTCTTCCCCACTTCTCCTCCCTTCCACATCCATTCACTTTGTCTCCCCCAGTAGAAAATTATAGGCTTCGAAGAGATAACCACCAAACATGACAAAATAATATATTAAAAGATAAAACAAAAAGCATCACATTAAAATTGGACGATACAATCTAACACAAGGAAAGGAGCCCCAATTGAAGGCACAAGAATCACAGACCAACTCATTCACACACTCAGGAGTCCCATAAAAATATTTAAAAAGCTGTAGTATAGGCACAGAGGACCTAGTGTAGAGAGGTGTAGGCTCTATGTATGCTGTTTCAGTCTATATGCATTCATATGAACTTTTATCACGTTGATTTACAGGGCCTGTTTTCCTGATATACTTGATTCCCTCTGGATTTTACACTTTTTTCAACTCTTCTTCTGTAGGGTTCCCTAAGCTCTGAGTGGAGGATGTTGACAGAAACACCCCAATTATGCCTTTGTGTTCCGAGATTTCTGTTTCTCTATGTGTAATGTCTGGCTGTGGGTCTCTAGATTTGTTTCAATCTGCTGCAGGAGGAAGCTTCTCTGATGACTGAGCAGGGCACTTACCTATGAGTGTAGCAGAATATCATTAGGAGTCATTTTAATGTTACCTGCTTTTTTTAAATGGTAGTATTTATTTTTAACCTAGGTCTCTGGGCTATCTAGCCTAAGATTCTTCATTATACAACAAATGTCAGTATGGGGCCCATCTCATGGAGTGGGTCTTAAGTAGAATCAGACATTGGTTGGTTACTCACAAAAGCTTTTTGCTAACAGTGCCCTAGCGTATTTTGCAGATAGGACAGATCGTAGATTAAAGGCTTCATTTCTGGGTTGGTGTTTACATTAATATTTTTGTAACCTGCAGCGTCTCTTCCAGCACCAAAGCCACCAAAACTTTGGGGTGAAGGTTCTATTGACCTCTCATGTTCTGTGAGTTCTGTGAGTGTTGTCTTCAACATCTAATTGAGTTATTTGCCAAAGGAGTCCCATGAGAATCCCCAAACAATCTAGGTTGTTCCCAAGACTACAACTTCCTCTCCAGAAGATGACAGCAAGGCCCCATTGCTGAAGACAACACCTACACAACACATTGAACACGTAGAAGTCAAGTTGGTACATAAATAGCCATCATCCCTACATTCTAGAGATTTTGACACAAAAAGATACTCTGCATGCTCCCAAAAGAGTAATGTAAACACCAAGTCAGCCACTAACTCATTCTGACATGCCTTCAAGGTATGCTGGTGCACAAAGCTTGTAGGAGTAACCAACCATTATGGTTTGATTTAAGTCTCACTCCATAAGATGGAACCTATACCTTATACTGTGTGGGTGACCAAAAACCAGACACAGTATAGTTCAGGGACCCAGGTTGAAGCCATGTTCTAATGTTCTAAAAAATGTAGCAATAAAATGACTCTTAATGACCTTCTTTAAAATACATAAATCAGTGCCTTGTTCAGCCATCATAAGAAAACTCCTTCCCAGCTTCCCTTGCTACCCACACCTCTCTTCTCTGTGCATGTACTAAATTCCACCTTTCCTCCTGCATGATAGATCTGTTTCTCTAAATGAAAAATAGCCCTTCTTGCACAACTAATCTTTCAATCCAAAATCTAGCATATACCATTCTTTGCGATAGTGACATAAATGATGAGTGATGAATTGATTCTCATTGGATTTAAGTCCTCCTTCATGATGTGGGACCCAAACCCAACACTGCTAAAGTGTCCAAGAGTCTGATACTAATTAGGTTCTACACCTACAGAAAAAGCTACTATTGTTCTTGTAAAGGACCACAGCTATAGGTATAAATTGACTCCTAATGACATACTGCTATACCTATACATAGAACAGGGCCTTCTCAACACACCTTGGAGAAACATTTTTCTTACAAAATATTTGCATTAATATGCATAACCATGAATGGACAATGTGCAAAGAGTGAGACACTTTGGAGCACTCAGTTCAAAATGTGATGTCTTTATCAAAACCCTTTTCTCAGGGCTCATTAATGTATGTAGAAGAGTAGGAGAAAAAATTGTAAGGGTCAGAGGTAAAGGTGACTCAAATGAAAAAGTGTCTTTTGGACAAAATGAAACCAATACACATGTGAAATCAGTAAGAGTGTGGCAACATGCACAAGACCTGTAAATGTTCAAGGAAGACTGGGTTCCAGCACTGAGAAAGGAAAGTAGACACAAAGTCTTCCCACTCACCATGTAGCTGTTTGCAATTGATACCTGCTGGTGAGGGGAAAACCAGTTTTGTACAGTGGAATATTACTAGGTACATCAACTACACTCCAGGGCATGCCCCAAGCTCCAGAATAGTTGACCAGGATAAACAAATCTGAGAGTAGGGGGGGGAGAGTAAAAACATGATCAATATACATTATATGGAAAAATACACCAAACAGGAAAAGAAACAAATAAATGAACCCTAAACCTAATGCAGCAATATAAAAGGGCAAAAATACAAAACAAATCATGAAAAGGAAAAGAAACAAACAAAATGTCAGAATATAGGCAGACCATGCACACTAAAGAGGAGATCACTACTGCCACTTTTAGACCAGAACACTTTCAAAATGCATCCTAAATACTTATGCTTATATGCACAGATGAGCATATTAGGTCTCAACATTGTCAAAGTAGCTTTCCATTGCAGCTGAGCAAGACTATTACAGAAATGCACAAATAGTCAAATTGCTGAGAATAGCTCACTGTGGAGGGCCCATCCCCAATGAAAACATCTACAACACAACCCCTATATAAAAGGCTTAGGGAATATATCAAAATATGGGGCAGGAAGATTGTAAGCTCCAGAGGACAATGATATCTGCAATGAAAAGGTGTGTTCTTTATGTAGTGGGCAAGCTGTGCCAATAAAATCAAAACTTATGCTCACATAAATAAGACACCCACAATGATAAATCAGGTGATATGCCAATGTAAATGGTGGACATCTCTTACTTGACCCTACACCTAAAAAAAATAGAAAAAATAGAAATCACACACACACACACACACACACACACACACACACACACACACACACACACACACACATTCCACCAGACCTAGGTCTCTGTCAGTGTTCCAGTAAATAAAATAAAACAGAGCAGTTTTAAAAACAGCGACAAAGGAAGGAAAGAAGCACAAACCCAAGTAGGGGAAAATGGTAGCTCGCCCATGTCAATAACAGCATGGGGAGTGCAGAACCATCACTACGTGCTTGCCCTTGCCTAGGAGCATCTCTCCCCAAAATGTCCCAGAAAAGATGCCAAAACTACGAGGTAAAAGAATACAACGTTTCTGGAATAGGTTTGATTCTCACCATGTGATGGTGTTATTGTCATCAGGTGGGATGTTGTTACTCCCCCTGTTCATGCTCAGAAAGAGATTTAACATCAGAGATCGGTTGATGATGTTGGCATTCATGATCCTGTAGGCTCTGATCTTCCTCAAATGAGGGTGTCAAAGCCAGAGTTATTCTGTTCATTCTCTGAGGAACCTTTTAAATATTCTTTTGCCTTTCTTTTGCCAATGCATGTTGCCATTTTCTATTTTCTGTGTTCTTTGTTGCATAGGAGGGGTCTGGGTGGTACACGGGTTGATTGTCAAGTTACTGAGGGCTAGTGTCAGCCTTTCTAAAGAGAGTGAATGAGAGGATTCTTCTGTCCTGGTCCCAGCAGACATCTTGGACGTGTTTCCCACATACTTCTTGCAGTAGTGGCATTCACATTTGAACATCCGATCTACATCTCTTGGGGAAGGGTGTTTTCTTTTCTTGTCCCTTTGGTGAGATAGCATAAACTTGACACGTTTCTTTCTCTTGATTTCAGCTAGCTTTGCTTTCTTTTGAGGTGATCTTGAACTCTCAGGCTTCTGTTCTTCCATCCTTTCAAATGAAAAAAAATATTAGAAACACAAGGGTCAATTAAAAACCGGTCAGGCTGTGCATACAGTCCTGGAGTACCTACAAACATGCACAGATATACATCTCAGGAATCTCAGGAGCCCCTGATGGTTTAAGCAGTGGAAATCTTTGTTTCTAACTGGTTTGTGCAGCCATCTTTTTTTATGGGTACTGAAAATCAAAAAGGAATTGGTGTGCTCTTTGCATCTGGAATACTGGTTTTAGCTAAGTTTTTCTTGTACTTGATTATGTGTGGCACAAGGAGCCCAGGACAGAATTCCTTCAAGTGGAGCACAAATCACTATTTCTTAAAGTAAGATGCTGATGTCCTCTGAAGTGATGCTTCTCAAATAGCCTCTTTTTTAACCTTTCCTTTATGCTCTCACTTCCTTAAATAATAGTGAGTAATTGCTGTCCTGTCTCAGAGGACCTCTTTGAAGCTCCCAGCTCTGCAAACACAATTGCAATTATGGCCCTAAGAACAGTGTAATAGTTGCAACCTTACTTGCCTGCACTGGAGAACATAAAAGATCAAAGAGACCTCCCCTAATCCAACTCCAAAGAACCCCTCTCTCCATCCCATGCAGCCACATTAATCAGAGGGGGATAAATGTAGAAGATTCCTGAGCATGACATGTGTGTTCTCTGTAACCAGCAGCTGAGGCCATACTTGTTTTCCTGTCATCCTATGCTGAAGCAAGTGGAATATCAGACAAAAGTAAGGTGAACCCACGAAGAAAGGCACTGTGCACAGATTGAGTTTGGGCAATGATTTCCCAGGACTTCCATCTTTTAGGAGCACACATCACATCCGGGATAGAACACAATGCCCCAGTGACAGCATCAACTAAGGCACAAGTCATTTTCCACATTCCAGAGACCTCTCAATGCATCTAGTAGCTACAATATTTCTGAAGACAGAATTTTGGGAGAGGATGAACTGAGTGCTCTGCTGTGGTGGGGATTCATACTATGAGAGATGAATAATTTAAATGAGGGGAAACTCGTGTGGGGTGTGGGGGTGTGTCTATTGCTTGCCAACCCTATGTAAGTTTCCTCTTATTGTCTTCATGATAAATGATTGGGAGATGAAGGCAAGGGAACCTGGCAATACGTGATTGTTAGGACAAGTCACCAGGATTGCTAGTCACAGTGCACTTCCTGTGGTCACCACCCATACCACTGCAGGAGTCTGGTATTTCAAGGTGTGACACTCACTAGATATTCTGGGCAAGCTGGGTTAAACAATAGCCAGTGCAGGAAAGCAAACACTTGCTTTCTAAATCCTCTGCCAACACCTCAAGCATTCCAGGAAAAGTTTCTCTGATTGCTTACATCCAGTGCAATAGGAATTTTCCAACCCAATTTGTTTTCTATCATTGCTTGTCAATATGCCACCAAAAACTGTGGCTACAGGTGACTGAAATTTATTATGTCATCACCTCCAAGGTTGAGAAGGCCATATGGGGTTGACCCTATGTCCTGCTTTGGGGAGGCTTCCTGAGTTCTCTCCTGTCTCTCCCTTCAGCATCCTTCATTAGCTCACCATGGAGACAACACACACTCTCTCTCTATGCCTACATTCTGTCAGCTGTTGCATCCAAAGTCCAAAAAAGCACTAAAGAGGTGCTGGTAGAATTTCTAGGATGGGTTCATGGAGCATTCATTTACTCTGTGCACACAAACTCTGGAGTTTGTGGACCTTACTGTTACTTAAGTGACGCACATTACATAGTTAAGAGTCTTACATTTTACAGGCAAGCAATAGTCAATGAGGTCGGTATCCTGACCTCAAAGTCTGCCCTCAAAATGACACACTTTATCCATCAAGGCCGTACCTACTCCAACAAAGCCAAACTTCATAATATTTCCACTCCTTGTGAGATTTTATGGTCCAAAGCATACAAATCATTAAGATATAAATATGGCCCCAGATGAAAACGCAGACCACCAGGAATCCGCATGGCCCTTGTTACAACTGGAGCCACAGTCATCAACACACATCCTGGCTGTAGTAGGGCCACAGACACAGATATGGCTCCCAGCTGCAGCACTGAACCACATGTTATCATAGCATAAGAGAGCATTACATGTCAATTAGATCTGTAGGACCCAGATGCATCAATATGTTCCCAGGTGGCATATCAGACTTCAGGCAACCACATTGCCTTCATTTGCAACAGGATCAACAAATGTTAACTCAGATCCTACCTACTATAGGACTATGGACCCAGACATGGACCTCAGCAGAAGCTCAGGCCTGGAGCACACAAAGGCCCCAGCTGGCAACACAGTCAACAAGCTCAGCATGGCTCTGGCAACAACATGGCTCTTAGACACCTAGATGGCCACTAGTGGCATCACAGAAACTTAACATCCTTGTGGTCTTTGGAGAAAACATGCATCATAGATGTCCACACAACTTTTGCTGTGATAGGATCATAGATCCAGAGATGGCCCTTGGTAGGAGACTGGTCCTAGATGTCACAGAGGACATGAGTAGCAAGGCCTCCAACATATGTTTGTTTCTGTTCTGCCTTGTTCTACAATACATGTACCATTCTGCCTGATTCTCTACCATTTCTCAACCACGTATTTGCTCATCATATTGGGACCTACATGCCTAGTGCCAAGTATGGCCTTGGATGTCTTCCTGCCTGCCCCACAGGACTTGGGGTAGCCTGTGGGTTTTTTTGTGTGTGTGTATGTGTGTCTACCTAAGACATGTGACAGCAGATGAACCCTGGATGTATTCTTTGCATGCCATGAATCGAGGAGCCAGACTGGCTTGGCAGTACCATGTGCCTGTCTGAGCATAGTGGGATCAGATGGGCCTTGGGTTTCTTCCAGCCAGCCAAGGTCTTGAGAACCCAAACTGGCTTCTGTGCCAACTTAAGTTGAGTGACATCACATGGGCTCTGTACTTCCTACACATCTTAAATGGTTTATTTGGTATATATTTTTGTCAGTCCTGGTCATCTACAGAGGACAATTTTTTGCGTTGTTTACACTTATTTTATTTTATATTTTGAGAGAGAGTCTCACTATGTAACCATGACAGGCATGAAGCTCACTGTGTAGAATACACCATCAAAGCACCCACACAGCAGTGCCTGCGCTTTCATCCTGCTACATGGGATGGGCTATCATGCCCTGTCAATGGTTTAAAAAATTGAAAGGGGGAGGGAGGGTGTAAGATATGTGACCCAAATTGTGAAAAGGGAGCCACTTCTGTCTGATACTCATTCAGGTTCAACTGGCACCTAAATGTTGTAAAACAAGGGGAGGTTCAGTTTTTCCAAACAGAAGAGAACAAAAAATTCTGTGCAGGAAGGTATATCATTACATCAAAGCCTTGAACAGAGGAACAGGACGCAACTCCTCAATTGGGAAGTCCAGATATGCTTGTTAAACAAAGGTCACATATGTGCCCAGTCCTGTGAACCACCTATTCTCTCCTCACCTGATAATAGGAGACCGATCACCTTTCCTTGTCTCAGGACACAGTCGACGATGCCAAGACATTGGATGAAGTGCAATGGAGAGCAACCTTAAGGGAGACAGGCAGGGGGAATCCCTGATATAAAGGCCTAAAGATGGTGCAGAGAAGCTGGGCCCTCCTTGATGCAGTCTCTCAGAAGCTGGGGTCTGGATGGCCCCAGAGCTTCTTTGCAGAAGCAGGATGTTTTCTCAGGAAGATGCCCTCTTTCCCTGTAAGAACAGCATAAGGTAAGTTGGGGAAAGGAGACAGGAGTAGATGTAACTGGTGATCAGATTCTTACCTTGAAGTTCCAGCTGGATTTCTTTTTTCTTTTCATGTGAATTGAAGTGTCACAATCTGATTGAGGGCCCTGAGACCATCAGCCCCCACCACATACCCAGCCCCAGGGGACAGTGTGGCAGCACTGGAGGGGACCTGCCAGAGGCTCTACTGCCTTGCTGGGACTCATTGTGACCAAAGAAGCATTTGCAAGGTGCTGAGAGTGAACAAACAGTACAGGGAGGGAAAACTGGTCCTAGCCCCTGTCCTCAGGGTGGTGATGTAGGGGATGTGGTGTCCATGGTTAGGTGGATTGAAAAGGACTGAGAACCAGTGTGTCACAGGCTGGGATGGCCTTTTCGTTAGAGTCCACCACAGACCACTAATTTCCATTTCTTTGTTTATGTCTGTATCTAAGTGGAGCACACTGAAACTGCCCTGTGTGCCTTACATGAAGGACCAAGCAGAGGCAAGCAGCAGCTTGCAGCCCAAGGAACAGTGTATGTCAATGTGAATACCCATGGATTCACTGAAAGGTGTTGAATTTGTATATTTATCAGGGTCTGAGTGTTGTGGTCTCATGAAGCTCAGTCTGGCATAAATTCCCTTTCTAACCAGGATGATCTCAAGGTTCTGATCCAGCAACCTCCTCATCCTAAGGCCACCTTTAGGGTCCCATGCCAGCACACCTGTTTTATGTGAGGCTTGGGACCAAATAAAAAATTTCCTGCATCACTGGCATCTCTATCCAGTGAAATGCAATCTTGGTCCCTAAAAGGGTTTGTAGAACACAACTAATGAGTTTCTTCACAGCAGTGCACAAATGAATACCATTGGAATTAGCCTATACTCTCCTGCTCCATAGTCCTCACTCACCTCTACTCCCTGCCTGTCTGCTTAGCTCCTTCTTCTCTGAGCAGCCAATCACTGTCTACAAAGGTCAACATTGACATTCATTAAGTGATGGCAGCAGCATTAGTTTTTAATCACTTTTTTGTCCCCATCACTCTTGTTGACATTGTGAAATGGAGGAGGTGCAGAGGGCTTTGGCCTGTTCTACACAGTAAAGGATTTTACAGGTCATAGAACCACCATTGTGTACCTAGATAATTTGGTTCTTCAGTGCTGTGCTGTGTGGTCATCTACTGTTGACTCTCAGCCCCACACCTGCACCTCCATCTTGGTGATGGTCCTCAGTTTCTAGTCTCTTCCCAGACACTCATACTGGATAGCCCAAGGGATGCTGGACACTCTGTGCACCAACTTGAACTCATGCTCTCAAACATTTGTGAACTTATGTCTGGTCTAGTCTAGGTAGTCCATGAAAGGCTCCACGATCTACTGGATTGACCCCCTCCCCTGCCTCACAATCCTGCACTGCTCCCACAGACACTAAGGCATCAAGACTGTTAGACAACCTGCTGATCCCTCTTTCACCATCTCTTAGTCCTCTTCCACTGCCTCACTCATAGTCTTGTAGGGAGTGAAACAGCCACACACAGAGGATACCTGTGATACACAGAACTCTTCTCAGGCTGTCATGCCATTGCTACTTGTACACCATGTGTAAGCATGTGTGGTGAGCATGTAAGCATGTGGTGAGTGTGCAGGTGTGAATGGCAATATATACATATGAAGGTATTACTCTCCAATAGTCTATGGGCAGCATGGGCAAGGCAGTCTGGAATCCCCAGCAAGCAGCACTGTTGGAGACAGGAAAACAAATCCAGGTTCTCACTTTACACAAAGCTGTTCAAACCTTTAGGAAGGACAAAGGGGAAAGAAGGATATGACACATTATGGAGTGAACTGCTAGGGAGGCTCTGCCTTACTTCACTGGTATTAAGATAGAACTCTGTCTCAAAAGCAGCTCTGTGAGCTGAGCCTGCTGTTTTCTGAGAATGCATCCCTTGCTCTCAGTGTGAAATGCACAGTGATGAATCTGATCCAGATCAGCCACATCATGGTTCCACTCCCTGTTACTCTTTATTAACAAGGTGCAAGAGATGGGTGAAGAGAGAAAAAGAACACCAGTCGTGATTCAAATAACTGAGAAACACTCTGTTCGTGGGTACCACTTTGTCACCATCAACTTCCATGGTTTTACTTGGCCCCAGGGTAGATGGTGTCTTTAAATGAAGCTGCACTTCTGAGAATTCTCAATCTGCTGGAGTGGCTGGGTGCCTGTTCAACCTGAGTTTCAGGGAAGGAGAGGACAATCTGCCTGACAGCTCCGGAGTGCCATTCAGAGGCATGAGAATGCCTCCACTGGCATTCTCAGAATATAACACACACTCATAAGAGCCAATGTCTCATCCAGTGATGGACATGTAAAGCCTGTTCATGACAGCATTGCTCACACTCTACCATTTTCAATCCCCTTAGCACATGATGCCTACAAGTGAGGAGGTATATAGAAAAATATTACTGTACTTACAGTGATGACTTTTCCTTGTTTACAGGTTATCCAGATCTCCATTCCTGTGTCTACATCCTTTTCAGCTTTGAGTATTCTGTCTTTCCCAGACCCTGGTTGTATTTCAGGCACTTAGAAGGTCTTTTGGGTTATAAAGGATTGAAAAAAAAGAATCTAATCCTACCTTGTGTCCATCAGGTAACTACAAGGAAGGATGAAATATTGCCATCTCAGCTTTCCTCTTGTGTCTGTGTCCTGTTCTTTGTCCCAGACCCCTGACTTCTTCTGCATACCTATGTGAGTCACTCAAAGAATGACTGACTGCCACACCAGCCCCAATGGAGACAGTATAACAATGGCTGAGAGAAATCTCAATGGCTTCCTGTCCAGAGGTTCGCACCACATGTGGTTACACCTCCTGGGGAAAAGTGATCCAGGTCCCTGCAGGTGTTTGCTTGGCTGGCTGTTTGGAACGGGTGTTAGATGTGTTTTGTGCTATAACAATAATGTTTTTCAGTCATTGGCATTTTAGCCTGTAGCTCCACTGTTAATTCAGAGAAGCCTAGAAAACACTTAGATATAGTTTCAGGAACTGAAAGAGATACAGACCAACATTCAGCGGATGGATGTTGACCTCTATGCCCCCAATCATAAAACCCACAGTGTCAGATGTCAGCCCAAGGCCTAATAAACAATTAGGGCTAAAGCTGTAAAAAAACAGCCCACAATGTGACCTTGCCTGTAATCAGCCTACCCGCAGCTAGGCTACTGTGGGAGTTACTACAAAACTCTAACTTGGTATTTTAGGGCCCTTGAATCATTGCTATTAAAAGTTTAGTGTTCAAAGACAATGATTCTTCTCTTTACTCAGTAAATCAAATCTCTGATATGCTGACCACAAGCAGGTCAAAATAGACAGAGGCTCTCAGTTATGCATTTGCTTAGATGTATTTACTATCTCATACTTCAAAAGGAATTGGTGACATTTTTATAGAATGTTTGTTTATCTTTAAACTGTGGCCAAAGAGCCATTCTTTGTGCATAAAAACCCAATACATTGAAATAAACTTTGCAACAGTTCGCAAACCTTCTCAAGTGTGTTTGTGTCTGTCTGTTACACCAAAGCCACTCCTGACCTAGTCATCCTAGTCTTGGTCTCCACGCAGACCTGCTACCCACTGAGCAGTCTGCGGCAACTAACTGTCTAAAAGAGCAACCCCTGAAAAACCACAGGCTAGGATGACCAGAAAATGCAGACTTCACAGTCTCACTAATAGATAAGCCACCCAGACAAAAACAACATAGAGAAATGCTCGAGCTAACACACAAGATAAACCAAACTAGACTTAACAGATATTTACAGACCATGTTTCCAAAACACAAAAGCATATATCTACACCTTTGTACTTGATAGAACTTTCTTCAAAAATGATCATATTCTTGAATTACAAAACAAGTCTCAAAAGATACAAAAAAATAATTGAAATGACTCTTTGAACCCGTTGTGATCACCACAGAATAAATATGGATATCAACAACAACAGAAATTACAGAAAGCATATCAACTCTGGGAAACTGAACAACAACACTAATGAATGAAAAATGCATCAGGCTGCGTGGTGATGGTGGTTCATGTCTTTGATCCCAGTCCTCAGATGGAAGCCAGAGGCAGGTAGAAGTCTTGGAGATTCAAGCCAGCCTTGTCTACAAAGCAAGTTCCAGGACGTCTATGACTGTTTACACAGGGAAACCCTGTCTTGAAAAGCAAAAAAAAAAAAAAGAAGATGAAGAAAGAAAATGAAAAAGTAGAAAAGAGAAAAGGAAGAAAGAAAGAAAGAAAAGAAAAAAGGAAGAATAAAAAAGAAAGAAGAAAATGCATCATGAATGAAATTCAGAAAGAAATTAAAGGCATTTTAAACTCAATGAAAATGAATACACAGCATTCTCAAAATTATGAGATACAATGTAAAGGATGCTAAGAGGAATGATTCTATAACTAAGGCTCTACATAAAGAAAATTAAAATGATTTCATGCAAGCCAATTAACAGCCATCAGAAATCTCTAGAACAAAATCGTGGACACACGCAAAAGGAACAGCTGCCAACAAATAATCGAACTCAAGGTTGAAACCAATAAAATAGAAACAAATAGAACAATACAAAAAATAAATGAAACTCCTTTAAAAAACTCCACTAAATCGACAAACCTTCATGCAAACTAACTAATAGGGAGAGAGACAAGATCCAAAGAAACAAAATCTGAAACTAAAGGATATAGAAAACAGCAAACAGTGAGCAAATCCAGAGAATCATAAGGGCATAGTTTAAAAACCTATACTCCATTAAATAGAAAATCCCAAAGAAACAGATTATTTTCTCAATAGGTACCACTTAATGTAGCTAAATAAAAAAAAGATAAAAAATCTAAGTAGACCTATAATCCCTAGGGAAATAAAAGAACTCATCAAAATCTCCCATTCCAAAAACAACTGCAACAACAACAAAACAAGATTAGATGGTTTTACAAAGACGTCAGCCAGATATTCAAAGAAGACTTAAAGAATCCAATGATCTTCAAATTATTTCATGAAGTACCAACAGAAGGAACATAGCCAATTAATCTTGTGAGACCACAGTAACCACGATATTCAAATGACATAAACAGTAAAAATTAAACAGAATTACAGAACGATTTCCTTTTTGTACATAGACCCCAAAATATGCAATAAAGTACTAATAAAATGAATCCCAAAACATGTCCCAGATATTCTGGGGTAGTTCAACAAACAAAAATCAGTAAATATAATCCTCCACATAAACTGACTGAAAGACAAAAGCCATATGCTTGTCTCAATAAATGCACAAAAATTCACTGACAAAATAAAACACCCTTCATGATAATTGTCCTAAATAGAATAGGGATATAAGGGAATTGCCTTATTAGAGTAAAGACAGTTTGCAGCATGTCAGTAACCACCATCAACTTAAATGGAGAGAAACTCAAAGAAATTCCAGTACAACCAAGAACAAGACAAAGTTGTCCACACTCTGCATTCATATGCAATATAGTACAAGTCTTTGCTACAGCAATAAGTCAACTGATGGTCAAATTGGGAAGGAAGATGTCATAGCATTGTGATTTGCAGATGATATGATAGTTTAAATAAGTAACACTAAATATTACACCAGAGAACATCTAGAGCTGATAAACACATTTAGTGAAGTGTCTGCATGCATAACTAACCCAAAGGAATCAGGTGCCCTCCTATATACAAAGTATAATCTTATCACCCTGCACAAAACTCAAGTCTAAGTGCATTCAAAACTTCAATATAAAACTAGATACACTGACCCTGACAGAAGAGAAAATTGGTGCCCAACATTGACCTCATTGGGTGTGGTGATTTTTTTATGATTTAACAGATAAATGTCTGATTATCAGAGTGCAAAGCTAGCCCCAAGAGTCAGACATACAGGTCAGGCACTGGCAGTGGTGGGCACATCTTTCATTCTAGTACTAGAGAGTTTGGAGACAGGAGTGCATTGAATTCAGTCTGCAGTCATGCTGAAGACACCCCAGCCTTGGTAAGAACTCTCTAGTGGTTGGATGCTTGCTTTTTTCTTCTTCAGGTTGAACCATAAAATCTGTTTCTGCATTTTTATTATTCATGCTACATATTGGCACAGGAGACAACTGCCTGAATAAAATAAATTAACCCAGAACCTAAGATCAACAACTAATAAAAGAGACCCCATGATGTAGTGATACATGAAACTGAAAATTTTCAGTAAAGCAGAGAGTACTTGGAAGTTTTTCTCTATCTCAACTGATCCCATTGCACCTCTTTCTGTCCAACATGCTCAGTCCCTATAGCATCTTATGAAATAATCATTCAGAGGCTAATATTAAATTATAATTATTTACCCAATGTCTCATGAATATTACTGGCTCTATGTTATATATGAACCCATTTCTATTAATCCATTTTTGTCCTGAGGCTATGGCTAACTGGCATTGTTCAGCATATTACTCCTTGGGCAGCTACATGGTGGAACTTGATTCTGCCTCCTTTCTCTCTGTAACTCTGTTTGGATTTTCCTCCTAGCTATATTTTGTCTAGCCATTGGTCAAAACAACTTTATTCATCAACCAATAAAAGCATTGGATATTGGCAGCATACAGAAGAACATTTCACATCAGCATAGGACACAAACAATTGGACAAAACAGCAGCCTACAGATTGGAAAAAGTAGTATTTTTTATAAACTCCTCATGTGATATGGTGCTAATTTCCAAAATATATAGAGAACTGAAGAAACTAGGTATCAAATACCAAAAGTATCGAATTAAAAAGTCGTAGATGGATCTAAACAGTTAATTCTCTATAGAGAAACCTCAAATGGCCTAGAAATACTTAAAGAAATGTTCAACTGCCTCAGCCATCAGAGGAATACAAATTAAAACTACTCTGAGATACCATCTTACACTTGTCATCATGGCGAAGACCCTATAAACAAGTGACAGCTCATTCCATTGAAGAGGTTGACCATGGGGAACACTCCTCCATTGCATCTTGGAGTGCACATTTATAAACCACTATGGAAATCAACATGTCAGTTTCTCAGACAGTTGGGAGTCGAGTCAACGTACCTCAAGATACTGCTATACTAATCTTGGGCATATACCCAAAGGATACTTCAATCCCACCTCAGGCATACTTGCTCAACCATGACTATTGCTGTTCTATTCATAATAGCCAGAAACTGGAAACAACTAGATGTATTTTAAAAGAAAAAAAAATAGATAATAAACACATGGTGCAATTACACAAGGAAACATTACACAGCATTAAAAATGACATCACGAAATTATCAGGCAAATGGTTGGAACTAGAAATAAATCATCCTGAGTGAGGTAAGGAAGACCCAGAGAGAAAAATATTGTATGTCATCACTTATAAGTATAAATTGGCCATTACATAAATGATAAACTGTGGGCAGGGGTGGTGGAATTCCTTAATCCCTGCACTTGGGGGGCAGAGTCAGGTGAATCTCTGTGCCATCCAGGCCAGCTGGTCTACATATTCAGAGCTACATAATGAGATCCTGTCTCAAAAAAATAAATAAACAAAACAAGCAATAATAAATGATAACAAAGTTACAATCCTTAGACTCAAAGAGGTTAGGTACAGAGTAGAGGTCTATGTGGGGATGCATGGATCTCCTGAAAGGGAGAAATAGAGATGTTGAGGGCAGACTGTTAGCAGGTTGGGATTGTAGTGGAGATGGGGAATTTGGAATGGGGATGTGATGGAGACAGTGTGGAAAGTGATTGTAAAGGCTGGATTTGCGGGGGGGGGACTTTGGGGTTGGTGTGGAAACCTTGAGCACTGAAAACTTCCTGGAGTCTATGAAGGTGATACTCCTAGCAATGGGGAACAGATACTGAGTCTCAAGTGGCCATCATTACAAGCCAGGAAGGCTTGAAGTTGTAGGACTGGGTTGCACTAAATTGAGTTGTTTGCCCAGCAGGTCCTATGGCAATCCTCAACCCTGGCTGTTTATAAAATAAAGAAATGGTCACACTCTAAAAGTTGACAGTGGGGACCACATCACTGAGGACAACACCCACACTCAGTGAACATGGGGAAGTCCAACAGCTGCCTACAAGAAGCTTTAACCCCTACATTCTAGTCTCTTTGGTGCAGTAAGGTACTCTGGCTTTGTCCAGTTTTCTAGTGACCCTCACTTGAAAGACAAACACTCAGAACAGTGTAGGTAAGCTGGTGTATTTGCTTAACTGCTGTTTTGAGCTTTGGGGAAGATGGAGAGAACCTAGCATGGATGATCTTGGAACTGGTCAATCAGAGGGGATGGGACCTGGACCTGCAGTGTGCCAAGACCACTCCAGCCCCCTGGCCAAGGGAAGGATGTATTTATGGTGGGATTTAATTGTGTGCTCAGTTCCCCTTGTTTCTGAGCAAGTTTTTTAAAAATGTTTTATATTTAAGTTTGAAACAAGCTTGTTTTACATGTCAATCCCATTTTCCCCACCCTCCTGTCCTCCCCTGTTCCCACCACCAACCCCCATCCTATCCCCTCTCTTCTCCCCAGGGAGGGTGAGGCCTTCCATGAGGGAGTCTTCAAAGTCTGTCATATCATTTGGAGCAGGGCCCAGTCCCTCCCCTGTGTGTATAGGCTGAGAGAGTATTCCTCTATGTGGAATGGGCCCCCAAAGTCCATTCCTATACTAGGGATAAATATTAATCCATTTCCAGAGGCCCCATAGATGCCTAGTCCTCCCAACTAACACCCACATTCAGGGATCTGGATGATCCTATGCTGGTTTCCCAGCTATCAGGCTAAAATCCATACATGAGTGAGTACGTACCATGTTCCTCTTTTTGTGAATGGGTTACCTCAATCAGGATGGTTTCTTCAAGTTCCATCCACTTGCCTGTGAATTTCAAGATTGCATTGTTTTATCCTGCTGCATAGTATTCCATTGTGTACATGTGCTGTATCTTCTTTATCCATTCTTCATTTGAGGGATATCTAGGTTGCTTCCAGGTTCTTGTTATTACAAATAATGCTGCGACAAACATAGTTGAACACATGTCTTTGTTGCATGGATGGGGATCATTTGGGTATATGACTAAGAGGGGATTGCCAGGTCCTGTGATAGACAGATTCCTATTTTCCTGAGGAACTGCCAGACTGATCTCCAAAATGGCTGCAAAAGTTTGCACTCCCATCAGCAGTGGAGGAGTGTTCCACTTTCTCTACATTCTCTCCAGCATAAGTTGTCATTGGTGTTTCTAATTTTAGCCATTCTGGCAGGAGTAAGATGATATCTCAAAGTTGTTTTTATTTACATTTCCCTGATAGCTAAGGATGTTGAGCACTTTCTTAAGTGGCTTTCAGACTTTTTGATTTCCTCGTTTGAGAGATCTCTATTAAGTTCTGTACCCCATTTTTAACAGGATTATTTCGTGTTTTGTTGACTAGCTTCTTGAGTTCTTTGTATATTTTGGAGATCAGCCCTCTGTCAAATGTAGGATTAGGTAAAATCTTTTCCCAGTCTGTGGGCTGCCACTTGGTCTTTGTCCACTGTGTCCTTTGCCTTACAGAAGCTTCTCAGTTTGAGGAGGTCCCATTTATTAATTGTCCATCTCAGTGTCTGTGCTACTAGAGTTATGTTCAGAAAGGGGTATCATATACCAATTTGTTTAAGGGTACCTCCCACTTTTTCTTCTAAGAGGTTCATTGTGGCTGGATTTATGTTGAGATATTTGATCCATTTGGACTTGAGTTTTGTGAATGGCTATAGACATGGGTCTATCTGCAGTCTTCTACACACCATCATCCAATTGTGCCAGAACCATTTGTTGAAGATGCTTTCCTCCTTCCATTGTATAATTTTAGCTGTTTTGTCAAAAATCAGGTGTTCGTAGGTGTGTGGGTTAATCTCAGGATTTTCAATTCCATTCCATTGGTCTACCTGTCTATTTTTGTGCCAATACCAGGCTGTTTTCAGGACTATAGCTCTGTAGTAGAGCTTAAAGTCGGGGATGGTGATGCCTCCTGAAGTTTCTTTATTTTACAGGGTTGTTTTGGCTATCCTGAGTCTTTTGTTTTTCCATATAAAGTTGATTATTATCCTTTCAAGGTCAGTGAAGAATTGTGCTGGGATTTTAATGGGGATTGCATTGAATCTGTTGATTGCTTCTGGCAAGATTGCCAATTTTACTATGCAAGGTTTTAAAGGAGAGTGTTCATCATTTAGGATGGGAAGCCAGTAAGTGAGCTTTTCATGTTGGGGGGAAGGCAAGAAAGAGGACTGGAGCCCAGAGACTGATGACCAAAATACTGGTTCTCAAGGGGGGAAGGTGTGCAAGAGAAGTTTAATGTTGAACAGTCATGGGGACAAAAAAAACTAGGTCATGAAAGATGTCCCCTCATGCTACCTCTAGGCAGTGGGCAACCATCTGGGAAACCTGGTGAGGGACATAAGGCATCTCTCATTCCTGTGCATCCTGCTCCTAAGCTATGGCAGTGTGAATATGATAAATCTCAGTCACTTTGTAAATTACCTCAGAGGAAGCGCCAGCATGACATCTAGAGGTCCATGTGTTGCTAGAATGTTAGTGTTTTGGGGTCTAGGGATAGGTAATAAGGACAAACTTTAGCTCTGGCCCATATGAAAGTTAGCCTTGTTTTCCCTTTTGTTGGACTCTGGGCATGCAAATGATACCAGATTTGCAGACTATAACATGGGGAATGGAAGAGAAGTGTGAGGTTTGGAGAACCAACAGCTTCTTACTACAAGTACAATATCACCCTGTGGAAAAGACCATAAGGACAATAGAGAACTTCCCTGATTGGTAAGGGAGAGGCCAGCCTCACCTACAGATTTCTGATGATCTACATCTTTCTGGGGATCCACAAGAAAAAGCAGACCTCTCTGCCACGAATTATATATGAGGGAATAGGCACCCATGGGCTTAGAGGAGGAGAAAAGCATGGTTTCTCAATCCCTTCTCTAAAGAATGGCAGCAAGTGCTAGGCTGTCTGGGAAAAGGAGAAAGGCAGGAAGAAAGAGTTCTTAGGGCACATGTCCCTTTACCCTGGAGGAGCTGTCACTGTCTCCACACAGCAAGAAGAAGAGCAGCTCATTTTCCTGGGGGACTCTGATGAATTATTCTCCTTTTCCTTTGCCTTCAAATATCACCAAAGTGTCAGCATGGCCAGTGTGTGTCAATTGGAAATGGTAAGACAATCCTTGCACAAAGACCTAATTGGAACTCTCGAGCTCTGTCTTGAGGTACAATGAATGTGATCTGGATTATTACATCTTAAAAGATCAGTTGCCCTTACTGAGTCTGACCATTTGGTGAGTGGTTCCAGTAGGTATTAGGAATTAGTTTCTTAATTGTTTAAATAAGATGTCTCAATGCACTTGATCACCTCAAAGAACAGCCTCATGGCTGGAGAGTGGCAGCCTTTGCCTTTTCTTTTGTGTTGGGTCTTTTATCATCTCTTTGTAATGCTCTCCACGAATAGTGTATACCATTAAAATGTGATGGCTGTGACTGAGAGTTCCCCTGTGCTCAAAGGAATGAAGCTTTGTCCTGTGAATAGTTGTGTGGACATGGGGCTGTGGAGGCAGATATGAACTAAGGCCAGTTTTCCTTCAGAAGGTCTTTTATGTGTGTCTGTGTTGTTTCCATAGATGTCCTATGTGAAGAGACATATGTTTTGGGAGAACATGTGCCCAAGTTGAAATGAGCAATTGTTAGACTTCTACACATGCTTTAAGACATGGCCACCTCATGTGTGGAGGCAGTCTTCTATTAGATTGAAGTTCATGATTAGCCTGGGGTTGCTGGACAGTAATCTCTACCAGCCTGACTACCAGTCTCTGCCTCAGAAAAACTAGAGTTTGAGGTAAGCCTCAATGCCTGACTTTTCTCACTGAAATCAGGCACTCACATTTGTGCTTCAAGCACCATAAGAGTCTAAGCTGAATCCAGAGTCCCAAGATGGTGTTTAATAGAGCAGGTCTTTCAATGAGCCTGCACAGGTTTTGCATTTGCTGTCTGAATTGTTATGGGTTCAAATGTTCACCTGCTCTTGGGTGTGCAGGCATCCAAAAAAATTGGGCAACACAAAGTGGTCTTGAAGGGCTTAGAAAGAAAAAGTTGGCCACAAGTTGAGATGGGTGTGGAAGTTTGGGTAGATCTGGGCAGAGGTAGGGGGAAAGAGGTGAAGATGATGACAACCAATTTTATGAAAATCTCAAATAACTTCTAATATCTATAATTTTAAAGGCATTTGATAGAGGTCATGGCCCCCAAGATTCTTATTTCCTGTCTCAATTGGATGTACTGTCACCCTGCCATATGCAGTCCTACAGGGAACTGAAACTTTGGTATTCAGCTCTCAGCCTCCAAATCTGTGACAGAAATAAACTGGTGAATGAGGCATGCAGTGTAGTCATTAACTACTGAAAGTAGAGTTTCATTAGGAGCAGGCCTCTTCTTCCAGTGGGCATCAATGCCAGGGTGATACTAGTCACACAATTCATCTTAAGTCGACAGTACAAAGTTTCCCTCTGATGATTACTGAGCAGAGGAATTCTAGGAAAGCGAACACATCAAATTCCAAGACCAGGGAATTGCAAGAAAGACATGATGTGTGCCCAAACATTTTGACCTGAGTAGAGCTCCTGAAACCCATTTGTTGGGAGAACTAAACAGACTCCCCATATAGTTCTCTAATATTCACCTATGTGTGTCTTGGCATGCACATACATGAACACACACACACACACAAACACACACACACACACACACACACTTTTGAAATGTAAGAATATAACCTGAAAATTACAAGTAATATTCTGGAACACATGTGGATTCATGAGTGGCACCATCTTCAGTTGCCCAGGTGCCCATAGACCCTGGTGCCTAAGAACATGAGGAACCCAGGTTAGACAGTGTCGTTTGCTCTGCCCAGGGGATAGTTTTCAACCAAGCACTTTGCAACAAAGAACAAAATTATCCCACAGGCTCACAGAGATCCAAGAATCACTTGCTGGTGATCCACTAACTGCTGTGCACATGCACATTCCTCTAAAATGTGATGTTCCTACTTGTATCCCCTCAATTGACATGACTGAAAGAAACAGAGCACTCCCCTTCCCTCACAGCAAGACAGCTGGACAGGACACGTGTTGATTTCTTTTGCTCTAAAGCTGTCTTTCTTTGTTCTCAAAACTGTTTGGAAGTCATCTGCACACTGTGTGGACATGTGGGAACAAGCCAGCCTCTTAGGTGAATATGCCCCTAACTCTACCCACAGGACTTTCCTTAGTAGCTACTAGGAAAACATGCCAATCAGACAAGCATTTGTCCCATTTGGTCACTCAGTATATGAGCCTAGAAAGCCATTAACATTACTGGAGGTACGTGGGTTGGGAGAACATGGTCCTGGTGGAAGGGTGTCAATCAGGTCAGCAGGGTGAGCATATTGAAGGACTCTAAGCAATGTTCCTTTCTATGTCTTTTCTCCTGGTGTCTGTAGTTTTGGTCCCAAAATGTTCACATTGCCCTGAATCCCTATTGATGGCCCATTGACTTCCTAAAGGAGAGGCTTTTCCCTTCCACAATTTCATCTCTTATATAACCAAATATCACAAAACAAGGAAATCCATTGAGGTCTTAAGTTGGTGAGCAATTTCTGATTACTTCCCCAATGTTAACACTGCTAGAGGCCTAACCTCAAATCAGGCTCAGTAAGCCAGCAGTGGACAGAAATGATGAGAGCCACCATCAAGAAAGAAGGTAAAGGGGTAACCCCATGAGGATTCTCTTCCCAAAGACATCACCAACATCCTTCCACCTCCACCTGCATAGTTCTCAGTTCTCCCTGGGTCCCGTGTTGCATGTGCCCCTCAGCCCTGGTGTTACCAGGAGACCTCACTATGAGTGGGGATAATTGCATGTTAGGTTAGTGTCTATGGGAGTTTCAGTTATGGTTTTCTTGATGTGATAAAACACCATGCCAGTGGCAACTCTTACAAAGGGAAACCATTAATTCTGGGTGGCATATACTTCAGAAGTTTAGTCCCTTATCTTTATGGTGGGGAACATGGCAGGATGCAGGTAGACTTGGTGCTGGAAAAGTAGCAAAGATTTCTACATCAGGATCCCCATGCAATAGGAAGAGACAGTGAGTGAACCACCAGACCTGGCTTGAGCGTCTGGGACCTCAAATCCTCTACCCATTGACATACTTCCTCCAACAAGGCCACACCTACTCCAGGAAGTCCACATGTATTATAATGCCACTCTCTAGGATTATCTGGGAGTTATTTTCATTCAGACCTAGTTATATATCCCACTGATTAGACTTACTCATGACTGTTTGCATTCAAAGACCAGGTAGTTATTAAGAAAGGAGACTGAGCTGGGCATGGTAGGTCTTACCTTTATTCGCAGAATGTGAGACCCAGAGGCAGAGAAATGTCTGTGAATTTTCTCCCACTCTGGTCACTTATGAAGTTTTGGGACAGCAACAGTTATGTAGAGTAAGTCAAAACAACAACACAAAAAAACATAATGGAGACTGGAGGCAGAATGCCTGGGTTTTCCTGTTGCATTCCACTAGCTTTCAAGCCCATTAAGCATGCTCCAAGTTGTTCTTCCTCTGAGTTTGGTATTCACATTTTGTCATATGTGTACTCTGATGGCTTTAAAACATGTTTCTGTAGAGATGACCACAATAGACTCATGAAAGTGGTGGGATTTGATCCAAGACACTGGACAGGCATGATGGAATGTTACAGCTCAGGGACTTTCATCATGTTCTTGATCCTTTCTAGAGAGGGAGCTGCACAGTGTCTTCCTTCCCAGTCTTTAGTTCTACCTGAGTCTGTGAGTTTCAACAATGACAGCTCACTTCTTTAATTCACTTTATTTCTTGTTTTGGGGGATGAGCCTTGAATGGGCATGGTAAATCTCAAGCTCCAAGGCGGGATTCTCCTTGGATCTATTGTTCATGATATTGATGGCAAGGCTCAGGGCACATTAGTGAGAGATTTTATTTGGCATGGAGCCTTGCAAAGTTCAGCCACATGAACATCACCATGAAAAACAAACTATTTTGTCATTGTGGAAATTATATGACCATTTCCTAGTTCCACAGAGAGTGAGGTCAGTGTGTGTGTGTGTGTGTGTGTGTGTGTGTGTGTGTGTGTGTGTGTGTGTGTGTGTGTGTGTTTATGTATACATTTTATTTTATGTATACTTTTTACATTTTTGATAATATGTTTACTTACATTTGAAACAAGTTTGTTCTACATGTCAATCCAAGTTCCCTCACCCTCCCCTCCTCCCTTATACCCCAACCCCTACCTCATCCCCTTTTCTGCTCCCCAGGGAGAAAGAGGCCTTCCATGGGGCATCTTCAAAGTCTGTCATATCATTTGGAGCAGGTTCTAGGTTCTCCCCAGTGTGTCTATGCTGAGAGTATCCCTCTATGTGGAACGAGCTCCCAATGATAATTCCTATACTAGGGATAGATACTGGCACACAACCAGAGGTCCCTAGACTGCCCAGGCTTCCTAACTGACACTTATGCTCATGGGGTCTGGGTCAAGACTACGCTGGTTTCCCAATCAGACAGAGGTCCATGAGCTCCCCCTTGTTCAGGCCAGCTGTAACTGTGGTTTCTGCAGCCTAGTCTTGATCCTTTTGCTCATCACTCCTCCCTCTCTGAAACTGGATTCTAGGTGTTCAGCTCAGTGTTTAGCTGTGGGTGTCTGATTCTGTTTCCATCAGCTACTAGATAAGGGCTCTCTGGTTACATATAAGTTAGTTATCAATCTCATTATCAGGGAAGGGCATTTAAGGTAGCCCCTCCCCTGTTGCTTAGATTGTTAGTTGGGGTCATCCTTGTAGATCTCAGGACATTTTCCTAGTGCCAGATTTCTCTTTAAATCTATAATTGCTTCCTCTATTATTGTATCTCTTTTCTTACTCTATTCATCCTGTCTCAATCTTCCTACTCCCTTGAATCTTACTCTCACCTCCTCTTCTTCCCTTCTCTTTCTCCATACTCCCTCTCCCCTCTGCCCATGCTCCCAATTTGCTAAGGAGATAATGTCCCTTTGTTCTTCTCAGGGGGACCATGTATGTCTGTCTTTGTTTGCTAGCTTTTCAGGCAGTGTATTGTAAGGTGGTGTTCCCTTGCACTAGGTCTAAAATGCATATGTGAGTTGAGTAGATACCGTGCTTGTCTTTTTCTGACTGGGTTACCTCACTCAGTATAGTTTCTTCAAGTTCCATCCATTTGCCTGTGAATTTCATAATTTATTGGGTTTGTTGTTGTTGTTGTTGTTTTGGTTTGGCTTGGTTTGGTTTGGTTTTTTCCTGCTGAATAGCACTACATTGTGTAAATGTACCACATTTTCTCAATCCCTTCTTCAATTGAGGGGCATTTAGATTGCTTCCAGTTTCTGGATACTACAAATAATGCTGCTAAGAAAATAGTATAACAGATGTCCTTATTGTATGAATATGCATCTTTTAGGTATATGCCTAAGAGGGGAATTACTGGAACTTGTGGTAGGCTGAATCCCATTTTCCTGAGGAACCACCATACTGATCTCCAAAATAGTTGTGCAAGTTTGCACTGCCACCAGCAGTGGAAGAGAGATCTCCTTCCTCCGCATTCTCTACAGCATAAGCTGTCTTTGATGATTTTTATCTTAGCCATTCTGAGAGGAATAAGATGATATGTCAGAGTTATTTTGATTTGCATTTCCTTGATAGTTAAGGATGTTGAGCACTTTCTTAAGTGTCTTTCAGCCATTTTAGATTCCTCTATTAAGAATTCTCTATTTAGCTCTGTACCCCACTTATTATTGGATTATTTGATGTTTTGTAACTAGCTTCTTGAGTTTTTTGTATATTTTGGAAAATAATCCACTGTCAGATGTGGGGTTGCTAAATATCTTTTCCCACTCTGTAGGTTGCCGTCATGACTTGTTCACTGTGTCCTTTGCCTTACAGATGCCTTTCAGTTTCAGGAGGTCCCATTTATTAATTGTTGATCTCAGTGTTTGTGCTATTGGTACAGGATGCTGTCTCCTGTACCAATTTGTTCAAGGGTGCCTCCCACTTTCTCTTCTAAGAGGCTCAATGTGGCTAGTTTATGTTGAGGTCTTTGATCCATTTGGACTTAAGTTTGTGCATGGTGATAGATGTGGATCTATCTGCAGTGTTCTACACACCATAATCCAGTTATGCCAGCATCATTTGTTGAAGATGCTTTAGTTTTTCCTTTGAATGAATTTAGCTTCTTTGTCAATAATCAGGTTTTTGTAGATTTGCAGGTTAATTTTAGGGTTTTCTATTTGATTCCATTCATATTCTTGTCTATTTTTGTGCCAATACCAAGCTGTTTTCATTCAGGACTATAGCTCTATAGTAGAGTTTGAAGTCATAGATGGTGATGCTTCTGAAAGTTCCTGTATTGTACAGGGTTGTTTCGGCTATCCTGGGTCTTTTGTTTATAATGTTTAGAATTGTTCTTTCGAGGTCTGTGGAGGATTGCGCTAGGATTTTGAAGGAGATTGCATTGAATCTGTAGATTGCTTTTTGTAAAATTGGCATTTTCACTAGGTTGATCCTGCCTATCCAAGAGCATGGGAGATCTTTGCAATTTCTGGTCTCTTATTTAATTTCTTTCTTTAAAAACTTAAAGATTATATTATATATGTCTATTACTTGTTTGCTTAGCATTACTTCAAGATACCTTATGCTGTTTGTGTCTATTGTGAATGGTGATGTTTCTCTGATTTCTATCTCAGCCCCTTTATCATCTGTATATAGTAGGGCTACTGATTTTTTTTTTAGTTAATCATGTATACTGCCACGTTGTTGAAGGTGTTTATCAGCTGTAGGAGTTCCCTGGTAGAGTTTGTTTGGGTCACTTATCATATCATCTGCAAATAGTGAAAGTTTGACTTCTTCCTTTCCAATTTGTATCCGCTCAGTCTCCATTTACTTTCTTATTGCTATAGCTAGACCTTCAAGTCCAATATTAGAGAGATATGGAGAGAGTGGACAGCCTTGTTTTGTACCTGATTTTAGACGAATCACATTGAGTTTCTTTTCATTTAGTTTGATGTTGGCTGTTGTCTTGCTGTATATTGTTTTATTTTGTTTAGGTATATAAGTGTTAATGGTGATCTCTCCAAGTCCTTTATCATGAAGGGGTGTTGGATTTTGTCAAAGGCTTTTTCAACATCTAGTGAGATGATCATGTGATTTTTCTCTTTCACATTGTTTATAGTGTAGATTACGTTGATGGATTTTCGAATGTTGAACCATCCCTGCATTCCTGGGGTGAAGCCTACTTGATCATGGTGGGTGATTTCTCTGACATGTTCTTGGATTCGATTTGCCTGTATTTTATTGAATATTTTTGCATCAATGTTCATGAGGGATATTGGTCTGTAGTTCCAATTCTTAGTTGTGTCTTTGTGTTGCTTGGGTAGTAAGGTAAGTGTAGCCTCATGAAAATAGTGTGGCAATGACCCTTCTGCTTCTATTGTGTGAAACACTTTGAGGAAAATTGGTATTAGCTCTTCTTTAAACTTGTGGTAGAATTCTGCACTGAAACTATCTGAACTTTTTTTGGGGGCAGTAGGGGGAAAATTTTTGATGACTGCTTCTATTTCATTAGAGGTTATAGGTGTATTTAAATTGTCTATCTGCTATTGGTTTAATTTTGGTAAGTGATATTTATCCAGAAAATTGTCCATTTGGATTAATTTTTTAATTTTAAGGAGTACAGGTTTTAAAAGTATGACCTGATGATTCTCTGTATTTCCTCAGTGTCCATTGCTATGTCCCTCTTTTCATTTCTGATTTTGTTAATAAAATATGCTCTCTCTCTACCTTTTGCTTAGTTTGGATGATGGTTTGTCTTTCTTGTTGATTTTTTCAAAGAACAAAGTCTTTGTTACTTTTCTTCTTTGTATTGTTTTCCTGGTTTCTGCTTTATTGATTTCAGCCCCCAATTTGATTATTTCCTGGAATCTAATCCTCCAGGGTATGTTTGCTTCTTTTCGTTCTAGAGCTTTTGGTTGTGCTGTTAATTGTCTAGTATAACTATTCTCCAGTTTCTTCTTGTGGGTACTTAATTCTATGAACTTTCCTCTTAGCACTGCTTTCAAAGTTTCCCATAAGTTTTGGTATGCTGTGTCTTCATTCTCATTGAATTCTAGGAAATCTTTAATTTCTTTACTTCTTCCTTGACCCAGCAATAGTGCAATTGTACATTGTTCAATTTCCATGAGATTCTAAGATTTCTGTAATTTGTGTTATTGTTGAATTCTAACTTTAAAACATGGTGGTCTGATAAGATATATGGGGTTATTCCCATTTTTTGTAACTGTTGAGGTTTGCTATAATGCCAAGTATGTGGTCAATTTTAGAGAAGGAACCATGTGGCACTATGAACAATGTATATTCTTTTGTGTTTCGATGGAATGTTCTATAGATGTCTATTAAACCTAATTGGGTCATAACTTCTGTTAGTTCCTTTGATTCTTTTTAAGTTTCTGTCTGGTGTTCCTGTCTAGTGTTGACAGTGGGCTGTGGAAATCTCCCACTATAAGTGTGTGAGGTTTTATGTGAGATTTGAGTTTTAGTAATGTTTCCTTTACAAATGTGGGTGCCTTTATATTTGGGTATAGGTATTCAGAATTGACACCTTATTTATCATCTTGATAAATAAGAAATGACCTCCTTCATCTCTTTTTATTAGTTTAGTTTAAAGTCTAATTTACATCTGCAGTTCCTGATAGTTTGCCAAACTTTTCTATTTCCAGCATTCCATCAGCTTTCAGACCTTGAACTGTTTGAATTTTTCTTGCAATTTTTTGGTTTGTCTTTTTTCCATTTCTTTAAAAGATTTTCTCATTTATTCATGAACAATTGTTCATGAAACAATCTTCATGAAATTGTTTTTAGAGTTGTTCCCTTCTGCTCCATCAAAGTTCAGGTCTTGCTGATGTGGAGTCCCCAGACTCTGGTGGCATCCTATTGATTTTTCTGTTGTTGACTCTGTTCTTACACTGTTGTCTACCCATCTCTTCTTACAGTGTGTACTAGTCAGGTCTCTCACTCTCTTGGTGGGTATGGGGCCAAGGTTCTTTTCTGGTGGGTGCAAGTAGGTTCAATACTCTGATGGTTCTCATCTTCCAGGGGTGGTGGCAGGACTAGGGCACTGGCAGACTCTGCATGGACTTGTCTACCAGGACAGGCTCCCCATGCATGTAGTCCCCAGTCTGCAGAAGGCTCTGAGCAGGGCACTGGAAGGTGATCTTCCAAGACTTAGAATTCTAAATACAATAGAATATGGATTGAACTCTCTGAAACTATCAGTTGAAATAATACCCTCCTCTCTCTATTGTGGTGAATCTTTTTATTCTAAGCCTTATGTGATCATAGCCCACCAAGAAGCAGAGATTTCTATGATGTTTTATAGAATATACTGACCATACAAACATGACAATGACATTGACAAAATAATACAATGATAGCTCAGTCTATGACAATAGTAATAAGGCTACTAATAATGCTTCATAAGATTAGATGAAGGTCACCAGATCCTTATTGCATCCACTACTCTCTGCTGTGCCTGAGCTACATGTAATCTGAAGAGGAAGTTTTCAGAAACACAGCTACTTTGGAGTCACCCATGGTCCTGGAAGGAGCACTCATTCATGTTCCTATAAGTATCTCCAGTAAACTGACTTGTTCACCACGCTTATCTCAACAGTGACAAACCCCAACTCCACTTCAATTTATACCTGTGTAAGTCAAAAACACTACAACTTGTAGAATATGGATCATACCAGTACTTAAGCTCAGGTATTAAAAACAAATTTTAATATATTTGTGTTTTATACTGAAAACTACATTTAACACACTGAATATACATTATTCATTATTTTGTGTGGTTATTGGACTTCTGTCTATATACTCATGTAGTTGTCAATTTATGTGAATAATGACTACACTTATTCTTATTTACAAATGTATCACAAATACCTCAAAACAACAATAACATCAACAATACTGCATCAATTATTTGATGCTGTCATGCCAAGATGTATCAAACTTGGGTGCATAATATACAAAATAGAAATAATTTGTTTCATAGTCTTGGTTTATAGGATTCTGAAAGAATTGACTTGACAGACCTTTGTTGTCTGAATCTTTCTTTGCCATGATCTTCTTTTTAGTTACTTGCCAAATATTGTTGGTACTATTTGGTTTCTATTTAAATAGTTTCTTTAATGATCACCACATAGAGATCTTCCCATGACTTTGTCTTATGGATACACAACTTATATGGGCATAGGAGCCAATTCTAATTCAATGTGGCATATTCTTGACTTATTACCTTTGTAATTACATTATTTACCAAGAGCACATTCAAAGATATGGTGGATTAGGATATCAACATATCTATTTTTAGGTGGCATGACACAATTCAGCCCAAACTATCCACATCTAAAATTTCTATTAGTATTATTAAATACTAGGCCATGTGTTTATAGATTATTTACTACAGATGAACAGTTTAAAGTTTCCTGCTTTGCTGAGATGCAAGACACACTATGGTCTATGGGCTAAAAGGAACATTACAGAAGAATTTCGGGTGGCTGATCTGGCAGTGAGCTGTCTCTGTCAATTCTAGAGTTTATATATTATCCTTCTGTGGTTTTTGGTAGAGTTGAAGATAGATAGCCATTGTTATAGTTTTCCTTAGTTATGATAAAATATAAGTTACATATAGGACTTTAGACTCACAAATATAGGATAGATAAAATATTCTCTTTAAATCTTGCTAAATGTTATTGACTAAATATTGTAATTATGGTTTGTGATAATAACTGTTTTGTTATATACAATTTGATTATGTTAAAGTTAAAACCTTTTTTATTTAGACAGAAAAGAGGAGATAATGGGGGAATCTTCTGTACATATGTTTCTCTTATTGTTTGATGAATAAAACACTGCTGGCCAATGGGGAAGCAAGATAGGCAGGACTAGGGACAAGGAATATTCTAGGAGAGGTAGGAGAAAGGAGAAGTCTTGATGTGATCTTGGGGTGAGAGGATGCATGAGTCTGGCATTCTCAGTAAAATAAGACCATGTAGAAATACATATATTAGTATTTGTGGGTTAATAATTAAGACAAAGCTAGCCAATAAGAAGTGCTAGCCACTGACCAACAGTTCACAATTAATACAAATCTCTGTGTGTTATTTGAGTCTGATGCGGCTGTGGGACCCAGCTGATGGGAAAATGCTTGTAAAAATTTCCATCACTTAATTGCCACATAAATTATTATTCTCAATAAGTTTGTCTGATTTGTTCTAAGTCATTTAGGTAATAACAAGCAAAAATGTGACAGTCCCCAAGATACTTGAATATTCAGAAATATATCTCTGTAATTTATGTTGAGACAGGGTTTCACTATGTGGCTCTGGTTGGCTTGAAACTCACTATGCAGGACAGAGTTTACAGAGATCCACATGCCTCTGCATCCCAAATTATGAATTCAAATTCAAACACCATTTTTCTTAACAACTTTCAATTTTTTTTACATCGAAAGAAAATTTATAAAAATCATGTTTCATTCAGTGTGCATAGATTTTTACTTTGGTGACATTTTTTAACAAAGCTACAGTAAAAGTTGAAACATATGTACAAACACACACACACACACACACACTATTGAAAACAGATTCTTCTTTCATACCATTTCCCCTCCTTCATTCCTCTAAGGTCTCCCCCATCTCTCCTTTTCCCGAGATCCACTCCTCCTGCTTCTCCTCAGAAAAAAAGCAGGCCTCAAGAGACAACAACCAAATAGGACAAAAAATACAATAAGACAAGCAAAATCCCTCCTACCTAGACTGAACAAGGCAACCCAATATGAGGAAAAGAGTTTCAAGAACAGACAAAAGAGTCAGAGAGACACCTGCTCTCCTCTGTTAGGGGACCCAATAAATGCCAAGCCAATAAAATATACACAGAGGACCTGATACAGATCCATGCAGGCTCCATACTTGTCACTTCAGTCTCTGAGATTCAGTATGAGCCCTGCTTAGTAAATTCAGTGGATCCTTTTATCCTGATGTCTTTCATCCCCTCTGACTCCGACAATCTTTCTTCTACCTCTTCCATGGAGTTGCCCAAGCTACGAGGGTTGGGGCACAATGAAGACCTCCAATTTAGACTCTTCTTCACATAATGTCTGTGTGTGGGTCTCTGCACCTGTTCCCATCTGCTGCCAGAGGAAGCTTCTTGGATGATGAGTGACAAGGCGCCAATCTGAGTAAAGAAGAGTAATAATAGGAATCATTTTATTGATTTTATTTTTCCTGTCCTGTTGTTTGCTCTACACTAAGTCTCTGGGCTGTCCAGTTTCTGGTCCTGGCCATCAAGGCAGTGTCAGACATGAGCTTTCTCTTGTAGCTTGGGCCTTAAGTTAAACCAGACATTGGTTGGCCATTCCCACAAGGTCTGCACCATCATTGCCCCAGAACATCTTGAAAGCAGAAAAGATTGTTGGCCAAAGGTTTTGTGGCTGGGTTGATGTCCAAGTTTCTCTTTCAGTAGCCTGAAAAGTACTTTCCTACATCAAAGAGAATAGAACATAGTGATGAAGACTTCATGCACTCATCAGTTTGACCTCTCCATATTCAACGAACTGTATGGATGTCATCCTCAGAAATGGGACCACACTGTCAGTTTCTGATGAGTGATTGTCTGTACTAGCATAACTTGTGTTGTTTGGGGACAACACAGCCAATAGTTCCCCAAAATGCAACCCCAGCCTACCACTGGAAGCTTTGCCTGGATACAAAAGATGGCTAGCAGAGACCCCATATTCTCCATTACTAGGAGTCCTCACTGGGGTCACCCTCACAGATTTCAGGAAGTTTCCACCTCATGAGGTTTCCACATTGCTCCCCAAATGCCCCCCAATTCCAGCTGTCTCTCCTTCCATTCCTTATCTGCCCATCTGACCTTTCCCACTCCCTTTCCTATCAGCCCCCTGTCCACCTGAAAAATCTATTCTATTTTCCTTTTCCTGAAGGTCTATGTATCCCCCACCAAAGCCCTACCCTGGTTCTGTGGATTGTAGCATTGTTAACCTTTACTTCACGGCTAATAGCCACTTACAAGTGAACACATGCCATATTTGTCTTTCTGGGTCTGGGATACCTCACTCAGGATGATTTTTTTCTAGTTGCATCTATTTTCCTACAAATTTCATGACATCATTTTTTAAGAGCTGATGTACCACATTTTCTTTATCCATTCTTACATTCTGTGAAATTTAGGTTGTTTTCAGGCTCTGGCTATTATGAACAAAGTCACAATGAACATAGCTGAACAAGTGTCATCATGGGAAGATGGAGTTTCTTTAGGTATATGCCAAAGAGAAGTATAGCTGAGTCTTGAAGTAGATTGATTCCAAATTTTCTGAGGAACCACCATATTGATTTCTATAGTGGCTGAACAAGTTTTCACTTCCACCAGCAATGGGGGAGTGTTCCTCTTAGTCCATATCCTCTCCAGTATGAGCTGCCACTTATGTTATTAATCTTAGCCATTCTGGAAGGTGAAATATGAAATCTCAGAGTTATTTTGATTTTCACTTTCCTGATGTCTAAGGATGTTGAACATTTCTGGGTTTCTCAGCCATTTGAGACTCTCCTATTGAGAAGTCTCTGGTTATACCTCTACCCCATTTTTCATTAAAAATAATTGCTTCTTTCATACAATACATCCTACAGTTTTTCTCTATCTGCGATTCTTCTAGCTCCCTTCCACTTCCCTTCTCACCCAGATCTACTCCCCCTCTTCAGAAAAGGGTGAGTTTTTTATTTTTAGTTGAGTTCTTTATATGATAAGATACAAGAGGTTATTTCAGTTTTATTGTATCTTGACAGTTGCTTTGTGTCTATGTAGTCAATTTTGGAGAAAGTTCCATGAGGTGCTGAGAAGAAGGTATATTCTTTGCCTTTGGTGAATTAATTCCTGTTATTTTGTTGTTGATGTGGGTGGTGGGGGTGGCTGTACACTTCTCTTCTTTTGGTTTTGCTGGTGTTAGACATGTTACTTGGCATTTTTCCTTTGCTGCTCTTAATATTCTTTATTCTGTATGTTTGGTGTTTTGATTATTATGTGGTTAGGGGACTTTCTTTTGTGGTTCACTCTGATGTTTTATGAAATTCTTGTACTTTCATTGGCATGTCCTTCTTCAGGTTGGAAAAGTTTACTTCTATGATTTTGTTGAATATTTTTTCTGTACCTTTGAGTTGGGTTTCTTTGCCTTTTTCTATACCTATTATTCTTAGCTTTGGCATCATCATGGTGTCCCATATTTCCTGGATATTTTGTGTTTTGGATTTGTTGTACTTAAGATTTTCTTTTGTTGATGAATCTATTTCTCCAAGTTTATCTTCAATGCCTGAGATATTTTTTCTTCTACCACTTGTATTATGTTGGTTATGCTTGCTTCTGTAGTTCCTGATCATTTATCAAGCTTTCTTCTTTTCAGCATTCCTCAGACTCTGTTTTTGTTGTTGTTGTCTTTATTTCAGCTTTCAAACTTTGCACTGTTTGAATTGTTTCTTGCAATTTTTGGTTTATCTTTTATTCCATTTCTTTTAAGGATTTTCTCATTTCTTCTTTTATGATCTCTATCACCTTAGGGAAGTTGTTTCTAGGGCCATTCTCTTCTGCTCCATCTGTGTTGGGAGGATCAGGTCTTGCTGGTGTGGAGTCCCTAGACTCTAGGGCATCATATTGATCTTTATGTTGTTGACTGTGTTCTTATACTGTCATCTACCCATCCCTTCTTCCAGAGTATACCTGTGGGGTCTCTCCCTCTTTTGGTGGGTGCAGGACCAAGGTTCTCTTCCTGTGTATGCAAGTGCATCAAGTAATCCAATGGCTCTGTCCTTCCAGTGGGTGGTGGCATGACTAGGGTGGTGGCAAACGCTGGATGGGATGGATGGGTTACCCTATGCTCAGTCCCCAGTCCTCAGAAAGCTCTGAGCAGGGCACTGGAAGGCAGGCTCTCCCATGGGTGGTGGTAAAACCAGAATGCTGACAGACACTGGATGGGCTGGTATGCCACAACCTGCTCCCCCACCCTTGTGAACTCTTCAGGCCTCAGGAGGCTCCAAGCAGGGCCCCAAGAAGGTGGGCAGGAATTAGGTCCAGGCTTACCTCCTCCTAGGACTCTGGAAGACTCTGGATGGGCTGGTCCTCTGGAATGGGCCCCCCATGAAGTCCCCAGTCCTCAGAAGGCTCCAAGGAGGGCTATATTTTACAGTCTAATCCCAGATCCTAATGTCTCCCCTCTTCCTGCTTCCACAATCTTCCCCTCATGCTCACCCCCTTTGCTTTCAGAGAGAGTAAGGTATCCCATGATGAGTCAACAATGTCCACCCCATCACCACCTTGAGGTAGTAACAACCCCTCCCCACATCTAGACTTGGCAAGGTCTCTCTCCATAGGAAAAGGCAGTTCATGTTCTATTTCTAGATACTTCTCCCTATTCCAGTGGTCCGACAAATATCTTACCCCATGCACTATCACCCACTTCAGTGGGCCTACTGGCTCTTATGCAGGTTCCCCTTGTATCATTCTGAAGTCAGTGAGCTACCATTTTCTTGGGTTATGTGTCTGTGTGGGTTTTCCAATCCTGATCTTGACATCTTTGCTCTTATTGTCACTCCTCCCTCTCTTCAACTGGACTCGGTGATTTCAGTCCAATAGTTAGTTGTGGATCTCTGCATCTGCTTCCATTAGTCACCAGATGAAGGTTCTATGGTGACAATTACAGCAGTCTGTAGTGAGATATCAACCACGTCAGACATAAGACATAGTGGATATCTCACTACAATAGTACTTAATCAGATTACAGGGAAATGCCAGTTCAAGCAACTTCTCCACTATTAGAGTTTTAAATGGATTCATCCTTGTTTATTCCTAGGAATTGCCCTAGTACCAGGTTAAACACTAATCCCATAATGGCTCCTCTATTAAGATAATTCTTTGCTTGTTTCACCCTCTGACTTTCCCCCAATTCAACCATCCCATTCCCTTGTCTTCACCTTCTCATTTCCCTTATTTCTTCCCCTCTCCCTGATACCACCCACCCTCCCATGCTCCCGATTTACTCAGGAGAACTTGTCTGTTTGCCATTTCTCTTACTAAGTAGATCTTTATATGTCTCTCTTAGGGTCTTCTTTATCATAGGTTCCATGGCCAGTGTGGTCATCATATGTACATACATACATACAAACATACAAACACACACACATACATACATGTTCATGCTCACTTAAATAAGTGCTACATCATCTGAGTGAATATATTGTGTGAGAAGTTTCACAATTTCCTTGGTGCTGTGCAGTAAGAGAAAGGGGGGTGGTTATTTCTGCAATCTTGAGGATTCCTTTGTGTGACCATCAGACCGTGGAATCTAACCAATGCTGCATTATAGCACTTATTTGAAATTTCCCTGCACATGTACCATGACAGGGCCACCAGCACGAAAAGAATAGTGTCTTGGTTGCAGGGACCAGTGCCACACAGGTGTTCACAGATCCTGATTCTTACCACAAGGAGGGAAGTGTCTGCCAATCTGCACACTCGCATTGAAAAATCAATGAATGAGGGAGCTTGTGTCCAGAGCCTGTGTCCATATCCTCTGTGTCTTTGCTTGGCACACACAGATTCAGACCACTTCAGGAAAGTACTATTGTTGAGAAGTCTCTGAAATAGTGAACATGTTCCCCACAACTCTTGCTTCAGGAATGAATCTTGCAGAAAGAGGCTGGTCATATGACAGTCTCCATGAACCCCAGCTCTCTCACGCGGTTTCGTAGGCAACCACCATCACTCCATCCTGTCAGAAAAATCTCTTTCTCTCCCAGGTTATTGACTTCCTCTGACATGTGGCTTCAGGACGAGATTAACAACCTACACCTCAGCCACCACCTCCTGTCCAGAGTCATCACAGTGCCTCAAGCTGAGTCACTACATTTAAGGAACAAGGATCTGCAACCTCTCACGAGAGAAAATCAGAATGGTGCAGTGTGGGAATGTCTGTCTCTTTTAAAATGGCTGGGAGAGGTTAGCAATATGCAACCACACAGGTAAATTATGCTGCACTGATGAAATGTGTTGCAAATGTATCACCATGACAACTGCAATCAAGGCATAATTGGAGTCTCTCTTTTACACCCAGCCTTTGAAACACACTTGAGGTTTTGAGAGCCGTGGCAACACTCCTAAGGCACTGCAAATGGCTTGTGAAGATGCTGCCTGCTATCTTGTGAGTGTGAGAAACATATCCTGGTCTGCTCCTCCAGCAAACAGTCCACCAAAGAGTGTGAGTCAAGAAGTGGGAACACACTATGGTGGGGACTTCACTACTCAGGAAAGGGCTGGTATTATTCAAAGGTAGATTGCAGTTAATTAAAACTGTACAGCTCAAGGCTGGGGAGCCTGGTGGCTGGTAAAGTGTCTGGATCACAGGTGTGAAAGCCTGAGGTGGGATCCCCAAGCACAAACTCTAAAGCCAGGCAAGGAAGGTCCATTATCCTATCCTAACAACAGAACAATATCCATCACTAAATGGCATTGCCTTTCTTCTAATGGGACCTCACTTCACTCATCACAAGCCTCATTAATTGTGTTGATAGTTTTACCACAACAGGGGTGTGCCACAAGTTAGGTAGGCTCTGTCTTTTTGTTTGTTTGTTGTTTTTTGTTGGTTTTTTGGCTTTTGGTTTTTTGAGACAAGGTTTGTCTGTGTAGCTTTGGAGACTGTCCTGGAACTTGCTCTGTAGATCAGGCTGGCCTTGAACTCACAGAGATCCACATGCCTCTGCCTCCCGAGTTCTGGGGTGAAAGGCATGAGCCACAAATGCCCTGCCAGGCTTTGTTTCCCTGGCCCACCACTGCCCAAACATCTGTGTCATGTGATGATGTGATATGCCCTCTGTCCCAAGAAAGGATTGTTATAAAAGGAACAGTCATCCCGCCCAGCATTACAATGCCCCTCAAGTCAGATATGAGGTCCAGTAGCTTTATCACATTAGACATAACAAAAGGAACTATAAGGAACAACATGTAAGCTGTTTCTATCTAGATTTTGCACATAAGCCACAGCATTGCTATGCCCTACTCTGACAGAATTACCAGTGCATTCCACAGGTCTGAAGGGCACACACAGGGACATTAAAGGAAAAAGGCTTCTCCCTTTGAAGAAAAAGAGTGCAGTTACTACACACAGCCTTAACTTTAACAACTGCACAGGCTGACATTGTCCACATTACAGGTAGAGAGTGATTTCTGTGCAGCATCTCCCTTGTGAGCAGCATCCATGTCATTCATCAAAGAATGAGAACAAGTCTCATTCTCCCTCCTCCCATTGCTCATGACCACTTTGGTGTTAGCTTGTTTATTGATGTTGTTTGTTCTTTCATGTTTTAATGAAAACCACTCACTTTCCCAGACCATTTAGACTTTCAGAAGAAGGAGTCACATTTAAAACCATATTTAACATGCAGACCCTCAAAGAGTGACTTAGAACCTAACCCAAATTGGGCATATAAGCCGCTCATTATCAGAAGTCCTCCTGTTGCTATTTAACATGAAATGGAAACCAGACTTGACAGAAAATATACCAAAGTGTCATGAAAGCCCCTTAAATTTTGACGTGGTGGAGAAAAACAGCTAAAGAACAAATGCCAATTGACATCTTAATAAAAATATAGACAAAAGCCAAGACTGCTTTGTGTGAATGTCATTGCATTTCATAAACAAGAAATGAGGAGCACCTAGGCCCTCATATCGGACATTGTCCTCTCTGCTGTAGGCTATAGAAATGAGCCTCCTTCAAGATCTCATTAATATGAGCATAAGGACCTTGTTCTTGGCTCACTGGAAACTCCTCCTGGGATTCCAAGGGGATGTTGGAGTTACTTTCAGGCATGTTCTGGTTTAAGCCATTCTCTGGCATACATTCTTGACTGGTGTTGTTGATGCCACTATGGCTGCTTGCATTACCACAGCTTGATGACTGAAAGGAGAAAGACAGAATAAGTATGGCTATTATGATACTGTCATCATTTCCTTTTCAGCTTGAAGAATACTGACATCACACTCTATAAAAGGCTTCACCCTCTGTAAAGTGCAATCACTAGGGTAGCTCCTTCCCTACTTAGATCAGCGCTATAGCTCAACCTGGGTTAATAGCATTCATTTGACAAACTAGGAAAGTGATGTGTCGTGGGCCCAAAGGCCAGTCTCTAGGCTGTAAGGGAGAGGATTCAAACACAGCCTTTTTCACTCCAAATCCCTCCACATATCCTCATGTCCTGCAGCAGGGAAGTAAGCTCCCATCATCTAGAAGAAAGCAGCAATCAATGCCACAGAATATGATTGGAGATTGAACCAAAATAAGTAAGATGTAAGGCAGGTCCATGCCCCAACTTGGCAAAGAGACCATGGGGAAAGCTCCATTTACACATATGTACACATGTGCATATTCCATGTAATTCCATGCATATCCCATTCAGTGAACAAATGTGTTAGTACTATAACAATTCAAGGTTCCACCCATTATCTCAAAATGCCTTTAATAAGTTTTATTGACAGCTCCATGTTAACACTCAGCATTTCTTATGATGAACACCCGTGATCTCCTATTTGTGCCTTTAATATAGGTTGCCTATGGTGAGTTTGCTCTTAATATTGTCTGTGCTGTAAATAACTTCATGCTGTCATATTGGTGATGCTATGTGGTGGTATTATAATGTACCCAAAAAGAGGCATGTTCTGGGATTCTGTAGAATAGGGATGACATTCAGTGGTAGACTGCTTTCCTCACATACATGGGACTTTGGGTAGCTCCTTGGGTACAGGGCACACACTTGTGCACAAACTCAGAAACCACTTGACTCTAATCCTACGACTATCAAAAGAGGAGGTGATCGCAATGACCCTTATGTGAACAGAAATGTTGAACAATAAGGATGTTGTATATCTTCTAAGACCATTTTTTCAGGTAGGAGCTGCAATAGTGACAGAAATCAAGGGGTGTCATCATTCTCAGGTGATGTGGAACTCTTCAGTTCACTATATCATCCAAGGTATCAAATGACACCATTTATGCACTGAGTCTCATTCATTCATAGACTGTCTTTGAGAGAAACAGAAATGAAATGAATCTGTGTGAGTAAATGTCTAACAGCTAACACTGTATGTAAGGACTATGCTTTTGAAAGTGTTCTCAGGGGAAAACAGACAAACTACACCCCTTCTCACCCCTCTATGGCCAGCAGTATAAACTTCTCCATGTATTACTTTTATTATATAATTTGCTTAGGAACCCTCACATTGGGTAAAACATCCAATACACACATTGGATCCCCTAGGTAGATTTCCTTTCTGTCTGTCTTTCTTTCTTTCCTTTTCTTTCTTTCTTTTTTTATCAACTATATTCTGAAAAAACTGGCAAGAAAGGAAACAATCACAAATGGAAGAATATTTGGTTTACACTCTTGTGTCATCACCTGAAGAGGCTATATAATACATTTAGGAGCTGAGGATAGCGTGACATTGTTAGAAATCTCACAGGAAGTCCTGACTTGGAACCAGGTCAGCACAGCAGAAAGAAGCACTCCCAAGGATCCAGATGGAGGTTTGAAGATCACAATGTCAAGGTTATGAGCATCTTTGGGAACATATCCAGGTTTATTTGAGTCTCTTGAGACACCCCTGCCTATGAGACCTTCCAGGAATCCTCACAGACCACAAGGGAATTCTACAGAGTCATTGTGAAGAAAACAGTAGATGACCAGACCCTAATTTCTAGTTGAAATAAAGCCTTTACCTCTGTTGTGTAGTGACATCATTACAATAATGTTCATTGAAGGGTTTTACACTTTCAACATCTTAAATAGTAACAACCAGAAATCATTAACCAATTATTATGAGAAAAGTGACTGGCCGGGCATATTAGCACAAACCTGTAATACCACCACTTGGGAGGCTAAGGTAGAAGAATCTGGAGGCCCTTCTGGATAACATACTGAGTTATAGGCCAGCCCTGCTATGTGTTGAGCACCTGTCAAAACAGTGAGATAGATAGCCTGGCAGGCAACCAGACAGGCATGCAGAAAAGAGGAAAGAAAAAAGAAAAAAAGCAAGGCTAAAGTAAACTCAACTATTCTAAATGATACTACACCCATTAATTAGAAATAGTTTTAAGGCCCATTTCTGGTAACAAGGATGACATAGTCGTGTTTTTGCAGATATACAATGATGTCACCGAGTTCTTATAGGTTGTCTGTATTTTTTGAGGCATTTGAAAATATTGAGGTGTAGTTATTAAATATAAACAGTAACAATAGTTTTGAAAACACTCCTGTTGTATTAATTATAGTTGCTTTCTACTGTTGTGAAGACACCATGACCAATGCAGCTAATAGAAAACCTACTGTAGATTTAAGTTTCAGAGGGTAGTTAGAACCTATGACAACCATGGTGGGTGCATGGCCCCAGAATGAAGGCAGGCATGATGCTACAACAGGTGTGAAGAGATTATAATTTGGCATAGAAATAAGAGGGAGGGAGAGTGAAAGTGGACTAACTGGAAATGGCATGACATGGGCATTTGAACTTCAAAGCCCATACATGCTCCAACAAGGCCACATCATCTAATTCGACTAAAACAGGTTTAGCTACTGTGGATCAAACATTTCATTATATGAGCCTTTGGGGCCTATTCTTACTCAAACCCCACATACATGTATGGCATGGGGCTGGATAACTTCATTTTCCATGTCAACTACAATTGATGTATATAGAAAACAAAGGATCCCATTCTAAGTAACTGAATCACAGAAGCTACCATTATGCCAATGCAGCTAGATTATGAGACTTTGTTCCTCCTGACATTAAAACGAGGTTAATGACCTGTAGTGCTGGAAAAGAGAAGGGATCAGTGCCCCACAAAGTATCAGAGATTGTCTGCCTCCTCCAACCCACAGCCATGCTTTCTCCATCTACAAGGATATTCACCCTATCAAGAGTCCTCCCAGTTACAACGCCTGAACTTTGTAACTGTCCTGTTGTAAGAATGACCTTCAGGGGGAATCCTTGAATTAGAGATATTTATAAAGCAGGAACAACTGGAGATTTGTTTACTGCTTGATCAGACTTTTCCTTTGGCAGGCAAAACTCTCTTCATAACAAAAATATGTCCACCTTTCTACACCTGAGTTTCATAAACAAGGAGTTCTTTTACCAGAAAAGAACTGAAAAGTTCCAAGACTACCCAAAATTCCTAGACACATGAATGCTTCTTAGCATGTTCTGACTACATCTGTAAACATCTGTTCACCAAGCCAACACAAGTAGAAAGCCAAATACTTTAGAGAAAAAAGGATATTATTGGCCATATTGGTGATGGTACATGCCTTTTATAGCAGCACATGGATGTCATAGGGAGTCAGTTATTTGGTGTGCAGACTTAGTTCCAGGACAGCCAGGGTGCACAGTGAAACCCTGTCACTAAACCAAACCAAAACAAAACAAAACAAAACAAATGAACAAAAAAATTGATTGATTTGTGTGTTTCTGAGCACCTGCTATGTATACAATACATACATACATACCATGTAGGACAGAATAGGGAGATCCATGCTCACTAACTGAAATTACAGGTAGATGGAGTTCCCCTCAAAGAGTCACAGCAGCAATGCACACACACACACAAGAACACCCCATCCACTGCAGACAACACCTGATAATTTCAACATTTCCGTGTTTGAGTTTAGCAGGCTCCCCAGATTGAGTCCTCCAGTGTACGCTATGCCAAAGGAAGGGGTAGCTGGAGAAAGTAAGGTGCAGTGAGCAGCTGTAGGAGAGAGCTGTCAAACAGAGGATCATGGGGACACAGGCAGCAGCTTAGAATCAAAGGTGAAAAGGAAGATGCGACCTGGAAATATGGCAGGTCTCCAGGCTTCCCAGTAGCTGGAAAGAGGGCCTCAATTGGATAATAATACAAAAGCTGGGGAAATGGACACAGAAGCATTAGATGTCATTCTGTAAATATATTTCTCTTATTGGTTAATGAATAAAGCACTGTTGGCCAATAGGAAAGCAAGATAGGCAGGACTATGAAGCAAGGAGCCTTCAGGGAGAGGAGTAGGACCAAGAGGGTAGAACTTCAGATCCTCTCTCTGGTTAGATAAGACTACATGGAAAGCCTTGGATTGATAGAAATTAGTTAATATTTAAGACAGAGCTATACACTAAGTAATGATAGTAACTGGCCAACAGCATTATATCTAGTATAGCATCTCTTTTTATTTGGGGCTGGTGGGACTGTGGGACCAGACCAGCGGGAAAACATACTAGTAACAAAATGGTGTCTGTACTGTCTGGCACAAGAATTTCCACTTAAAACTTAACAAAAGCTCAGAAAAGGGTTTGAGAAACAAAAGAACACAGACAACCAAGCTTCTTATTAACAGCATTTTTTTCAGTAGGACTCTGTTTTTCAGGAGAAAAGCAGAAATTTGCTCGGCTCCTTTAAGTGAAGTTCCTGATTCAGCATAATGGCAAAAAACAAAACAAAACAAAATACAAAACAAAACAAACAAACAAAAAAACAGCAAGGCATTTAAAAAATGCTGCTAACAATTCAATGTTGTGTATGAAGAGCTTGTTTTAAAAAATCAAATAAAAAGAGAGTAGCCTTTGGCATTGGTGGTACATGCCTTTAATTCCAGCACTCGGGAGGCAGAGGCAAGTAGATCTATGTGATTTCAAAGAAAACCTGGTACACAGAGTAAATTCCAGAGCATCCAAAGTTACATGGAGAGACCCTGTCTCAAAAAATAAAAGAATAGAAGTGCAAGAAATAGAGTAATAAAGAAAGGCAAGTAAAGATGGAAAGCATGGAGAGACTTTGGATACTGTGTGCTATACTGTTGTCTTTGTATCATTTGACTGCTGAGGAAATAGCAACTACTGTTAAAGGAAGTACTACTAGATTAATCCAATTTATACATTTTTAAAAGCTTTGACTCCAAAATTTAACTCTATGGACAGGTTACTGGGGAAAAGGATTTATATTTTTGTTTCCACAGAAAATAAAAAGCTGTGGATTCCTTCTAGACTAACAGGGCTTGATCAAGCAAGACCCCCTGAAACAGTGTTCCAGGTGATCCAACATTCAAAACAGTTGGGACAAGGCAGCCTTGCAGACTACAGCCAAGATTTCTGCATCTTCTTAGAATCCCCATGACAGTGACCCATACCGGCAGGAAGCAGTTTGGAAAGAACAACGCCCAAATTCCCAAATATTGTTTATAAATGTTTGTTTTCATTTAAATGGGATTGGTTATAAAAGGTTAATAATCACAACCAATCTCTTTTTAAAGGTAAAAAGGGAATTATGTTATAGAAATGTATATTTTGTTTTGAAATGGATTTTCATTTATTGATACAAATTTAAGGTCAACTTTCTGATATGTGTATTTCTCCTCTTGTTTAGGTATTGTGTTTATATCGCTCATTTAGAAATGTAATGTACAATTTAGTATAGATTATAGATAGTTACATATAATAATCAAAAATTATAGTTAGTTAGGTTTTCTAGATATACAGAGATGTATTTGAGATGAGTAGGCATTCTTCAAACCTTTCAAAGACCTACAGAATATGACATTTAAAATGGTTTAGGGTTTTTTTCTTAACAGTGAGACATAACTGCTCCTAGCTACACCACCTACATCAGAAAGGAAAATGGACCTCAAAGAAACTCATTATGGAATTTACTTCAAACAGCCATTTGAGCAAAATACTGCTCTTGTCTAGACTGTTTAACTATATGATTTATAAACTGGACATGCAGAACACACAGGAGAGTGACTGCTGATGCAAGATGGACATTGCTACAGGGTTCCTGCTTCATGGAAGAGTCTGCCAGATAGTCTACAGGACACAGGGAAAAGTGACTGACAAACTGCCAACACAGGAGGGACAGTTTAAAGGTTCCTGCTTTGCTGAGGAATATGCCATGCACACTATGGCCTATGGGCTGAAGATGGAACATTACAGAAGAACTTCAGGTAATTGACCAGGCAGTGAGTTGTCTCTGCATTTCTAGAGTTTGTATATTATCCATCTGTGGACTTTGATGGAGATAAAGACAGATAGTTATGTTTATTGCTTTCCTTAGTTAGGATTGAAGACAAGTTACATATGGGACTTAGACACAAAGATAAGATAGATGATGAAATATTTTCTTTAAATCTTGCTAAATGTTAATGAATTAAATACTGTTAATGTTGGCTCTTATTTGGTAACAGTATTGTTATATATTTTGCTGTTAAGGTTAAAACCCTTCTTTTATTTTAGATAGAAAAAAGGAGATGATGGGAAATGTCATTCTGTAAATATGTTTCTGTTATTGGCAAAAGAATAAAGCACTGTTGGTCAATATGAAAGCAAGATAGGTGGTAATAGGAGACAAGGAACCTTCAGGGAGAGGAGTAGGAGATTCAACATGTAGGACCAACGGAGTAGAACTTCAGATCCTCTCTCCAGTAATATAAGACCACATAGAAATAGTTAGATTGATAGAAATGGATTAATATTTAAGACAGAGGTAACAAATAAGTAATGCTTGTAACTGGCCAGCAGAATTATATCTAATACATAGTCTCTGAGTGTTACTTGGGGCTGATGGGGCTCTGAGAACAGGATTGCAGAAAAACCAACTCTTAACAAAGGAGGAGTGTTAGCATGGAATATCATCACTGAACCTAAATGGAAACTCACATTTACTCAAGATACAGAACTGAATAATGAAAGCTTCCTTCAGTGAGAACAAGTGAATTCAAGATTTCTCTACCTTCGAATCTGGCTTTCTGTCCCATTCCCTTCCTCTATAACTCAGACACACTCGTTTCATCAACCCCAACAGTGCAACAAAATTCACCCTTACTATCCACTACACAATCAGAATTACATGTTGTTTACTAACTGACATGGACCAGCTCAACCAAAGCCAGTGAAATCTTCAGACTATGAACTGCCAAAGGTACCTCACATTTACACTGGCAGATCCACCTTCGCTGAACCCACCAAGTAGTGCACAGTCTCTTGAGGCAGAAGGGACCAAAGGAGCAGGCTGTTGAATTACTGCCACTTTGCAAATGAGCAAGGGAATGAATGACATTCATGTGTGAAATTCTGGGTGCAGAGGGTGCTTAATTCAGTCTTCCAGTAGACCAGGAGGTTAAACTGTAACAGACCTTGGGATTACAGTGGTTTCGCAACTGAAAAATTCAAAGTGTGCTACAATGCAAAACACTTCATCTGTGTGAAAGAAGTGACTGTAATGTGAAGAAACAAATCAAACAAAAATGACTAGGAAAGCCTCACATGTAGGAAACATGTGGACTTGTTAAGTTCAGTTGTCAACTCAGATTCTCTGTTAAACTTGCATGTGCGAGTGCTTGCCATACCTTGGCATGCTCCATGGACAAGGTATCTCAAAATGTCTACAACTATTGAGCCATTTTTGGCAAAGCTCCCCTGCCCCATACAACATATTCAATGAATGTGTCTTTGAAGAAGATTACTACACAAGGAACCCCTTAGCTTAGACTTGGACAACACAACTATTGACACCTCTTTAGCTCAATAAGAGACACAGAGCCCTCTAATGTCTCCCTCAACAAGTTCTGTCTTCCTGATCATACAAAGAAATCCTGATGGATGTAAATCCCCACTACTCATTTCATATTGTTGCTGGGAGAAACACCTTGACCAAATCAACTAAGCTTGAATGGTTTGCTTTAGCTTACAGATGGAGTTTTTCATCCGTAATACACAGGAAGACAGAGCAGATGCTTTTCAGCAGCATCTCACCTAAAGCAAGGACCAGAGACTAGAGAATATCAGGGTTCCTTGCTTGCTTGATCAGTGAATTATCGCCAGCTTTCATTTTTCGTTACATATTCAGGATGCCTTCCCCAGGGAGTGCCACCACCTACAATGAGCTGGGCCTTTCCACATTCAGTAATAATTAAGCTGATCCCCCACAATATAAGAACATGATTTCAATAATTCCTCAGTAAGACTATTTGAAAGCCAATGAATGAAACTGGAAAAAATAATACTGAGTAAGTTCACCCCAACACCAAGAGGACAAACACCACATCTTTTCACTCCTCTTTGGGTCCTAGCTTCAAATTTTGTATTGTGTGCTCATCCCGGTCTCCTTCTGGAAATCAAGAAAGTAGACACAGGCCATTGGGTTGGGGGAAGTTTGCATGAAAGAACGGGAAATAGCAGAGTACTGGTAAAAGAAAGTAGAGAGCAGGAGTCCTGCTGTCAGAAGGGTTCAAGCTTTTTGTAGAGTGATGGGAATGGGAAAAGGAGGGGTTGTGGTAAGGGTCAACCAAAGGGAAGTGTGCAGAAAGAAGCTACATGAGAACCCATGACCTTAGACCCCAAGTAAATTATATAGCAAGAGGAGGTGGTGGAAGACATGTGCTAGGAAAGAATGTGAGGGGCATACTGGGGAAGAAAATTTTAAGTGAGAATAGGGGCAAGTGACTGGAGACAAGGAGGGGGGACGTGGATATGCAAAGGAAAAACTAAGGCTGTTTCAAGACGGTTTATGAAAATGCACCATTTGGAAAGCAAAGACATAAGTGCTATTATTCTAATAAATTATTTGTCCTATGTGAACCAGTGTTTTGCCTGCATGTATGTCTGTGTGAAGGTGTCAGATGCCCTGGATCTTGAATTGCAGTCAAGTGTGAGCTGCCATGCAATGCTGGGCCTTGAACTTATTTCTCCTGGATGAGCAGACAGTATTCTTAATGACTCAGCCATCTCTCTAGCTAGACACAATACCTGCCATTTTAACAATGATACTGCTAATTGTTATTCCCAAACCATAGGTTGTAGTTAGATATTCACTTTGTCTGAATCTGAGGCACTGACCACGCCCATTAAGGGTGGAGACAGGGGCAGAAGTGATGTGGGAAACTAGGTCTGAGGAGGAGCCAGGGGACACTCTCTTGCTGGCAGGATGCAGACAGGAGAACATCCAGTGGAACCTGCTGGTGTTCATCTGTCTATGTTGTAAGTTATTTCTCCCTGAATATATATCTATTCTGTCTATTTGTTTCTCTTGATCCTTACTAAACCATCACAGTAGGTCATTAAGTAAAAATCTCAACACTGCACAGTTTCCTCCTTATGTCCTGACAGCCCCATGGGTAACCAAATAATAAAGTTGATTTGCCACTGCTCTTGTTTGGCCAACAGAACAAGTGGTTAGGACCCTGTAGCTGAGACAGTATACATTGTGGTTACAGGTCTTAGGAAAATCAGTCTTGAACTCATCAGGAAACACTCCCAGCTGGCTAATATTCATACTACCCAGAAGGTGTGATGCTGGCTGTCATGAGAGAAATGTCATCAATGATCTTACCCATGGCTGGACCCTGCAGGGTATAATATGGCCTGCCAGCCATGATGAGCCCACTTCTCTAATGGTTGCAATTCTCTTCCCGGGGCTAACCAAGTGTTCTCCTCCTTGGATCTGAGGCCTGCTCCGCATGAGTGAGTGTACACCTGACTCTGCAAACATAGTCAAAACCTATTATCAGTGAGCTCACAGTTTTTTGAATTACTGGGGGAGGACTTACTGTCGTTCTCTAAATGAGCATATTGTTAAACTGCCTTTTTTGTGTTTATATGTAAATGCATAGGTCTGCACTGCTCTCAACACTGGTTTGAGGAACTTGGATTTGCAATGAGTAGTGATCAGTGTAGAAACGCATGACTGTTCTAAGTGCTGACACTAAGCAACCATGAGTGCTCAGCCACAGATGGGACATCTACACCCACTTGTCCCTGACATTAGGCTCAGGCAGTATTTTAAATGAGGAGACAGAAAGAACACAAGAGTCAGATTACAGGGAGGAGCACTGTGAAATACGTCCCCTGGTTATGGTATGGCTGTTGCACATGTGGACCATGCATGGCAGTGTGTTTACCTGCACTTGACATGAATGCACCAAAGCCAGGGTAGTCTCCTGGGAGGTGCCGTTGTGTCTGCACCTCTAGTGTAGGAGCTATTGGCTGCCGATGGCTGCTGGAGAAGGAAGAGTCACTTTTCTCTGGGAAGACTGACCCTGGTCATCAGTGGATCACCCCAAGGCTCTGAGCACTTCAGAAGAACTTCTGGACACAGTGGTTAAACAGGTGCATACTGATGCAATCAAAGGGAGGACAGAAGTCTAGACAGACATTTATTGGCACAGTCCAGGGTAGGGTTGCAGGGAGAGATTGCAGGTGAAGATCATCAAGAAATAACATAGCATATCCATGCATGACATTTCAAAGAGTACAAAAGAGTATTAAAAAGAGATTCTCATCTCAGGTGGTTCCATGTCCTGTCAGGCTGACCACCAAACTAACCAGCACAGACCACACACTGCTAGCACCAGAAAGAAATATAACAGGTTACCAAACATTCCAGCAGACAGCTTACCTTACCCTGCTTAAAACAGTGGTGTCACAAAGAGCTATATCCTGACAGCTGGGGAAACCAAGGACGCACATCTAACATATATGAGGCCCTTAATGTATTTCTCAAATTTGTCGTCCTGCTGCTTTCCTTGGAGCCTGAGCATTAGTTCCCATGTGATCAATAGCAGAGTAGCACTAGTGATCCACATGCTCTCCTTGCACTCTCCATTTATTGCTTTACTCAGTTATCAGGAAAAACACTGTGAAGCCTTGTTCTTTATCAGGAAGACGGACAGGTACACAGGGTTTTGGTCTTATGTCTGTGCTACCATATCTCATACCTGTGATCCAGGGAGTAGATTTACATGTGAAGGTCTAAAGATGCTAACCTTGGAAACAGAGGCCAGTGTTCACATTAGATGACCATGTGAAACAGAGAATTCACCGGGAAAAGAACACTCCTTGCTGACTCAGGGAGATCTAGGGTACATTTTATCCCAAACCTACCTGTGTTTGTGTCCTAGAAGAGTGGCACTTGCTGATAAGCCTGTTATGTCTTGCTCGAGGAAGGTCAAAGTGAGCCATACTTACTCATTACCTGGTGAGACTTGTCCAGCAAACCTTTACAATGCTCCCTCCTCGTTGAATTATGCTTCCTTTCAAACCATGCTGCCTTACCCACTCACTGGTTGATAACTGAAGACAGCTGAAGTAGAAAAGCCAGATCCTCAGCCCAACATCACTAAAGCTTTCCCAAACCCCTTCCCACAACCCCCAGTTTGCTTTGGGGTTCTTTTGGGAGAGAGCAAGAAGAGTATTTCAGCTAGTAGCATGTGTCTCCTTTCTTCAAGTTTATTTTGGCCCTAACCATAGAAGGTGGGGTTCCATTCTTCCTCCCTTTGGAAGGTGGGGGAATTCCTGGAAGCCCATTCCTCCTGACTGTGCTCAGGAAAGCCTCTCTGTTGGCCCTGTCTGTGTTGTTGTGTGATAAAACCATGTTCATGACAACACTTAGAATCTTGCCTGTCTAAAAACCTTTGCAACCAAGGAGGCCTCTTTCATGAGGGCATCTGGGAATGGCAAGGACATCTCTTCCCATTGTGGAGATGGAAATGAATCCCGCAGAGTGACAATGAGTCAAATGGACAAGTTGTGTGGCCCTAGTTCCTCCTACCTGTATAGCGTGAGGATCCTGGAAGCCATGGTCCTTCTTATTCTTCTTTGAACGAGGGGCATGTTGTCTGTCTTCCTCGTTGTCTTCTTGAGCCCTCTTCCTGAAAATAGTTTTCAAAGGGAGAGGAAAATCTGTCATCATTCAGCAATTGGCTTTTGGGTGGCTAACTTTCAACCCTGTGTCAATACCCAAATCTGTAGCCTTGTCTAGGAATGTGCTCTACTGGATTCTCATACTTTGCAGGCAGATGGTGCTAGGCAGTGGAGGAAACATGTCAAACAGAAATTCCATGCACACTCAAGCCCAAGTTCACCTTCCCCAAGCCAGAATCTTCATTTGAACCACTGTTTGGAACCAAAAACATGAAGATAGTTATGGTTAAATGTTAAAACTCTACCTGACCAGGCCCATTTTCTTCACCCAGTGATAAAAGCGCTCCAGATTATGAAATTTTAGGCCCTGACACAGGGCACCTCTCCAGATACTTGGGGCTTCTCTACTGCGTCTGCTCTTGTGTCCCTTTAGTCAGTGGTAAGAACAGACACCTCTCCTGTACTGTTACATCATTCCTGTTGCTACAATGACAATTATTATGTCACTGTAGCTAGTTTACTTGACTACCACCATGACACTCTGGCTGAGCTTCCCTGACACTGTGTCTACAATGTATTTTGTTGCTTCATTCCATATCTCTCCCACACCCCCGATGCCCTCTTTCCACAATAATTAGTTAGTTTGATTGTCATATTCTTGACCATTCTTCATATAGGGATATTTTTGCATCAGCTATTTAATCAAAGGTAAATGCTAGCTCTTTTTGTAGTCATATAGTTGTCTGAGTTCACTTCTTTTGTAGTTTTTAATTTTGCTTTAGTGTCAGAGAACAAACTTTATGGTCACATATCTCACTTAAAGTCAGTTCAATTAAACTATTTTTTAAAATTCAGCTGAGCATAAAAAGCAAAATTTGTCCATAGATGAAGAAAGGTCTATACACATTATTGGCTGACCAAATATCTGGTTATAGTTGGCATTTTTTCCTGACTTATATGTTTATATTTTAATTCTTTTTAAAATTATTTTTGTTTTACATATTGTTTCCAATTTTCTCCCCCTCCCCCTTACCCTGAACCGAAACCCCCTTCCATTTCACTCCCCACCCACCCTACAGTGAGAGTGATGCATTCCATGATTGATAATAAAAATCTGTCAAGTCATTTGGAGTAGGGATTAGGCCCTCCCTCCTTCTTTTAGGCTAATGGAGTATCCCTCCATGGGGAATGTACTCCCAAAATCCTTATGTGCAACATGGAAGCATCCTTATTCCACTGTCAGAGGTCCCTTACACTTCCTAGGCCTTCAAACTGAGTCCCATGTTCAGGGGTCTGTATCGGTTCAGTGCTGATTTCCCAGCAGTAACTGTGGGCTCCGTGAGCTCCCACTTTTTCAGGTCAGCTGTCTCTGTGGGTTTCTGTAGCCTGGTCTTGACCACTTTGCTTAACATTCCTCCCTCTCTGCAACTGCCTCAGTGTTTACTTTGGGGTGAGTTTGGGTCACTGTTTAGCTTGGGTATCTACTTTTGTTTCCATCATCTACTAGAAGGGGATGATGACAGATATGTTGGCAGATAAGTTCATTATCAATCTCATTATGAGGGAAGGGCGTATAAGGTAGTCTTTCTGCTGTTGCTGAAATTGTTAATTGTGGTGTTTCTTGTAGGTTGTTGGATATATCTCTTGTGTCAGTTTTCTCTTCATAGCAACAATAGCTCCCTCTATTATGGTATGTCTTTTCTTGGTCTATTCTTCCCCAGACTCAATCTTTCTGGTCCCTCATATTCTCCTCTCCCTTTCTCTTCTACACCACTTTTTCTCCTTACTCCCTCTATCCTCACTGCCTTTTCCCTGGTCCCAATTAGCTTAGAAGATCTGGTTCCTTTCCTCTTCTGTGGGTACCTTGTATGACTATCTTAGGTTCCTCCTTGAATTACAGCTTCTCTGGAAGTGTGAATTTTAGAGTGGAAATCCTTTGATCTATGTCTTCAATCCATATATGAGTGAGTACATACCATGTTCTTCTTTTTGTGACTGAGTTTCCTCACTCAGGATGGTTTCTTCAAGTTCCACCCATTTGCCTGCTCTTTTCAAGATTCCATTGTTTCTTTCTGATGAGTATTATCACATTGTGTAAATGTCACACTTCTTTATCCGTTCTTCAGTTGAGGGACATCTATGTTGCATCCTAGTTCTTGCTATTCCAAATAATACTGCTATGAACATAGTTGAACAGATGTGTTTGTTGCATGAATGTGCATCATTTGGGTTTATACCTAAGAGTGGAATTGCTAGGTCCTGTGGTAGACTGATTCCCATTTTCCTGAGGAACTGCTGTACTGATCTCCAAAATGGCTGTACAAGTTTGCCTTCCCACCATCAATGGAGGAGTATTCCCCTTTCTCCATCAACATCCTCTTTAGCATAAACTGTCATTGGTGTTTCTGGTTTTAGCAATTCTCACAGGAATAAGATGGTATCTCAGAGTAGCCTTGATTTGCATTTCCCTGATGGCTAAGGATGTTGAGAACTTTCTTAAGTGTCTTTTAGCCTCTTTGAATTCCTCTATTGAGAATTCTCTATTAAGTTCTGTACCCCACTTTTTAATAGTGTTATTTGGTGTTTTGGTGACTAGTCTCTTGAGTTCTTTGTAAATTTTAGAGATCAGCCCTTTGTCAGATGTGGGTTTGTGAATATCTATTTCCAGTATATGAGCTGCTGTTTTGTCTTGTTAACTGTGTCCTTTGCCTTATAGAAGCTCTCTGTTGCATGAGGTCTCATTTATTAATTGTTAAACTCAGTGTCTGTGCTACTGGTGTTATATTAAGGAAGTATTATCCTGTATTAATTTGTTCAAGGGTACCTTCCTCTTTTCTTCTAAGAGGTTTAGTGTGGTTGGATTTGGTTGGAGTCTTTGATGCATTTGGACTTAAGTTTTGTGTATGACTATACACATGCATCTATCTGCAATTTTCTACATACCATCATTCAGTTACACCAGCACCATTTGTTGAAGATGGCTTTCTCCTTCCATTTTATAATTTTAGCTGATTTGTCATACATCCTGTGTTGGTAGGTGTGTGTGTTAATCTCAGGATTTTCAATTCAATTCCATTGGAATACCAAGCTCTTTTCAGGACTATAGCTCTATATTAGAGCTTGAACTCAGGGATGGTGATGCCACTTGAAGGTTTTTTTTTATTTGTTTTGTTTTTTGTACCTGGGTTGTTTTAGATATCCCAGGTCTTTTTGTTTTTCCATAATTTGAGAAGAAAAAGAAGCACACTCACCCTGGAGGTGTAGATGCCAGGAAATAAACTATTTGAGGGCTGAAACCAATGATGTAAAACCTAGGAAAACAATACCAATAATCAATGTAACAAAGAGTTGGTTCTTCAAGTAAATAAACAAGATAGACAAAACCCTATAGAAACTAACCAAAAAGCAGAGACATGGAAAACATGCAATCAGCAAAATCAGAAATGAAAAGAGGGAGGTAACAACAGACACTGAGGAAATCCAGAGACTCGTCAGGTCATAATTTGAAAATCTGAACTCCAAAAAATTCAAAAATTTAATGGAAATGTACAAATTTCTATATAGTTATCACTTACAAAAATTAAATAAAAAACAGATAACCATTTAAATACACCTATTGTGTATTTAACAGATAACCATTAAATAACCCCTAATGAAATAGAAGCATCGTCAAAAGCCTCCCAACCAAAAAAAGCCCAGGGTCAGATGGCTTCAGTGCAGAATTTTCCCAGAAATTAAAAGAAGAACTAATACCAATACTCCTCAAATTGTTCCACACAATAGAAGCAAAAGGGTCATTGCCAAACTCTTTTTACCAGGCTGCAATTACCTTGTTACCCAAGCCACACAAAGACACAACTAAGAAAGAGAACTAGAGACCAATATCCCCCATGAACATTGATGCAAAAATACTCAATAAAATACTGGCAAATAGAATCCAAGAATACATCAGAGAAATCATCCACCATGACCAAGTAAACTTCATCCCAGGTATGCAGGGATGGTCCAACATATGAAAATCTATCAATGTGATCCACCATATAAACAAACTGAAAAAGAAAAATTATGTGATCATGTCAATATTTGCTATAAAAGCCTTCAACCAAATCCACCCCTTCATGATAAAGGTCTTAGAGAAATCAGGGATAACAGGAACATACCTAAACATAATAAAAGCAATATACAATAAACCAATAGCCAACATAAAACTAAATGGAGAGAAACTTAATGCAATTCCTCATAAATCAGGAACATGACAAGGCTATCTACTCTCTCCATATATCTTCAATATTGTACTTGAAGTTCTAGCTAGAGCAATAAGACAACAAACGGAGATCAAGGGAATACAAGTTGGAAAGGAAGAAGCCAAACTTTTATTATTTGCAGATGATATGATAGTTTATATAAGTAACCCAAAAAACTCTACCAAGGAGCTCCTATAGCTGAAAAACAACTTCAGCAAAGTATCAAGATACAATATTACCTTAAAAAAATCAGTGGCCCTACTATATATAGATGATAATAAAGGGGATGAGAAATAAATCAGAGAAACATCACCCTTTGCAATTGCCACAAACAACATAAAATATCTTAGATAGATTTCACATGCTCTTGGATAGGTAGAATCAGCATAGTAAAAATGGCAATCTTGCCAAATGCAATCTACCAGATTCAATGAAAGCCCCAACAAAATCCCAGCTCAATTATTCTCGAAAGGATAATACTCAACTTTATATGGAAACACAAAAGACCCAGGATAGCCAAAACAACCCTGACATATATCTTTATAATGAACTAAGTTAAGGTGGAAATTTATCTGAATCAGTAACAATACATAAGATTTTTACAGTTGATTTTAATGTATAGATTTCTTAACAGAGTAACATTTCATAAGGTAAAAATAATGAAATATCTTGTATAAATGAAAGAATATGATTATGTAGAGATGCTATATGAATTATTTTGGAATATTGTTTAAGATGTTATTATATAAATAACAATTTTTGCCATGTGTTTGTCTTTCCATGGGTATTTGTGCAAAGCAGACCTAGTTTATGTAGTTTTATCTGCTTGTGAAAATGAAGGTCTTTAGCAATCTGATAAATTGTTGAAGCACAAGTTTCCTGTGAAGCAATGATGTCCACAATTACAAAAATATATTGATAAATTATTGTATTGTTCAACATGTTTTAAAATGTTTTAAACTGCATTGATATAATTATCTCTCTGTGTGTGTCTCTGTGAAGATACCTGTTAGGGCCTATGTGGAGTGGTTGGGTGACAACATGTTCTATGTGGTTCTTTCCTAATTCCACATAGCATGTGATTGAAAATGGATGAACAGACTTGGTGTCAGGGCCTTTAGCCATTTTTATCATTCTATTGTTTCATAGGTGCATTGAATTTGCTCCCATCACATTTACCATAAAATTTCTGTTCTACCCCTCCCACTACCTTTCCCTCCCATTTTCATGTATCTTTTCAAACTCTACTAAGACCATGTAATGGTGCCTATATATGCATGCATTTATGAACATCTACTAGAGAATGGGTCATCCTCTGGCCTGGGTGAAATGGCTGCAGAGCCTTCTGAGCTGGGTACTTAGGGCTTTGATGCCAAATTCAAACCCCCAAAAAAACCTCTCAAAGCTATTTGAAATCACCCTGGCTTGTCCAGCTCCTTCTGGAGCTGGAGCTGGCAAGCATGTGTCTTTGCACTGCAGTGTGCTCAAGGCATCTCAGCACTGTTCCAAGCCACCAGGTCACAGCCCAGGTATTTCTGTAGGTTTCCAATCTGGAGCTTTTAAGGACGGCAAGCACAAGCAGACAGGCAGCCCATGACAAAGTCTGATCCTGAGAGTCTGAGTCACACACAGACAATATTCAAAGGGATTTACAGTAGTGTCCAGGAAAGATTCAGATAGCACTAAGAGCTCCAGCATTTAACAGCACTTAAAATGACTTAACAATGATAAATGGGGCTTAATATCCCAGGGCTGGAGTGAGAGGTGGGTCCCCTGATCTGTCACAGAAGGACAAGATTTACTTGGCATTTTAAACACAATTTACTAAAAGTAATTGCTGTGGGATGGTAGCAGTAAAGGACAAACATTTTAACAGAAAACATTAAGTGTGCTACAGTAGGTCTAAAAGTGACCTGAGTTGTAAAAGGACATATGAGCTCAGTGGGAAATGTAGAAACCACTGTGTCTCCTTACTGCTCTGCTTTGCCCTGGTAGATCACTGACTAATTCAAGAAAAGAGGTACTAGAGAAATCAGGTGGAGATGTTTTTGTTCAAGGACAGTGAGCAAGGCTTTAGCCCACATGACAGAAATAACAGAAGGCTGGATGGCAACAAAGAACCTAGTGGTGGTGGTGGTATACACATTTAATACCAGCACCTAAGATTCTGAAGCAGGTGGATCTCTGTGACTTTAGGCCAGCCTGGTCTACACAGAGAATTACCAGACAGTAGTCCTACATAGTGAGACCCTGTCTCATTCCTCCCTCCACTGCTCCCTCTTTCAATTCTTGTCAGATGCATTCCTCTATTTCCCTTCTGAAAAGAGCAGGCTCCTGGAGATACCAACAGAATACAGCATAATAAATTCCAATAAGACTAGGTAGAATCCCACATATCAGGGCTGAACAAGGCCAACCAGTATGGGGAAAGTAACCCAAGGGCTCTGAAAATATCAGGGACATGATCATGTACACAGCTCAGAGTCCCATTAGAGCACTGATCTAACCATCACAACATTCACGCAGAGGACATAATACAGAATCATGCAGGCTCTGTGATTGTTTCTTCAGTGTTTGTGAGCCCTTGGTATTGATGGTCCCACTGCTCAGGGTGAGCGTTGGACCAGAGTGTGAGTCCTCCTTGGAACTTCCTGGGTCAGCTCTCGGCATACTGGACCCACCTATACACACAGGACCACCTTGAGCTGGCACTCATCTGAACTTTGGGCCCCATTGCCTGCCCTCTGCTGGAGACCTCCTAAAAAGCTCAGATCATCCAGAATCACAGACATTGAATTCCTGGTGCACCTACACCCACCCGGAGAACAGGGGGAGGGTGAGAGAGAGAGACAGAGACAGAGACAGAGAGACAGAGAGAAACAGAGAGAGACAGAGAGAGACAGACAGAGAGACAGAGACAGAGATTCCACCTGTGATGGATAGACTGCAATACAAGAAAACACCCAAGCTCTCTCGTTGCCCCATCTACTGCGAGAATGAAAACCATTCTCAGCAATCAGACCATCGACATTCCAGAAAATGTGGACATCACTCTGAAGGGGAGCACAGTCATTGTGAAGAGTCCCAGAAGAACCCCCAGGAGGGATTTCAATCACATCAACATAGAACTGAGTCTTCTTGAGAAGAGGAAGAAGAGGCTCCGGGTTGACAAATGGTGGGGTAACAGAAAGGAACTGGCCACTGTCTGTGGGCTTCTGCAACAAGATGAGGTCTGTGTATGCTCACTTCCCCATCAAAGTCGTTATTCAGGAGAATGGGTCTTTGGTTGAAATCCAAAATTTCTTGGATGAAAAATACATCCGCAGGGTTGGGAAGAGGACAGGTTTGCTTGTTCTATACCTCAAGCCCAGAAGGATGAATTAATCCTTGAAGGAAATGATATTGAACTTGTTTCAAATTGAGCGACTCTGATTCAGCAAGCCACAACAGTTAAAAACAAAGATATCAGGACAGTTTTGGATGTTGTCTATGTGTCTAAACAAGAAACTGTGCAACAGGCTGATGAGTAAGACCTAAGTTATCCAGCTCCAGAAACAAGATCCTGATTTTTCCTGTCTTTTGGGACAATAAAAGACTTGTATTGATCTGGCGTGTCCTTGGTCTTTCTAATTGATACTCAAGGAACACAACAGATTTTTTTTCCCTTCCTGTAAACAAGTGACTTAAAAGAATAACAACACATTTCAGGCAATAGGAGTATAGAACCAATGACAGACAACAGTCCTGGTGTGTGTTCAATGGACACGGCATTTTCGGCTAATCCTAGAGGTGAGTGTCTTTGGCCCAGGCATCAAAATGAATATTTGGTGTGCAGATATGTTTTAGTGGTGGCTGAAGAGTATAAATCATGGTAGTTTCTTAAAAAAAAAACACCTAAAATTAGAAAGACCAGTATGACACCACACGAATCTAGGGACTCTACACCAAACAGACATGAATACACCAAAGCAGAGGAAGCAGAAGAGAATGACTTAAAAAAACTTCATAAAAAATGTTAGAGGCACTCAAAGATGATATGAGAAAATCTATTAAAGAAATGGAAGAAAAAACAAACAAAATTTGAAAGAAATAGAGAAAAAGACCAAGAAAAAATTAAAGAAATGAATAAATCTCTTAAAGAAAGAAAGGAAATACAAGAAAAAAAACCAAACACATGAAGAAAAAATTCAAACAGAAGAAAAAATTCAAACAGTTCAAGACCTGAAAAATGAAGAAGAGACAATAAAGAAAACACAAATTGAAGGAATTCTGGAAATAAAAATTGAGTAAACAATCAGGAACTACACATTCAAGCATAACCAACAGAATACAAGAAATCGAAGAAAGAATCTCAGGCACAGAAGATAAACTAGAGGAAATAGACTCATCAATCAAAGAAAATCCTAAATCAAACAAATTCTTAACACAAAACATCAAGGAAATCTGGGACACAGTGAAAAGACCAAACCTAAAAATAGAAGAAGGTGAAGAAGCCCAGCTCAAAGGTGCAGAAAACATACTGAACAAAATCATTAAAGAAAACTTTCCTAAACTGAAGGAGGTCATGCCTATGAAAGTACAAAATAGTACCACCAAATAGACTGGAACAAAAAAAATAATAAGTTCCTTTGCTACATAATGAACAAAACACCTAACATACAGAATAAAGAAAGAATATTAAGAAAGTCCTGGACAAGTGTTCTACAAATACTAAGAGTCCACGAATGCCAGCCCAGACTACTATACCCAGCAAAACTCTCAATCACTATAGACAGAGAAAACAAGATATTCAATGACAAAGCCAGATTTTCACAATATATATCCACAAATCCAGCCCTACAGAAAGTTATGGAAGGAACTTCCCATCCAAGGAAGATAGCTACACTCACAAAGACATATGCTACAATAGATAATCCCACTTCACCAGAACCCAAAAGAAAAAGCAGGGCAAATATACTCACAATACCACTGCCAACAACAAATCTAAATCAAACAAGAATTAAAAATCAGTGGTCCTTACTTTCCCTCAATATTATTGGTTTTAACTCGTCTATAAAAAGAAGCAGGATAACAGAATGGATATAAAGACAAAATCCATCCTTCTACTGCATACAAGCATCACATCTAAGTTTCAATGACAGACATTACCTAAGGGTAAAGGGTTGGGAAAGGTCTTCCAATAAAATGGACCCAAGAAGCAAGCAGGTGTGGCTATCCTAATATCTACAAGTTAGACTTCAAACCAAAATCAATCAAAAGAGATGAAGAAGGTCATTTTGTGTTCATCACAGGAGAAATCCATCAGCAAAAAGTCTCAATTCTGAACATTTATGCCTCAAATGCAAAGGTACCCACATTCGTAAAAGAAACGCTACTAAAACTCAAAGCTCACATAAAACCTCACATACTCATAGTGGGAGACTTCAACACTCCACTCTCACCACTAGGCAGGACCACAAGACAGAAACTTAAAAGAAACAAAACAACTAACAGAAGTTATGTTCCAGTTGGGTTTAACAGACATCTATAGAACATTCCATCCAAACACAAAAGAATATACCTTCTTCTCAGTTCCACATGGAAACTACTCTAAAATCATCCACATACTGGGCAACATAACAAACCTCAACATATACAAAAGAAATTGGAAAAGCCCCCTGTATATAATCAGACTATCATATTTAAAGTTGGAATTCAACAACAACACGAATTGCAGAAACCATACAAACTCATGGGAACTGATGAATGCGCAATTGCACCACTCCAAGGTCTAGGAAGAAATAAGAAAGAAATTAATGAATTCCTAGAATTCAACAAGAATGAAGACACAACATACCCAAACTTAAGGGAGACTTTGAAAGAAATACTAAGAGGAAATTTCATAGCACTATGTGCCTACATGAAGAAACTGGAGAATAGTCACACTAAGAGAATTAACAGCACAACTGAACCCCTAGAACAAAAAGAAGCAACCTCACCCTGAAGGTGTAGACTCTGGGAAATAATCAATTTGAGGGCTGAAATCAATAAAGTAAAAACTAGGAAAACAATACAAAGAATCAATGTAACAAAGAGATGGTTTTTCAAGAAAATCATTAAAGATAGACAAACCTTTGTCCAAACTAACCAAAAAGCAGAGAGAAAACATGCAATTCAACAAAACCAGAAATGAAAAGGGTGATATAACAGTGGACACTGAGGAAGTCAAGAGACTCTTCAGGTAATACTTTAAAAACCTGTACTCTACAAAATTTGAAAATTCAAAGGAAATAAACAATTTTCTGGATAGTTATCATTTACCAAAATTAAGTCAAGAACAGATAAGCCATTTAAATAGACCCCTATTGAATAAAAGCAGTCATCAAAAGCCTCCCATCGAAAAAAAGCTCAGGGCCAGATGGCTTCAGTGCAAAATTCTACCAGAAATTCAAAGAAGTAATAACAATACTCTCAAATTGTTCCACACAATAGAAGCAGAACTTGCATTACCAAACTCTTTACGAGGCTACAGTTACCTTGATACCCAAGCCACACATAGACACAACTAAGAATGAGAACTATAGACCAATATTCCTCATGAACATTCATGCAAAAATACTCAATAAAATACGAGCATATCGAATCCAAGAACACGTCAAAGAAATCATCCACCATGACCAACTAGGCTTCAACCCAGGTATGCAGGGATGGTTCAACATATAAAAATCTATCAATGTGATTCACCATATAAACAAACTGAGAAAGAAAAATTATGTTATCATCTCACTAGATGCTGAAAGAGCCTTTGACATAATCCAACACCCTTTAATGATAAAGGTCTTGGAGACATCAGGGATAAAAGGAACATACCTAAACATAATAAAAGCAATATACAGTAAACTAACAGACAACCATACTGAATGGAGATAAGCTTAACAGGATTCCTCTAAACTCAGGAACAAAACAAGGCTGTCCAATCTCTCCATATCATTTCAATATTGTACTTGAAAATCTAGTTAGAGCAATAAGACAACAAAAGGAGATCAAGGGGATCCAAACTGGGAAGGAAGAAGTCAAACTTTCACTATTTGCAGATGTTATGATAAGTTTACATAAGTAACCCAAAAAACTCTACCAGGGAACTCCTACAGCTGATAAATACCTTCAGCAAATTAGCAGGATGTAAGATCAACTAAAATATTTGCAGCCCTGCTACATACAAATGATAAAGGGCCTGAGAAAGAAATCAGAGAAACATCACTCTTTACAATAGCCACAAACAACATAAAATATGTTGGGGTAATGCTAACTAAACAAGTGAAAAATCTATATAGTGAGAATTTTGTGTCTTTAAAAAAAAAAGAAATTAAAGAAGATACCAGAAAATGGAAAGATCTGCAACGCTCTTTGATACATAGGATAAACATAACAAAAATGGCAATCTTGGCAAAAGCAATGTACATATTCATTGAAATCCCCATCAAAATCCCAGTACAATTCCTCACTAACCTTGAAAGGATAATAATCAAATTTATATGAAAAAAAGACCCAGGGTAGACAAAAAGACCCTGTACAATAAAGGAACTTCAGGAAGCAACACCATCACTGACTTCAAGCTCTACTATAGAGCTATAGTCCTGAAAACAGCTTAGTATTGTCACAAAAGTAGATAGGGAGATCAATGTAATCAAATTGAAAATCCTAATATTAACCCACAAACCTACCAACACCTGATTTATGACAAAACAGTTAAAATTATACAAGGGAAGGGGAAAAGATTCTTCAACAAATGGTGCTGGCATAACTGGATGATAGTTTGTAAGAGACAACAGATAGACCCATGTCTATCGCCATACACAAAACTTAAGTCCAAATGGATCAAAGACCTCAACATAAATCCAGCCACACTGGAGAAAGCGAGAAGGTACCCTTGATGAACGGGTACAGGATAAAACTTCCTGAATGTAACTCCATTAGCACAGATACTGAGATCGACATTTAATAAATGGGACCACATGCAACAGAGGAGCTTCTATAAGGCAAAGGACACCGTCAAGAAGAACAATGGCATGCCACACTCTGGGAAAAGATCTTTACCAACCCCACATTTGACAGAGGGCTTATCTCCAAAATTTACAAAGAACTCAACAAATTAGTCACCAAAACACCAAATAATCCAATTTAAAATGGGGTACAGAACTGAACAGAGAATTCTCAATAGAGGAATCCAAAGTGGCTAAAAGACACTTAAGAAAGTTTTCAACATCCTTAGCAATCAGGGAAATGCAAATCAAGGCAACTTTGAGATGACATCTTATTCCTGTGAGAATGGCTAAAATTAGAAATACCGATTTTATGTTGGAGAGGAGGTGGAGAAAGGGGAACACTCCTCCAATGCTGGTGGGAGTGCTAACTTTTTCTGTCATTTTGGAGATCAGTATGGAAGTTCCTCAGGAAAATGGGAGTCAGTCTACCACATGACTTGGCATTCCCACTGTTAGGCATATACCCAAGAGATGCACATCCATGCCATAAAGATGCTGTTCAACTATGTTCATAGCAGCATTATTTATAATAGCAAGGACCTGGATGCAACCTAGATGCACATATATAGAAGAATGGATAAAGAAGATGTGAGATACAATGTAATACTACTCATAAAAAAGAAACAATGGAATCTTGAAAATAGAAGTCAAATGGATGGAACTTGAAAAAACCATCATGAGTAAAGTAAGCCAGTCACAAAAGACGAACATGGTCTGTACTCACTCATATATGGATTGTAGACATAGAGAAAATGATTTCTAGTCTAAAATTCACACTTCCAGAGAAGCTACAATTCAAGGAGGACACTAAGAGAGTCAAACAAGGTACCCACAGAAGGGGAAAGGGACAAGATCTCCTGAGTTAAATAGGAACATGGAGGGGGCAGTAAGTGTAGAGGGAATAAGGAGAAAGAGAGGGGGAGAAGAAGAGAGGAGAGGAGAATATGAGGGACCAGGAAGATTGATCGGTGGAAGACTAGAAGAGGGCAATAAAAGACACACCATAATAGAAGGAGTCATTATTGGTATGAAGAAAAAACGAACTGGAGAGATACATCCAGAGACCTGCAAGAAACACACCGACTAACAATCTGAACAACAGTGGAAAGACTACCTTATATGCCCTTCCCTGAAAATGAGATTGATAACTAACTTATCTGCCATCATAGAGCCCTCATCTAGTAGTTGATGGAAACAAAAGCAGACACCCACTGAGCCAGAGGGGGAGGAATGTTAAGCAAAGTGGTCAAGACCAGGCTACAGAAACTTACAGAGACAGCTGACCTGAATAAGTGGGAGCTCATGGAGCCCACAGTTATAGCTGGGAATCCAGCATTGAACCCACCTAGACCCCTGAATATGAGTCTCAGTTAGAATACCTAGGAAGTTTATGGGACCTCTGAAGTGGAACGAGGATGCATCCCTGGTACACAAAAGGACTTTGGGAGTATATTCCCCATGGAGGGATATTCCATTAGCCTAGAGGCAGGAGGGAGGGTTTGTCCCTACTCTAAATAACTTGACAGATTTTTATTTTCAATCCTGGAATGCCTGACCCTCCAGGTGGAATGGATGCAGAGTGGGATAGGAGGAGGATTGGGGGTGTAGGGGGAGGGAGAGATAACTGAAAAAATATATAAAGCAAAAAATAATTAAAAGAAAGAATTAAAAGATAAACATATAAGTCAGGAAAAATTGCCAACTATAACCAGATATTTGGTCAGCCAATAATGTGTATAGACCTTTCTTCATCTAAGCATAAATTTTGCTTTTTATGTTCAGCCGAATTTTTAAAAATGGTTTAATTGAACTGACTTTAAGTGAGATATGTGACCATGAAGTTTGTTCTCTGACACTAAAGCAAAATTAAAAACTACAAAAGAAGTGAACTCAGACAACTATATGACTACAAAAAGAGCTAGCATTTACCTTTGATTAAATAGCTGATGCAAAAATATCCCTATATGAAGAATGGTCAAGAATATGACTATCAATTATCACAAACTAATTATTGTGGAAAGAGGGCATCGGGGGTGGGGGAGAGATATGGAATGAAGCATCAAAATACATTATAGACACAGTGTCAGGGAAGCTCAGCCAGAGTGTCATGGTGGTAGTCAAGTAAACTAGCTACAGTGACATAATAATTGTCATTGTAGCAACAGGAATGATGTAACAGTACAGGAGAGGTGTCTGTTCTTACCACTGACTAAAGGGACACAAGAGCAGACACAGTAGAGAAGCCCCAAGTATCTGGAGAGGTGCCCTGTGTCAGGGCCTAAAATTTCATAATCTGGAGCGCTTTTATCACTGGGTGAAGAAAATGGGCCTGGTCAGGTAGAGTTTTAACATTTAACCATAACTATCTTCATGTTTTTGGTTCCAAACAGTGGTTCAAATGAAGATTCTGGCTTGGGGAAGGTGAACTTGGGCTTGAGTGTGCATGGAATTTCTGTTTGACATGTTTCCTCCACTGCCTAGCACCATCTGCCTGCAAAGTATGAGAATCCAGTAGAGCACATTCCTAGACAAGGCTACAGATTTGGGTATTGACACAGGGTTGAAAGTTAGCCACCCAAAGCCAATTGCTGAATGATGACAGATTTTCCTCTCCCTTTGAAAACTATTTTCAGGAAGAGGGCTCAAGAAGACAACGAGGAAGACAGACAACATGCCCCTCGTTCAAAGAAGAATAAGAAGGACCATGGCTTCCAGGATCCTCACGCTATACAGGTAGGAGGAACTAGGGCCACACAACTTGTCCATTTGACTCATTGTCACTCTGCGGGATTCATTTCCATCTCCACAATGGGAAGAGATGTCCTTGCCATTCCCAGATGCCCTCATGAAAGAGGCCTCCTTGGTTGCAAAGGTTTTTAGACAGGCAAGATTCTAAGTGTTGTCATGAACATGGTTTTATCACACAACAACACAGACAGGGCCAACAGAGAGGCTTTCCTGAGCACAGTCAGGAGGAATGGGCTTCCAGGAATTCCCCCACCTTCCAAAGGGAGGAAGAATGGAACCCCACCTTCTATGGTTAGGGCCAAAATAAACTTGAAGAAAGGAGACACATGCTACTAGCTGAAATACTCTTCTTGCTCTCTCCCAAAAGAACCCCAAAGCAAACTGGGGGTTGTGGGAAGGGGTTTGGGAAAGCTTTAGTGATGTTGGGCTGAGGATCTGGCTTTTCTACTTCAGCTGTCTTAAGTTATCAACCAGTGAGTGGGTAAGGCAGCATGGTTTGAAAGGAAGCATAATTCAACGAGGAGGGAGCATTGTAAAGGTTTGCTGGACAAGTCTCACCAGGTAATGAGTAAGTATGGCTCACTTTGACCTTCCTCGAGCAAGACATAACAGGCTTATCAGCAAGTGCCACTCTTCTAGGACACAAACACAGGTAGGTTTGGGATAAAATGTACCTAGATCTCCCTGAGTCAGCAAGGAGTGTTCTTTTCCCGGTGAATTCTCTGTTTCACATGGTCATCTAATGTGAACACTGGCCTCTGTTTCCAAGGTTAGCATCTTTAGACCTTCACATGTAAATCTACTCCCTGGATCACAGGTATGAGATATGGTAGCACAGACATAAGACCAAAACCCTGTGTACCTGTCCGTCTTCCTGATAAAGAACAAGGCTTCACAGTGTTTTCCTGATAACTGAGTAAAGCAATAAATGGAGAGTGCAAGGAGAGCATGTGGATCACTAGTGCTACTCTGCTATTGATCACATGGGAACTAATGCTCAGGCCCCAAGGAAAGCAGCAGGACGACAAATTTGAGAAATACATTAAGGGCCTCATATATGTTAGATGTGCGTCCTTGGTTTCCCCAGCTGTCAGGATATAGCTCTTTGTGACACCACTGTTTTAAGCAGGGTAAGGTAAGCTGTCTGCTGGAATGTTTGGTAACCTGTTATATTTCTTTCTGGTGCTAGCAGTGTGTGGTCTGTGCTGGTTAGTTTGGTGGTCAGCCTGACAGGACATGGAACCACCTGAGATGAGAATCTCTTTTTAATACTCTTTTGTACTCTTTGAAATGTCATGCATGGATATGCTATGTTATTTCTTGATGATCTTCACCTGCAATCTCTCCCTGCAACCCTACCCTGGACTGTGCCAATAAATGTCTGTCTAGACTTCCTGTCCTCCCTTTGATTGCATCAGTATGCACCTGTTTAACCACTGTGTCCAGAAGTTCTTCTGAAGTGCTCAGAGCCTTGGGGTGATCCACTGATGACCAGGGTCAGTCTTCCCAGAGAAAAGTGACTCTTCCTTCTCCAGCAGCCATCGGCAGCCAATAGCTCCTACACTAGAGGTGCAGACACAACGGCACCTCCCAGGAGACTACCCTGGCTTTGGTGCATTCATGTCAAGTGCAGGTAAACACACTGCCATGCATGGTCCACATGTGCAACAGCCATACCATAACCAGGGGACGTATTTCACAGTGCTCCTCCCTGTAATCTGACTCTTGTGTTCTTTCTGTCTCCTCATTTAAAATACTGCCTGAGCCTAATGTCAGGGACAAGTGGGTGTAGATGTCCCATCTGTGGCTGAGCACTCATGGTTGCTTAGTGTCAGCACTTAGAACAGTCATGCGTTTCTACACTGATCACTACTCATTGCAAATCCAAGTTCCTCAAACCAGTGTTGAGAGCAGTGCAGACCTATGCATTTACATATAAACACAAAAAAGGCAGTTTAACAATATGCTCATTTAGAGAACGACAGTAAGTCCTCCCCCAGTAATTCAAAAAACTGTGAGCTCACTGATAATAGGTTTTGACTATGTTTGCAGAGTCAGGTGTACACTCACTCATGCGGAGCAGGCCTCAGATCCAAGGAGGAGAACACTTGGTTAGCCCCGGGAAGAGAATTGCAACCATTAGAGAAGTGGGCTCATCATGGCTGGCAGGCCATATTATACCCTGCAGGGTCCAGCCATGGGTAAGATCATTGATGACATTTCTCTCATGACAGCCAGCATCACACCTTCTGGGTAGTATGAATATTAGCCAGCTGGGAGTGTTTCCTGATGAGTTCAAGACTGATTTTCCTAAGACCTGTAACCACAATGTATACTGTCTCAGCTACAGGGTCCTAACCACTTGTTCTGTTGGCCAAACAAGAGCAGTGGCAAATCAACTTTATTATTTGGTTACCCATGGGGCTGTCAGGACATAAGGAGGAAACTGTGCAGTGTTGAGATTTTTACTTAATGACCTACTGTGATGGTTTAGTAAGGATCAAGAGAAACAAATAGACAGAATAGATATATATTCAGGGAGAAATAACTTACAACATAGACAGATGAACACCAGCAGGTTCCACTGGATGTTCTCCTGTCTGCATCCTGCCAGCAAGAGAGTGTCCCCTGGCTCCTCCTCAGACCTAGTTTCCCACATCACTTCTGCCCCTGTCTCCACCCTTAATGGGCGTGGTCAGTGCCTCAGATTCAGACAAAGTGAATATCTAACTACAACCTATGGTTTGGGAATAACAATTAGTAGTATCATTGTTAAAATGGCAGGTATTGTGTCTAGCTAGAGAGATGGCTGAGTCATTAAGAATACTGTCTGCTCATCCAGGAGAAATAAGTTCAAGGCCCAGCATTGCATGGCAGCTCACACTTGACTGCAATTCAAGATCCAGGGCATCTGACACCTTCACACAGACATACATGCAGGCAAAACACTGGTTCACATAGGACAAATAATTTATTAGAATAATAGCACTTATGTCTTTGCTTTCCAAATGGTGCATTTTCATAAACCGTCTTGAAACAGCCTTAGTTTTTCCTTTGCATATCCACGTCCCCCCTCCTTGTCTCCAGTCACTTGCCCCTATTCTCACTTAAAATTTTCTTCCCCAGTATGCCCCTCACATTCTTTCCTAGCACATGTCTTCCACCACCTCCTCTTGCTATATAATTTACTTGGGGTCTAAGGTCATGGGTTCTCATGTAGCTTCTTTCTGCACACTTCCCTTTGGTTGACCCTTACCACAACCCCTCCTTTTCCCATTCCCATCACTCTACAAAAAGCTTGAACCCTTCTGACAGCAGGACTCCTGCTCTCTACTTTCTTTTACCAGTACTCTGCTATTTCCCGTTCTTTCATGCAAACTTCCCCCAACCCAATGGCCTGTGTCTACTTTCTTGATTTCCAGAAGGAGACCGGGATGAGCACACAATACAAAATTTGAAGCTAGGACCCAAAGAGGAGTGAAAAGATGTGGTGTTTGTCCTCTTGGTGTTGGGGTGAACTTACTCAGTATTATTTTTTCCAGTTTCATTCATTGGCTTTCAAATAGTCTTACTGAGGAATTATTGAAATCATGTTCTTATATTGTGGGGGATCAGCTTAATTATTACTGAATGTGGAAAGGCCCAGCTCATTGTAGGTGGTGGCACTCCCTGGGAAAGGCATCTGGAATGTTTGACAGAAAGTGAAAGCAAGCAAGGAACCTTGAGATTCTTTTGTCTCTGGTCCTAGCTGTAGGTGAGATACTACTTTAAATCATCTGCTATAATTTAAATAAGGGATGAAAACTTGGGTATGTAAGCTAAAGCAAACCTTTCAACCTTAGTTGATATGGTCAAGGTTTTTCTCACAGCAACAGAAATGAAATGAGTAGTGGGGATTAACATCCTTCTGCATTTCTTTGTATGATCTGAAAGACAGAATTTGTTGAGGGAAACATTAGAGGACTCTGAGTCTCCTATTGGGCTAAAGAGGTGTCATTAGTTGTGTTGTCAATGCCTAAGCAAAAGGGGTGCCTTGTGTAGTGATCTTCTTCAAAGACACATTCATTGAATGTTGTATGGGGCAGGGGAGCTTTGCCAAAATTGGCCAAATAGTTGCAGATATTTTAAGATTTCTTGTCCATGGAGCATGCCAAAGTATGGCAAGCACTCTAATATGCAAGCTCAACATAGAATCTGAGTTAGTGACTCAAGTGAACAAGTCCACATGTGTCCCACATGTGAGGCTTCGCAAAGTCATTTTTGTTTGATTTGTTTGTTCACATTGCATTCACTTCTTTCACACAGATGTGGTGATTTGCTTTGTAGCACTCTTTCAATTTTTCAGTTGCAAAACCACTGTAATCTCAAGGTCTGTTACAGTTTAAACCCCTGGTCTTCAGGAAGACTGAATTAAGCACCCTTTGCACATAGAACTTCACACATGACTGTCATTGATTCCATTGCTCATTTGCAAAGTGGCAGTAATTCAACAGCCTGCTCCTCGGGTCCCTTCTGACTCAAGAGACTGTGCACTTGTTTGGTGGGTGGAGCTGCCAATGTAAATGTGAGGCACCTTTGGCAGTTCATAGTCTGAAGACTTCACTGGCTTTGGTTGAGCTGGTCCGTGTCGGTTAGTAAACAACATATAATTCTGATTGTGCAGTGGATAGTAAGGATGAATTTTGTTGCACTGTTGAGGTTGACGAAACGAGTGTGTCTGAGGTATAGAGGAAGGGAATGGGACAGAAAGCCAGAGTTGACGGTAGAGAAATCTTGGATTCACTTGTTCTCATCATAGAAAGCATTCATTATCCAGTTCTTTTATTTTTATTTTTATTATGCATATTTATCCCAGTTCCTTCTCCATCCCTCCTTCCCTCCTTTATTCCCTCTCTTCCCCTTCACATGCACCCCAACCACCCTCCCCTCTCAACCCCACCCACTCCACATGTTGTATATCTTGAATAAATGTGAGTTTCCATTCTGTTTCAGAGATGATATTCCATGCTAACACTCCTCCTTTGTTATGAGTTGGTTTTCCTGCCATCCTAGTGCCACAGCCTCACCAACCGCAAATAACACTGAGAGACTATGTATTAGATATAGTACTATTGGACAGTTACTAGTATTACTTATTGGCTAGCTCTGTTTCAAATATTAACCCATTTCTATCAATCTAAGTATTTTCACGTGGTCTTATCTTACTGGAGAGATGATTCGGAGTTCTACCCTCTTGGTCCTACATGTTAAATGTCCTACTCCTCTCCCTGAAGGCTCCTTGTCTCCCCCAGCCCCACCTGTCTTGCTTTCCTATTGGCCAACAGTGCTTTATTCATTAACCAATAAGGGAAATATATTTACAGAATGACATCTAATGCTTTTGTGTCCATTTCCCCAGCACTTTTGTCATTGTCCAATTGAGGCTCTGTTTCCAGGTACTGGGAAGCCTAGGGACCTGCCATATTTCCAGGTGCTGACTTCCTTCTCACCTTTGATTCTAAGCTGCTGCCTGCATCCCCATGACCCTCTGTTTGACAGCTCTCTCCTACAGCTGCTCTCTGCACCTTACTTTCTCCAGCTGCCCCTTCCTTTGGCATAGCATACACTGGAGGACTCAATCTTGGGAGCCTGCTAAACTCAAACACGGAAATGTTGAAATTGCCAGGTGTTGTCTGTAGTGGATTAGGTGTTTTTATGAGTGTGTGTGCGTGTGTGTGTGTGTGTGTGTGTGTGTGTGTGTGTGTGTGTGTGTGTGTGTGCAGTGCTCCTGTGACTCTTTCCTCCTTTACTGTCTGAGTACCACTGGATGGTCCTTTTTGTTTCTGCCAACATCATCAAGACCTGGGTACCTGTTTATAGATTGTTTGTAAAATTGTGTAGGTGGCCTCTGTGCTAATTTTCCTCCTTTCCCTTCCATTCATTTGATTATCTGACTGGTTGTCTCAGGAGAATTCTCAGCATGACACCCAAGGCCTCCAAGTGTCTTTCCAGGTCTGCTCTTGCATGTTCCATGGCTGGAGAACTTCCCTAGGGCCAGAAACGGTCATCTTATCAGCAACATCTGCCCCTCCAAATCTTCCTCACTCTTCTTGAGCTCCTGTTCTTCCCCAAAAGTCACACTCTGCCTATAGTATTCATTTTATCCTAAACTTCCTGGTGCAGTGACTTTCATGCCTTTAAACATTTATTTTATCATATAAAATAATAATTCAATTACATCATTTTGATAGGGTAAATAGCCTTGTAAATGGAGAAAGCATTGGTCTCAGTTGGGGCACATAAATTGCCTCTGCCACTTTGTAGGTCACTGAGCCCTGTTTCAAAGGTCTCTTTTCCAGAACTACGGGGCATTAACCTTGTTTAAATATAAGGAGGAACAAAGTCTCATAATCTATTTGCTATTGGCATAATGGTAGCCTCCGTGATTCAGTTCCTTAGAAAGAAAATCTTGGTCTTCTCTATATCACTTGTAGATGATATGGAAAGTGAAGATATTCAGTCTCAAGATATACCAGTATGTGGTAGTTTGAATAAGAATGCCTCCATTAGCTCATATATTGAAATGCTTGATTCTCAGTAGCTACAATAGTTTTGGAATGATTAGGAGGTGTGGCTTTGTTGGAGGCTGTATGGGCAATGAATTTTCAAATGCCAATGTCATGCCATTCCCAATTAGTGCTCTCTTTCCCTCTCTCTCTCTCTCTCTCTCTCTCTCTCTCTCTCTCTCTCTCTCTCTCTCACTTTCTGTGTGTGTGTGTGTGTGTGTGTGTGTGTGTGTGTGTGTCTGTGAGTATGTGTGTATGTGTGTATGTGTGTGTCTCCCTCATGGTTGGTTGTTAAGTTATAAGATCTCAGCACCTGCAAAAACATCATTCCTACCTTCCTGCTTCCATGCACCCAACAACGTGGTTATAGGCTCTAACTACACTCTGAAACTGATGTCTCCAGTAGGTCTTCTATAAGCTGCCTTGGTCATGGTGTCTTCAAATCAATAGAAAGTAACTAGAACTACTATATCAGCAGTGTTTCCCAACCAACTATAGTGTTAACATTTATTAACTACACCTCAATTTTTTCAAAAGCCTTGAGAAATACAGACATCCCATAAGAAATCAGGGACATTATTGTAAATCTGCAAAAACACAACTATGTCATCCTGTTACCAGAAATGGGCCTGAAAATTATGACTAATTAATAGGTGTAGTGTCATTTAGAATAGTTGAGTTTACTTCAGCCTTGCTTTTTTCTTCTTTCTTTCCTCTTTTCTGCATGCCTGTCTGGTTGCCTGACAGGCTATCTGTCTCGCCGTTTTGGCAGGTTCTCAATACACAGCAGGGCTGGCATTAAACTTAGTATGTAATCCATCAGGGCCTGCAGATGCTCCTACCTTAGCCTCCCAAGTGCTGGTATTACAAGTTTCTGCTAACATTCCCTTATAATAATTGGTTAGTGATTTCTGGTTGTTAATGTTTAAGATGCTGAATGTGTAAAACCCTTCAATTAACATTATTGTAAAGATGCCACTATATAACTGAGGTAAAGGTTTTATAAGTCAACTAGAAATTAGAGTCTAGTCATCTACTGTTTTCTTCACAATGATTCTGAAGTACTCCCTTGTGGGCTGTGAGGATTCCTGTAAGGGCTCATGTGCATGGGCATTTCAGGTGACTCAAGTCAACCTGAAACTGGCTATGTTGCTAAAGATGATCATAACCTTGACATTGTGATCCTCCAACCTCCACCTGGCTCCTTGTGAGTGCTTCTTAGCACCTGCTGTCTGAACTGGGTTTCAAGCCAACTTCCTGTGTACTAGGGAACTCTCTACCCATGTCACCATATCACCTGCCAATTATTTTTTCTTATTTTACATATCAATCCCAGTTCCCTCTCCCTCTCTCCTTCCCTGTCTCCCTCCCTCCCATGAGCCCCCAACCCCCCTCTAACCCCATTCCCCTCCCCACTCCACAGGGAGGGTGATACCTTTCAGGAGGGATAAACAAAATCTGTCAAGTCAATTGGAGTAGTGTCTAGGCTCTCCCTCTAGACTAAGGGAGTATCCCTCCATGGGGAATGTGCTCCCAAAGTCCTTTTGTACACCAGGGATTCATCCTGGTTCCACTGTCAGAGGTCCCTTAGGCTGCCCAGGCCTTCTAGATGAGAACCATGTTCAGGGGATCTGAGTTGGTCCAATACTATCAGTCTGGGCATCCATTAGCCCCTCTTGTTCAGCTCAGCTGTCTCTGTGGGTTTTTGTAGTCTGGACTTGCCCCCATTTTATCATTCCTCCCTCTCTGCATCTGGATTCCACGAGTTTGGCTCAGTGTTTAGCTGTGGGTATCTGCTTCTGTTTCCATCAGCTACTAGATGAGGGCTCCATGATGGTGGATAAGTTAGTCATCAATCTCATTATCAGGGAAAGGGATTTATGATAGCCTTTCCACTGTTGCTCAGATTGTTAGTTGGCATCAGTCTTGTAAGTCTTTGGACATTTCTCTAGATTCAGTTTTCTTTTCAAACCTATAATGGCTCCCTCTTTAATAGTATCTCTCTCTTTTTTTCTCTTGTCTGTTCCTCCCCTGACTCAATCTTCCTAGTCTGACGTGCTTTCCTCTCCTCCCCTTCTCTTTCTTAGCTCCCTCTCCACTCACTGCCCCCACTCACAATATGCTCAGGAGATCTTGTTCCTTACCCCTTCTGTGAAGGACCTTGTATGAATCTCTTAGATGCCTCCTGATATACTCTGCCATTTAATGTACTATATACCATATCCTCTACATGGGATGCTAAAATCTTCATGACACAAGAGTGTAGACCAAATATATGATTGTTCCCATATTTGTTATTTTGTTCAGAATATCAAAAGAAGGGAACATCAAAAAGAAAAAACATACTAAACAACCAAGAAATGAAATCTACCTTGGGGAACCAGTGTGTGTACTGGGTGTCTTTATCCAATATGATATGTTACCTAGCTTAAGTGCTCCTAAGCAAACCATATAGTAAAAGTACTATATGGAGATGTTTATACCGCAGGTCATAGAAGGGGTATAGTTTGTCTGGTTTAATAGCTGTTAGACAGCTACTCACACAGACTCATTTCACTTCTGTGTCTGTCAAAGACAGTCTATGAATGTGTGAGTTATTTGATACCTCCGGTGATATCATGAGAGGAGGAGTTCCACATCACATGAGAATGAATACAGCCCTTAGTTTCTGTCACTATAGCAGCTCCTAACTGGAAAAATAGTCTTATAAAATATATAGCATCCTTATTGTTCAACATCTCTGTTCACATAGAGACCATTGTGATCACCTCTTCCTCTTTGGATAGTTTTAAGATTAGAGTCAAGCAGTTTCTGAGTTTGTGCACAAGTGTGTGTCCAATACCCGAGGATCTTGAACCCAAAGTCCCATGCATATGAAGAAAGTACTCTATCACTGAATTTCATCCCTATGCTACAGAATCCTAAAACATGGCTCTTTTCCATGTATAACATAATATCACCACATAACATCACCAATATGACAGATTGAAGTTATTTCCAGGACAGACAATGCTAAGAGCGAACTCACCATAGACAAACTATACTAAGCCCACAAATTTGAGACTAGGGCTGTTAGTCATCAGAAATGCTGAGTGTTGACAAAGTGCTGTCATTAAAACATATAAAAGGAATTTTAAGATAATTATTGGAGCCTAATATGGCCACTGTAGGGGATAGGTAGGGAATGACCCTGTAATTTGGATGTATGCACATGTAGCATTCCCCATTGTCTCCTTGCCGCTTTGGGACAAGGACCTGCATTTCATCTTACTTATTTTGGTCTTAATCCTGATCACATTCTGTAGCATTGATTGCTGCTTTCTCCTGGGTGTTGGGAGCTTACTTTCCTGCTGCAGGTTTTCGGAAAGCATTGTACCAGCAGGGCCAGAAGATATGTGGAAGGATTTGGAGTAAAAAAAAGCCTGTGCTTGAACCCTCTCCCTGACATAACTAGAGGTTGGCTTTTGGGCCCATGACACATTGCTTTCCTAGTCTGCCAAATGAATGCTACTAACTCAGGATAAGCTATAGCACTGATCCAAGTAGGGAAGGAGCTACCCAAGTGATTGCACTTTACAGAGGGTGAAACCTTTTATAGAGTGTGATGTCAGTATTCTTCAAGCTGAAAAGGAAATGATGACAGTATCATAATAGCCATACTTATTCTGTCTTTCTCCTTTCAGTCATCAAGCTGTGGTAATGCAAGCAGCCATAGTGGCATCAACAACACCAGTCGAGAATGTATTCCAGAGAATGGCTTAAACCAGAACATGCCTGAAAGTAACTCCAACATCCCCTTGGAATCCCAGGAGGAGTTTCCAGTGAGCCAAGAACAAGGTCCTTATGCTCATATTAATGAGATCTTGAAGGAGGCTCATTTCTATAGCCTACAGCAGAGAGGACAATGTCCGATATGAGGGCCTAGGTGCTCCTCATTTCTTGTTTATGAAATGCAATGACATTCACACAAAGCAGTCTTGGCTTTTGTCTATATTTTTATTAAGATGTCAATTGGCATTTGTTCTTTAGCTGTTTTGCTCCACCACGTCAAAATTTAAGGGGTTTTCATGACACTTTGGTATATTTTCTGTCAAGTCTGGTTTCCATTTCATGTTAAATAGCAACAGGAGGACTTCTGATAATGAGCGGCTTATATGCCCAATTTGGGTTAGGTTCTAAGTCACTCTTTGAGGGTCTGCATGTTAAATGTGGTTTTAAAATGTGACTCCTTCTTCTGAAAGTCTAAATGGTCTGGGAATGTGTGTGGTTTTCATTAAAATATAAAATAACAAACAACATCAACAAACAAGCCAACATCAAACTGATCATGAGCAATGGGAGGAGGGAGAATGTGACTTTTTCTCATTCTTTAATGAATGGCATGGATGCTGCTCACAAGGGAGATGCTACACAGAAATCACTCTCTACCTGTAATGTGGACAATGTCAGCCCATGCAGTTGTTAAAGTTAAGGCTGTGTGTAGTAACTGCACTGCTTGCATTCCAAGGGAGAAGCCTTCTTCCTTTAATGTCCCTGTGTGTGCCCTACAGACCTGTGGAATGCACTGGTAATTCTGTCAGAGCAGGGCATAGCAATGCTGTGACTTAAGTGCAAATTTCAGATATGAACAACTTTGTGTTGTTCCTTACAGTTCCATTTGTTATGTATAATGTTGACACAGTCTAAGCTACTGGACCTCATATCTGACATGAGAGGTATTATAAAGCTGGGTGAGGTGCCTATCTGTTGTATAACAACCCTTTTATGGGGAAGAGGGCATTTCACATCATCAAATGATACAGATGTATGGCGAGGGATAGGCTAGAAAAACAGAGCTTGCCTAGCCTGTGGCACATCCCAGTCATGATAAAACTATCAACACAATTAATGAGGCTTGTGATGAGTGAAGTTAGGCCCCATTAGAAGAAAGGCAATGCCATTTAGTGATGGATATTGTCCTGTGGCTAGGATAATGGGTGTGACCTGCCTGGCCTTGCTTTTGAGATTGTTTGGTGGGGATCCCACCCCAGGTCCTCACACCTATGATCCAAAGACTTTACCAGCTGAATTGCACAGTAATAATTAACTTCAATCTACCTTCAAATAATACCAGCCCTTTCCTGAGTAGTGACGCTCCCACCACAGTGTGTTCCCATTTCTGACTCACACTCTTTGGTGGACTGTTTGTTGGAGGAGCAGACCAGGATATGCTTCTCACACTCACAAAATAGGAGGCGGGATCTTCACAAACTGTTTCCAGTACCTTAGGAGTGCAGCTACTGATATCAAAACGTCAAGTGTATTTCAAATGCTGGATATACAAGGGAGACTACACTGTGTCTTGATTGGAGTTGTGATGGTGATATCATTGTAACACATGTCATTAGTGAAGTAGACAAATTGTATATTACACAAAATTCATAGGACTAGCTCAAATATGGATTAGTTTGCTTTTATGTGGGGAAAAATTGCATATGATGCTGATGTCCACTGCAAGTCCCTGCTCTGAAGATCCACACTGGTTGCCCTCCTTGACAAGATGAGGAAGCAAGAGAGAAAGCTTGGGTCTGGGATCTCAGACCTAGCCTCCAACAGACCATGTCCACACATGTGCCTATGCCCCAATGGGCATGGTCAGTGCAAGAGGTGCCAATGGGTGGATATCTCATTTCACATCAGCGCAGCGTGATTTGCCTGTATGACTGCACCGTGCTAACCTCTCCCAGCCATTTTGAAAGAAACAGACATTCCCACACTGCATCATTCTGATTTTTCTCTCATGAGAGGGTGCAGATCCTTGTTCCTTAAATGTCGTGACTCAACTTGGAACCCCGTGAGGACTCTGGACAGGAGGTGGTGGCTGAGGTATAGATTATTAATATCATCCTGAAGCGACTGTGCCAGAAGAAGTCAACACCCTGGGAGAAAAAGGACAGGATGGAGTGGGGGTGGTTGCCTAGGTTACCATGAGAGAGTGCTGGGACTCATGGAGACTATCACATGACCAGCCTCTTTCTGCAGGATCCAGTCCTGAAGCAAGAATGTAGGGAACATATTCACTACTTCAGAGCCTTCTCAACAATAGGACTTTCCTGAAGGTGCTCTGAGTCTGTGTGTGACAAACAAAGACACAGAGCAGAAGGACACAGGATCTGGACACAAGCTCTGTCATTCGTTGATTTTCAATGAGGGTTTGCAGATTGGCAGACACTTCCTCCTTGTGCAAAAAAATCAGGGTCTGTGAGCTCCTGTTTATCACTGGTCCCCAAGCCCCAGATGCTGTTCTTTCTTTGCTGGTGGCCCTGTCATGGTGCATGTGTAGGGAAATTTCACACAGGTGCAGAAATGCAACATTGGTTAAATTCCATAGTCTGATGGTCACACAAAGAAATTCTCAGATTGAAGACAGAATCTCTCTCTCTCTCTCTCTCTCTCTCTCTCTCTCTCTCTCTCTCTCTCTCTCTCTCTCTCTCTTGTATCTCTCTCTCAGAACAAAGTCAAGGAGATTGTGAAATTTCTCACACCATATATTCACTCAGAGGATGTAGAACTAAGTGAGCATGAATGTGTGTGTGTGTGTGTGTGTGTGTGTGTGTGTGTGTGTGTGTGTGTATGTGTGTGTGTTTGTGTGATGACCACACTGGCCATGGAACCTGGAAACAAATAAGACCCTAAGAGGGACATACAAGTATCTGTGTAGTAAGGGAAATGGGAAATAGACAAGTTCACCTGAATAATCAGGAGCATGAGAGGGAGGGTGCTGGTCAGGGAGAAGGGAAGAAGTAAGGGAAGTGTGGAGGTGAACATGAGGGAATGGAATGGGTGAACTGAGGAAAGATAGAAGGGGGTAGCAAGGAAAGAATTATCTTGATAGAGGAACCATTATGGGATTAGAGGAAAACCTGGCCATTAGGCAATTCCCAGGAATAAACAAGGTTGACCCCAGATAAAACTTTAAGTAATAGTGGAGAGGGTGCTTTAACTGGCCTTCCCCTGTAGTCAGATTGAGGATTACCATAATTGTCATGATAGAACCTTCATCTGGTAACTGATAGAAGCAGATGCAGAGATCCACAACTAATCACTGGGCTGAAATCATGGAGTCCAGTTGAAGAGAGGGAGGAGTGATAATGAGTTCAAAGGGTGCCTGCCCAGCACCATGGACCAAATCACCCCCACTTCCATGTATTTGTTGTGGTCATCCAACAGAAACACGCTGCATTTTGATGGCATCAGAGTATATATATATGACCAAATATGAATACCAAACTGTGAGGAAAACCAACTTAGAACATGCTTAATGGGCATGAAAGTTAGTGGAATGCAACAGGAGAACCTAGGCATTCTGTCTCCAGTCTCAACTATGTTTTCTTCGTGTTGTTGTCTTGACTTACTCTACGTAAGAGTGGCTCTTCCAGAACTTCATGAGTGACCAGAGTGGGGGAAAATTCAGACATTTCTCTACCTCTGGGTCTTGCATTCTAGGAATAAAGGTGAGACCTACCATGCCCAGCTCAGTCTCCTTTAATGACTACCTGGTCTTTGAATGCAAACAGTCATGAGTAAGTCTAATCAGTAGGATGCACAACTAGGTCTGAATGAAAATAACTCCCAGATAATCATAGGGAATGGCATTATAATACATGTGGACTTCCTGGAGTAGGTGTGGCCTTATTGGAGAAAGTGTGTCAATGGGTAGTGGGTTTGAGGTCTTAGAAGCCCAAGCCATGCCTGGTGGTTCACTCACTGTCACTTTCTATTGCATGGGGATCCTGATGTATAAGTCTCTGTTAGTCCCCAATACCATGTCTGCATGCATTCTGCTATGCACCCCACCAAGATGATAATTGACTAAACCTCTGAAGTATAAGCCAGCCATAGTTAATGGTTTCCCTTTGTAAGGGTTGACATGGGTATGGTGTTTCATCACATCAAGAAAACCCTAACTGAGACTCCTGCAGACTCTAACCTAACATACAATCATCCCCACTCATAGTAAGGTCTCCTGGTAACACCGGGGCTGAGGGGCACATGCAACACAGGACCCATGGAGAACTGAGTACTGTGCAGGTGGGGATGGAAGAGTGTTGGTGATGACTTTAGAAAGAGCATCCTCATGGTGTTACCCTTTGCCTGCTTTCTTGATGGTGACTCTCAACATTTCTGTCCACTACTGGCTTACTGAGCCTGGTCTGAGGTTAGAATTTTACCAGTGTCAATGCTGGGGGAGTCAGCTGAAATTGCTCAGCAACTTCAGACTTGAATGGACTTCCTTGCTTTGTGATGTTTGAGTGTATAGCACAGATGGCACTGTGGGAAAGAAAAGCCCACAATGGGCCATCTATAGGGATTCAGGGCAATGTGGGCATTTTGGGACCAAAACCACAGACACCACGTGAAAATACATAGAAAGGAACATTGATTAGAGTCCTTCAATACACCCACCCTGATTACCTTATAGACATCCTTCCAGGAAGACCATGTTCCCCAAACTTACACACCTCCAATAATATTCTGAGCTCATATACTCAATGTCCAAGCGGGGCAGCTGCTTGCCTGTATGGCATCTTTTACTAGTAGCTACTAATGGGAAGTCCTCTGGGCAGAGTTAGGGGCATATTCACCTAACAGGCAGGCTTGTCCCCACATGTCCACACAGTATGCAGATGACTTCCAAACAGTTTTGAGAACAAAGAAAGACAGCTTTAGAGCAAAGCAACTCAACATCTCGCATCCTGTTTAGCTCTCTTGTGTGTGAGGAGGGACTTGGGCTGCACTGTGTTATGAGTATGTTCTTCCCTGCCAGGCTGGTCCCACTACCACACCAGCCCCAAATAACACAAAGAGACCTTGTATTAGATATAAAGCTGTTAGCCTGTTGCTAGTGTTTCTTATTGGCTATCTCTGTCTTAAATATTAACCCATTTCTATTAATCTAAGTATTTCCACGTGGTCTCATATTAGCAGAGAGAGGGCCTGGAACATCTGTTCTCTCTAGTCTCTACATATTGACTCCTCTCTACTTCCTCTCTCCTCCTAGTCCCCTAGTCCCACCTACCTTGCTTTCCTATTGGCCAACAGTGCTTTATTCATAAACCAATAAGAGAAACATATTTACAGAATGACATCTTCCAGCACTGTTTCTTTCAGTCGTGTCACTTGAGGGGATACAAGAAGGAACATCATATTTTAGAGGGATATGAACTCGCATAGCAAGAAGTGGCTCACCAGCAAGTGATTTTTGGATTTCTGTCAGCCTATAGGATCATTTTGTCATTTCTAGCCACAGTGCTTGACAAAGGAAAGCCACTGGGCAAAGAAAACAACACTGTCAAACCTGGGTTCCTCACAGTCCTATGCACCAAGGGATGTGGGCACCTGGGCAACTGAAGATGGTGGCACCTATTAATCAACATGCATCCCAGAATATACTTCTAATATTTCAGGTTATATTCTTACATTTCAAAAGTGTGTGTGTGTATGTTGATACATATGCATTCAATGACACATGACACATATATGTGAATATAAGAGAACAACATGGGGAGTCTGTTCTGTTCTCCCAACACATGAGTTCCAAGAACTATACTCAGAGCAAAAGGTTTGGGCACACATCATCTTACCATCATGTCTTTCTTGCAATTCCCTGGTCTTGCATTTCTATGTGTTCTTTTTCCCAGAATCCCTCTGCTCCATAATCATCAGAGGAAAGCTTATCAATGTTGACTTAAGACATCTACTATTACTACTTATGCCCTGGCTTTGATGCCCACTGGATGAAGAGGCCTGCTCCTAATGAAATTCTACTTTCCCTAATGAATGACTACATTGCATACCTCATTCACAAATTCATTTCCTTCACAGTTTTGGAGGCTGGGAGCCAAACAACCATATTTTCAGTTCCCTGTAGGACTACATATGGCAGGGTGACCGCACACCAAATTGAGACAGGAAATAAGAGAGAATCTTAGGGTTCATGACCTCTATCAAATGCCTTTAAAACTATCGATATTAGAAATTTTCATGAAATTTGTTGTCATCACCTTCACCTCTTTTCCCCCAAGTCTTCCCAGATCTACCCAAACTTCCACACTCATCTCAAATTTTCTTTCTAAGTCCTTCAAGAACAATTTGTTTTGCCCCAATTTTTTAGATGCCTGCACAACCAAGAGCAGGTGAACATTTGAGCCCATAAAAATTCAGACAGCAAATGCAAAAACTGTGCAGGCTCAGTGAAAAACCTGGTCTGCTAAAGACCATTTGGGGACTCAGGATTCAGATTAGACTCTAGTGCTGTTTGAAACACAAAAGTGAGTGCCTGATTTCAGTGAGAAAAGCTTGGCATCTTAGCTTACCTTAGGACCCTAGAATGGTGAAGCAGAGACTGGTAGGTGGGCTGGTTGGGATCACTGTCCAGCAAGCCCAAGTTAATCATAAACTTCAATACAACAAAAAGATCACCTAGATGGAAAAGGTGGCCAAGTTCTGAAGCATGTGTGGAAGTCGATCCATTGAACACTTCTCTTTGGGCACATGTGCCCCCCAAACATATGTCTGCTCACATAGGACATCCATGGAAACAACACAGACACACATAGAAGACCTTCTGAAGGAAAACTGGCCTTAGTTCACATCTGCCTCCACAGCCCCATGTCCACACATCTCACCCACTATTCACAGGACAAAGCTTCTCTCCTGTGATCATTAGGGGACACATTCAAGCATAACCATCACTTCTGAATGGTGTACAGTATTCATGAAGAGCACGACAAAGAGATGGAGAAAGACAGACACAAAATAAAAGTCAAAGGCTGCCACTCTCCAGCCATGAGGCTGTTCTTTGAGGTGATCAAGTGCATTGTGACATCTTATTTAAACACTTAAGAGACTAATTCCCGATGCTACCTGAAAATGCTCACCAAATGGTCAGACTCAGGATGGACAACTTATCCTTTAAGATCCAACAATCTGGATCACACTCAGTGCACCTCAAGACAGGGATCCAGAGTTCCAATTGGGTCTTTGTGCAAAGATTGTTTTACTATTTCCAATGAACACACCCTGGCCATGCTGATATTTTGGTGATATCTGAAGGCAAAGGCAAAGTAGAATATTCCAGTATAGTCTCCCAGGGAAATTAGCTGCTCTTCTTGCCGTGAGGAGAAAATGACAGTTCCTCCAGGGCAAAGGGACATGTACCCAAAAGACTCTTTCTTCCTACCTTTCTCCTTTTCCCAGACTTCCTGTGGATCCTAAGAAATATGTAGTCCTTCAGGAATCTGTAGGGTAAGGCTGGTATTCCCCTTACCAATTAGGGAGGTGCTCTATTGCCCTGATGGTCCCTTCCAGGGGGAGCATATTGTACTTGAGTTAGGAAGCTGTTGGTTCTCAAAACTTCTACCTCTGCAAATAATATTCAGAGACTCTGTATTTGATACAATCCTGTTGGCCAGTTACCATTATTGTTTATGGGCTAGCTCTGTCTTAATGATTAACCCATTTCTACTTATCTAAGTATTTCCACGTGGTCGTCTTATCAGGGAGCCGCTGCAGGCGTCTTCCTTCCTCCATGTTCTACATCTTGACTCCTCCCTACTACTTCCTCTTTCCTCCTCCTGGTCTCCTAGCCCCACCTATCTTGTTTTCTATTGGCCACAGTGCTTTATTAACCAGTATGAGAAACATATATACAGAATAACATCTCCCTTCAATTCCCAGCCCAAATGATGAATGCTGTCCTTCACAAACTTGTTCAGAAACACAGGAACTCAGAACACACTTAAATCACACCAAGAATACATCCTCCCATGGTCAGGTGACTGTAGGGGTCTTGGCACACTCCAGGTCCAGGTCCTATTCCCTCTGATTGGCCAGTTTCTTAGATCATCCATCCTAGAATCTCTCCACCTTCCCCAGTGAATATCCAGAGCTCAATGTGGCAGTTAAGCAAATGCAGCATGTTATCTACAAGAATCTGAGAGTTTACTGTACAGATAAGGAACTGTCCCTTGTTTTGCCTTCAGCATGCACCTGGTCTGGTGAGGGTCACAGAACAACAGGACCAGGGCCCAGCACCGCTTGACAGAAAGTCCCATGATGATATCTGGCCACTGAAGTTGAGTAGCATGGAGAGAGTACATCCAGACAACATCTGACTTTTTGTATATTAGAGGGATGCCATCCTGTTGTACATTTATGGTCCACAGAGGCTCAATCTCTATTTAGCCCTCATTCCCACTCATGTTTTCTTCAGCCCTTCCTTGTTTTCCATTAACAAGCTAGTCTTACTTTTAGTCAGGCCAATCCTGAGAAAGAGTAGTGTTCCTGAATGACGGCACAGGCACACAGTTATGGATTACCTATGACTAGGAAGAAGTCATGACTGTAAGTACAGCATCTGTGCCAGTCCAAAATATTTTTTCTATATACCTCCTCACTTGTAGGTGGTATATAGGAAAATATGGTAGAAGGGAGTGACAATGTCACAGACAGGCTTTACATGTCCATCACTGGATGAGACATTGGCTCTCATGAGTGTGTGTTATATTCTGAGAACACCAGTGTAATGGCAGAGAAATCCTTCTGCCTCTGAATGGCACTTCAGATGTTCTCTCCTTCCCAGAAACTCAGGATGAACAGGTACCCAACCACTCCAGCAGAATGAAAATTCGCAGAGGTGCAGCTTCATGTGCACAAAGACACCATCTGGACTGGTGGGTCAAGTAAAACCATGGAGTTTGATGGTGATGAAGTGGTACCCATGAACAGAGGGTTCCTCAGTCATTTGAATCCTGACTGGTGTTCTTTACCCCTCTTAACTCATCCCTTGCACTTTGTTAATAAAGAGTAACAGGGGGTGGAAAACATGATGTGGCTGACATGGAACAGATTCTTCACTGTGCATTTCACACTGAGAGCAAGGGATGCATTCCCAGAAAACAGCAGGCTCAGCTCACAGAGCTGCTTCTGAGACAGAGTTCTGTCTTAATTCCAGTGAAAGGAAGGCCGAGAGTCCCTAGTAGTCCACTCTGTAAAGGTGTCACATCCTTCCTTCCCACTTTGTCCTTCCTTCAGGTTTATCCATCTTTGTGTAAGGCGAGAACCTGGATTTGTTTTCCTGTCTCCTACAATGCTGTTTGCTGTGGATTCCAAACTGTTTGCCCAGGCCGCCCATAGACTATTGAATAATAATACCTGCATATGTATTTATACCCATTCACACCTGCACACTCACCACATGCTTACATGCTCACCACACATGCTTACACACTGTGTACAACTAGCAATAACATGACAGCCTGAAAAGAGTTCTGTGTATCACAGGCACCCTCTGTGTGTGGCTGCTTCACTCCTTAAAAGACTAAGAGTGAGGCAAGGGGAAGAGGACTAAGAGCTGGTGAAAGGAATCAGTAGGTCTTCTAGACAGCCTTGATGCCTTAGTGTCTATGGGAGCAGTGCAGGATTGTGAGGCAGGGGGTCACAAACCTGTAGACGGTGGAGCCTTTCATTGACTACCTAGACTAGACCAGACATAAGTTCACAATTGTTTGAGACTGTGAGTTCAAGTTGGTGCACAGAGTCCAGCATCTCTTGGACTATCCAGTATGAGTGCTGGGAGGAAACTAGAAACTAAGGACCATCACCAAGATGGAGGTGCAGGTGTGGAACTGGGAGTCATCAGTAGATGGCGACACAGCACAGCACTTAAGACCCAAAGTGTCTAGGTTGACAATGATGGTTCCAGGACCTGTTAAATCCTTCACTGTGCAGAGCAGGCCTAAGTCCTCTGTGCCTCCTCCATTTCACAGTGTCAACGAGAGAGGCAGGGACAAAAAAGTGACTGAACACAATAACGACGCTGCCCCCATTTAAAGAATGATATTGTTCCCCTTTGTAGACAATGATTGGCTCTTCAGAGATGAAGGGGCTAAACAGAAAGACAAGGGTAGAAAGTGAGGTGAATACAGGCTAATTCCAATGGAATTTATATGTGCACTGCTGTGAAAAAAAAAAAAACATTAGTTATGTTCTACAAACCCTTTTAGGAGCCAGGACTGCATTTCATTGGATAGAGATGCCTATGATGCAGGTCCCAAGCCCCATCAGGTATGCTGGCATGGGCCTGTAAAGGTGGCCTTGGGATGAGGAGGCTGCTGCATCAGAACCTCAGGATCAACCTGGTCAGAAAGGTATTTGGGGCCAGAGTGAGCTACATGAAACCCCTAACACTCAAACCCTGATAAATATACAAATTCAACACCTTTCAGTGAATCCATGGGTATTCACATTGACACACACTGTTCCTTGGGCTGCAAGCTGCTGCTTGCCTCTGCTTGGTCCTTCATGTAAGGCACACAGGGCAGTTTCAGTGTGCTCCACTTAGATACAGACATAATCAAAGAAATGGAAATTAGTGGTTTGTGGTGGACTCTAACAGAAAGGCCATCCCAGCCTGTGACACACTGGTTCTCAATCCTTTTCAATCCCCTATATCACCACCCTGAGGACAGGGGTTGGGACCAGTTTTCCCTTCCTGTACTGTTTGTTCACTCTCAGCACCTTGCAACTGCTTCCTTGGTCAAAATGAGCCCCAACAAGGCTGTAGAGCCTCTGGCAGGTCTCCTCCAGTGCTGCCAAAATGGGTATGTGGTGGGGGCTGATTATCTCAGGGCCCTCAATCAGATTGTGACACTTCATTTCACATGAAAAGAAAAAAGAAATCCAGCTGGAACTTCAAGGTAAGAATCTCATCACCAGTTAGACCTACTCCTGTCTCCTTCCCCCAACTTACGTTATGGTGTCCTTGCAGGGAAAGAGGGCATCTTCTTGAGAAAGCATCCTGCATCTGCATGTTGGCTCTGGGGCCATCCAGACCCCAGCTTCTGAGAGACCTATGCAATGAGGGCCCAGCTTCTCTGGTCTTTATGCAGGCCTTCTGCTCTGTGAGTCCCCCTGTTTGTTTCCCCTCAAGACTGCTCTCGGTGTCTAGGCAGCTTGGACTGTCCAGAGACATTGAAAGATAATTGGTATCCTATGATCAAGTGAGGTGAGAATCGGTTGTTCGGGAGGTTAGGCACATATATTTCTATCAAGCAACTGGACTTCCCAAGTGACATGTGGCAATATATTCCTAGGGGCATGGCTATGAAGTAATGATCTAAAACTTTGTGCAGATCGATTGGTCCTCTTATGACTGGAGGAACCGAACCTCCACTGGTATATGGTACTTGTGAGCCAATATGAGTTGTGTGAATATCAAAAGATTCTCCATTTACAGGCTTTGGGCCACATAACTAACAGCATCCCTTTCCACTCTTCAAGTTGTATTTTTATTTTTACCATTGACAGAGCATGATAGCCCATCCATGTAGCAGGATGGAAAAGCTGGAACTGATGTGTGAGTGTTTAGATGATATAATCTATATGGTGAGTTCCATGGCAGCTATGGTCCTGTAGCCCCAGCTTTGGTGGCAGATTGACATAGCATTGATGAAAAACCAATTGGGTTGCAAAAGTTCTAATGTCCTGAATGTAAGAGAGTGAGACTCTCTCCAAAATATTAAAAAAAAAATATATGTACACAAAGAAAAAAATTCCCATTGAAGATGAAGAGGACTGGCACAAATATATACCAAAGAAACCACTTAAGCTATATATAAAAGTTTATGTAAAATGATGTTTGTGAGGACTCTGTAACATCCAGGGATGGAAAAGTCTTAGACATCTGATGGTAAGACTAATTAAGATACAATCTATCTCATAGGAAAGTCATTTGTTGCATGATCATAAGTGAAAATTGAGTACTAATATGTGTCACTTAAGTAAGGAACAGGTCAAAGAATTTGTGTGCACAGAGGAAGGGAATGCCCCATAAATCTATGCTGGAAGTTTTATCAGCACCTGTTTCCTGATTCTGTTGGATCTTGGAAGCAACATCTGACAGGACCTAGGCATAAAGAGAAAGAAAGTGCTTTGTCTCCATAGGGGGCTGCTGGAGGATGCTGAGGGGAAAGACAAGAGAGAACTGGGGAAGCCTCTCCATAGCACCTGACTGGGCTCTGATGCTGGGCAGCAAGTGTACAGAGTCCAGTCGCCCTTGTATGGAAAGAACTGAACACCCACAACAAATAGTGTGAGATTGAATAAGGCAGCTCATTCAGGATCTCCAGTTCTGAGATCAGTACTAGGAACATCTTGATTGGGACCTCAACCCCGAAGCAGGACATAGGGCCAACCCCATATGGCCTTCTCAACTTTGGAGATGATGACAAAATAAATTTCAGTCATCTGTAGCCCCAGCTTTGGTGGCAGATTGACATAGCATTGATGAAAAACCAATTGGGTTGCAAAAGTTCTAATGTCCTGAATGTAAGTAATCAGAGAACCCTTGTCCTGGAATGCTTGGGGTGTTAGCAAATGCTTGGGGTGTTTACAAAGCAAGTGTTTGCATTCCTACACTGGCTATTGTTTAACCCACCTTGTCCAGAATATCTAGTGAGTGCCTCACTTTGCATTACCAGACTACTGTGCAATGTGACCAGTAATCCTGGTAATTTGTACTAACAATCAGGTTTCCCCAGGTTTCCTTGACTTCATCTCCTTGTCATTTGTGATAAAGACAATAAAAAGGCAAAATAAGAAATTTACATAGGGTTGGCAAGCAGTAAACAAGCATGCGCGCATGCGCTCACACACACACACACACACACACAGACACACACACACACACACACACACACACACACACACCAGTTTTTCTTTGTTCTCAGTTATATTATTCATCTTTCATAGGATAAATGCCCACCACAGCAGAGCACTAATCCCTCCCTCCACCCCTCCCTCTTTCAAGTTTTGTCTTCCCCCAGATGCATTCCTCTGTTTCCCTTCAGAATGGAGAAGGTTCCTCTAGATACCAATAGAACACAGCATAAAAACTTCCAATAAGACTAGGCAGAGACCCACATATCAGGGCTGGATGAGGCCAAACAGAGAAAGTGACACAAAGGCTCTAAAAGCATCAGGGACACGATTACTTACATTGCTAGGAGTCCCATAAGAGCAGTGAGCTAACCATCACGACATTCACTCAGAGGACCTAGTTCCGAACCATGCAGGCTCAGTGATTGTTTCTTCAGTGTCTATGAGCCCCCATGAGTCCTGATCAGTAGATTCTGTGGATCCTGTTCTCCTGGTGTCCTTTAATCCCACAGCTCTTCCTCTCCCTATTCCTAGGGAACTCCATGAGCTCCCAGGGGAGCAACAGATGTAGATCTCTAACTTGGGCTCTCTGTATATGTCTAGTTGTTTGCATGTGTATCTCTGAATCTGGAAGAGCAGTATTAAAACCAAGTCCAGTAGATGCCATGGACAAATGGGAAAATATAAGAGGCATCATAATCTGGTGAATGGGCACTGCAACAATTTAATGAACTCCCCACCATGACTTAGGATGCTGTGTACAGGTTTCATGAGGTGCAGATTTACAGTGGATGGTGGAGGGTGGGTAGGACTTTTAAGGGACCTGTACTGGTAGTCAGAAGAGCATTCAAGTTTAGTCTAAGCAGGTGTAAGGCAACATAACACCCATGCTGTGGAGGAAGCATGGCATCCTTATGTGGAAGGAACGCTGCTCCTTAGTGAGAAACCCAGAAGTGTTGAAGATTGTAGACAAACAGAGTAGGACAAGAAATAAAGTTGTCTGTCAGTGTTCACTAAAAGAGAAGAAGGGCTCTGGGTGGGCATGTCTCTGGAGACTGAGAGACACCTATTCAGTGGAGAACAACTTCCAGGACTGCCATCTGCACAACTACATAGGTAGTGGTGACCCCAGCAAAGCCCTGCTTTCCCTCTGTGTTCCATCAGACTGTTCTATGTCCTCACTGATTCTCTGCTCTCCAGCATCACCCAACAGGGATGGAGAGCAACAGGAACAAATGATGTAATTTAGGGAGACCTCTCCCCATGCCAGTCACTTCTGGTATCCAGGCACATTTACTGAGGGCCTACTATGTGACAGGAAGTGCCCTAGGAGCTGGACATATGGAAAGAAGGGCCTAGAAACTGGACATGGTATAGGTGCTGTGAATATGTCTGCTCCTGTGGAATTTATGCGATACTGTGGTCTACAGAAGTCAACACTGAAGTTAAAGAATCAACATGCTGTTCTTTGCAGTGTAGTAGGTGGCAGAGTTTTGCTGTTAGAAATCAAATGTTGGTGGAGGTGGGAGGTGAGAGAGGTGTGTGTTTTGCCAGTTGTGATTAGCGGGCATGTACTTAAGGTTTTTTTTTTTAGATTAATATTATATAATTTAGTCTTCCCTTGCTTCCCTCTAAAACCTCCCATATCTTCCTACTTAGTTCTCTTTCAAATTCAGTGTCTACTTTTTCATGAATTATCGTTGTATTTCATATGTGTATACATATACCTAAATGCATAAATACAACCTGTTTGCTCTGTATAATGTTTCTAGTAGGTATATTTTCAAAGCTGAGAATTTGGTATTAGATAACCAATGGCTGAGGACCTTCTTGGGAAGGCTAGTACTCCCTGGTCTCAGCATACTTTAGTTGTCTGTCCTTCTGTAAAACTTCATGATCCCCATCTGCCACCCCCACTCTCCAACTCTATCCATGTTAGCATGTTTTTTGAGGTCATCCTTATTCATCTTGTATTTATGTAGTCATGTTGGTGAGGACTTATATGTGTAGATTCTGACATTCCCAGGAGACACAGTCTCACAGCAGACTCCCAATACTTCTAGCTTTTACATACTTCTTGTTTTCTCTTCCACAATTATCCCTGATCCTTGGCTACAGGATTTTTGTGTTAGATAGATCTGTTCAAACCTGGCTTCACAACTCTGCATTTTTATTGGTGGTGGGTTTTTTTATATTGCTCTCTTTATGTGGTGAAGTGAAGTTTTAATAGTGATAAGTGAGGACTATCCTTATCTGTGAATGTGAGGCTGTAGTTTGGGTTTATGTTGGTTTACTAATATGTCAGTCATAGAACCTCCTCCAAGATTCATGACTTCACCAGACTGTGATACTTAGATAGCTTTCCAGTATCACACATAATTTTTCTCTTTTGAGTGGGTCCTATGTTTAAATTGAAAGCTGCAGTTATACCCAAGATATGTGTGTCTGTCAATACTGTACCCTTATGGATATCATGTAAGAACACACACTTTTGTTGTTGTCCTGGCTTTGTTCATTAGTTTTTGAGATACATTGTTTGTCTAGATATCCCTGGATGTCCTGGATCTCACTCTCCAGATCAGACTAGGCTACAACTCAGAGTTCCGCCTGATTCTGCCTCTGAGTGCTGAGATAAAAGTTGTGCACCTCAATGCCCACCTCTGGCCCAGCATGTACTTTTAAATAGAGTGTTCAGAGACATCCTTGCTGAGAAGGTAATATACGTGCAGATAGTTGTAGACAGAGAGGGTGTAGGGGTGTCTGGAGGAAGGGTAAGAACAGGAGGGATGAGTACAGGAGAATTGGGAGAGTTTCCTAGACTGTGGCAGGGCACTCAGACACTGTGTTAGGCAGGGGAAGACATGGACTTGTTGGGAGGTCAGCTAACTCTAGAAGCAGTTACAACCAGAGGCAGAAACTGAGGGATATAAGGAGAGACTCTATGTGGGATCTGGAGATCTGGTCACTCTGTGAGAGGTGACCAAATGCTTTTCTCCATTCAGGGAGCAGAGGGTGGATGGGAGAAGGCTGCCGATGGCCCTCCAAGCAGCATGTTCTAGGTGCTAGGAGTCAAGGGAGCTACAGCTCGTTGTTGTCATCCTCCATCTTATTCAGGAGTCAAACATCACTTGCAACGTTTGATAACCTGAAAGCACACTTGGAGGACTGAGTGCCCAGTCACCCATCAAAAGCGGCTTTGTCTTTTTCAGTATAATAATAATAATATGTATTAATCATACAAAGGGAGGCTCTCATTTTATAGTCCCATATACGAGCATGATATCATTTGGCTTTATTCACTGCTGTTACTACTCTTTGTCCACCTTCTCCTCCCCTTTCCCATTCCCTTCCTATAGCCCTAGTGTTCCTTCATGTAATTTATGTCCTCTTTTTATTGGATTTTAGCTTTTATTTTGATTTTAAGGTTTCATGAAGATCCATGATATTTGTCTTTCCAAACCTACCTTATTTCACACAAGATCCAATGTCTTCCCTCAAACACTGTAGTTTCATCCTTCCTTGCAGCCAAGTGAAACTGCCTTTTCTAGGGACCACATTTCTTTAATCTGTCCACTGACTGGCACCTAGGCTAAATCCATGATTTAGGTTTCCTTAGTAGGATGGATACTCAGGTACCTCTGTGGTAAGATGCTTTTATACTTTTGTATTATAATCATGAGTCTAATGGCTGGACTATATGGAAGATCTATTGTAAAGAATTTAAGAAGCCTCCATATCTATCTCCAAAATAGTGAGACTGATTTACATATCCTGGTGGGAAGCCTATCTTGTTTATCTTATTTATAAGTCATGTGTGTGACCTCTGATTTCATTTTTCCTTTCACCCACTCTCTCTCTGTTTCTTCATCTGTCTGTCTGTGTGTGATTGTGTGTGTGTGTGTGTGTGCGTGTGTGTGTGTGTGTGTGTGTGTGTGTGTGTGTGTTTGAGGGGTGTACCATCAGCATCTTTGACCATAAATCTTCACACCATAGGCAAGTCATTTCCTGGGTTTCAAAGGGAAAGTACTGTCGTTCTCAATAAATTCCTTTAGTGCATAACCCCTGTGCTATTACTCATAGTCATTCTACACAGGAATGGTAGGTTGTTTTAGCCTTTAATACAAGTGGTAAATGAGTTTAGAGAGGTATAAGATCTTGCCAGGAGCCAAATCTTCCTCTGCTAAAATGTTCTCAGCTTTTCTCCCATGCATCAACACATTCACGTCTGTGTCCCAAATATTCCATCACAAATGCATTAGCAGCTAGGAATTATTCATATTGTTCATATCTAAACTTTTATAGCACTAGCACATGCATCTGTTGAAATCAAACCACTCTGCCCATCTCCTCTGTCAATTCTGTCCCCAGAAATATTGTAGCTCCTAGCTGCATGGACAGGGTTCTGGGATGGGGAAGATGACCTGTGCCTTTGTAGCTGCTCTCACTAAGTCATTCTATGCTCTCCAGGATCTGACCTGTGCAGCTTAAAGACCAGAAGTCATGCAACATCGATGGCCAGCCTCGATCTATGCTCAGTGCTTTTCTTGGGTTCACTTTATTATACTTGTCTCAACAAGGGGTATGAGTTAACCTGATATGTGGGTTACATAGAGCACAATTACCATGCCCAGGAATCTAGTACATTTGTCTGTCTCTGGTTAATGTAGCTGTGAGGGATGGAGCAAGGGGACTTTTGGAGTTGGATTAGGGGAAGTCTCTTTAGTCTATTCTGTTCTCCTGTACAAGCAAGTGGGACTGCAACTGTAGCACTGTTCTTAGGGCAGTAATTGGCACTTTAGAATGCACTGAGTTTGTAGAGCCTGGAACCTCAAACATGTCCTCCAAGACAGAACTGTCCTGAATCACATTCATTGGAGGGAGTGAGAGCATAAAGGAAAGGATAAAGAAGAGGCGATTTGAGAAGCATCACTTCAGAGGACATCAGAATATTACATAAGAAATAGCAATCTGTGTGCTCCACTTGAAGGATTTGTGTCCTGAGATCCTTGTGCCACACACAAACAAGTACAAGGAAAACTTGGCTAAAACCAATATTCCAGATGCAAAGAGAACACAGTTTGATTCTTGATATGTTGGTACCCATAAACAAAATGGCTGCACAAATTAGTTAATAACTGAGATTTCCATTGCTGAAACAATCAGGGTCTCCTCCTGAGATATGTTTCTGTGTATGTTTGTAGATGATCCAGGAGTGTGTACAGCCTGAGCTGTTTTTAAAGGACTTTTGTATTTCTAAGATGTGTTTTTTTTTTTTTCCTTTGAAAGGATGGAAGAAGAGCAGAAGCCTGAGAGTTCAAGAGTACCTCGAAAGAAAGCAAAGCTAGCTAAAATCAAGAGAAAGAAACATGTCAGGGACAGGATAAGAAAACACTCTTCCCCAGGAGATGCAGATCAGGAGATTTCAAATGTGAATGCCACTCATGCCAGAAGTATGTGAGAAACATGCCCAGGATGTCTGCAGGGACCAGGACAGAAGCATCCTCTCATTTACTCTCTTTAGAAAGGCTGACACTAGACTTCAGTAGCTTGACACTCAACTCGTGTACCACCCAGCCCCCACTTATGCAAGAAAGAACACAGAAAATAGAAAATGACAACATGCATTGGCAACAGAAAGGCAAAAGAATTCAAACAAAATACTGCATGTCTATCCTTTCTTGGTGATTCCAAAAGTTTGTGCCTAATTCACTTTCTATTCCAACTTACAGAACAAACCCAAAACAGTTTGTCTCTCAACTTTATACATTTTACATTTATTTAGTGACTTTCTTTTCTGAATTTGAAACAAGGAAAACTATAAAATCTTCAACTCTATCAGAGAACCAAGAAGGAAATAATTTTACCTGAGTAAGCAGGAAATGCATGTGAACAACTTACAAAAAAATGTGAGAAATGAAAGAAACAGCTGGCTGCCTGGACAGTCCTCTGCAATGTCAGGGTATCCATCTAAGGCCGACAGGCCTAGTCATATTGCGGTTCAATAAGGGTCAGGATAAACAATAGGTCAAATAGATGTTTATTAAGGGAGAAACAACTCACAACACAGACAGATGAACACAGCAGTTAAAACTGGATGCTCCTCTCTCCGTGTCCTGCCAGAAAGGGCCTTTCTCCGCCTCCTCCCGAGACTAAACTCCATTGGTCACTTCCGCCCCTGGCTCCACCCCTCAATGGGTGTGGTCAGTGCCACAGAAGCAGACACGGTGAATATCCCACTACAATTCCCCTTTTAGTCTAAAGAAAAGATTTAAGCTTGATACAAAACTATATACAAAACAGTGAATAACAAGTGTGCTCTAAGAAAAGGAAAATCGAGACCAAAACCACAAACATACCTAGTCCTAGGGTGAAGGCATAAGGGACTTTACAATAGAGTTGTCCTAAGCTGAAAAGCTTAAGTCTAGTACTTAATATCTAACTAGGAAGAGAGAATAATACTAAGATAGTTTAATCTACAACCTCACCAAGACCTGAGAAGGAAAATTACAATACTAGGGTAGATGGGAAGTGCAGATGGGCAACTTCCAAAAGGCGCAGTGAGGACAGAAACAGCAAGCTACCTGGACAGTCACCCAAGGTCTCACAGCAATGTTGGTACAGCCAGATATGACTAAGGCCAGGAGTATTTGACAGACCACAACAAAAGCAGGGAGGTAGAAAGGCTGTTTTACCCTGACTTGGCAAGGTTCAGCAGTCTTCTAAGTTTGTCTCCTGCAAGCATATAGGACCGCATGTCCAAATCAGTGGTCAAGGCTGAGGCAGTTCCTTGCCCAAGAGGCCATTAGCCGAAGCGAGGATGAACTCCAGAAGGAGCAACAACAGTGTCCAACATACTTTCGAAAGTGCACGGTGCTGTCAGGAGCAACAGTATCTCATGTCAACAGAGTACTAATATATAAAACATTTAAATGCCATGTTCTGCAGGTCTATGAAGTGATTGAAGATTAAGCATCTATGTCTGACTAATCTCATAGGCAAAGGAAACATGGGTGAGGATAATCTGTAATACTCAGGAACTTGGCTAACAAGCCTGAATAAAACTTCCTTGAGTAAAGCAAGGATAAATACCTAAACAATATAACTATGTTCATATATATATATATATATATATATATATATATATATATATATATCACATGTAAATTCAAGACAAATATCCCAAATTGTAACAAATACAAGACATCTTGAACACAAGCAATAGTATACATACATAGAATATGGCAAGTATAATGTACATAAAACATCATAAATGGAAAGATTTCAAACAATACAACAAATATAAGATACAATTCTTCCAGGAAGGGAATAAACTTAATTTTACATAGGTTACCACAAATAATAATATATAACAATGTAAGCTGTAATACTAATGTCTCATTCTTACTGAATAATTCACAAGAAAATAGGCTAATCTACCTATATCCATTCTGAATCATACCTTTCCCAACCATACCCTATTCCTGTCTAAAATAGATAACCAAGTCTAAGTATCACCTTCCAAACCCAACCCCAAGTAACTAAAACCAACCCTATGAAGATGAATATTATTCCTAAATTCCAAGAGTGGGGAAAGGGGGCGTTGTTATCTTAAGATTACTTCCTGCTGAAATGGGACAATGATTTCTCCATGGGATCCTGTTGGAAAAAAAATTTTTAGCAACCAAATTTCTAAACAGAACTGGCTGTAACATATGTAGGTAGTCATTGTATGGCAGAAAAATGCTTGACTGGAATTCTACTTGAAACTCTGGCCAGGTTGTAATAAGAAGGTGCACCAATACAGCTAGCTAGTCATGAGTTGTCTCGATAAAAGCAGTCTCAAACCGGTTTAGGGTGCAGTTTGTAGTCCAGATGCATCAGGTTGAGTCAAGTGGAAATGTCCAATTGGGGCCCCATCTCCTTTCCAGAGTGTTCAAAGATTGCTGTTGAGAACTGTTATAGTCCTTGTGGAAAATTTAAATATCAATATCAAGGTAAAATTTTTAATTTTACGGTATGCATTAGGGCAAGGCAACAGTAAGCATTAAAATGTAAATGAGAAAATTAGGATTTCAGACAGAAAATAATAATGGTAATTGGCCAACAGGATTATATCAAATATAGAGTCTCCTGCGTGTTATTGGGGGCCAGGACGCCAGACCAGCTGTGGGCGGGCTGGTGGAAACTTACATGCTACAGATGGCACCCAACGTGGCTATAAGAACTTTCACTTAAAACTAATAAGAGCTTAAGAAATGTTTTAGAAACAAGGGAACAGAGACTAGCAAGACTTATTGGTAGCAACATTTTCTCGGTTGGATTTGTTTTGCTGTAGACAGAGATTTGAGTGGCTCCTTTAAGGGAGGTTTCCAAAATTAGCATAAGCGGCAAAAAAGCCAGCTTGCTTTTAAAGAGCTCTGCTAACAATTCATTGGTGTGTACAAGAGCTGCAATGAAGGTTTACACTGTGTTTTAAAAAATACGCTGGCTTGGGAGAGAAAAAGAAACAGGATACAATGGTTTAAAAAAGAAAAAAGGAAATAGAATGTATGGGTATAATGGCGCACGCCATTGATCCCAGCACTCGGAAACAGAGGCAAACAAATCTCTGTGATTTCAAAGCAAACCTGGTATGCAATGAATTCCAGGTCAGATAAAAGTTACACAGAGAAACCCTGTCTCAAAATATATAAAAATAGAAGTAGAATAAATAGAATAATAAAAAAGCCACGTAAAGATGGAAAACACAGAGAGATTTTGGATATTATACATGCTTCTGTTGTCTTTAAATTATTTGATTGCTGAGAAAAATAACTACTGATAAAAGAAATGCTGCTAGATTAATTCAATTTATATATTTTAAAAATGCTTTTGACTCCAAAATTTAAGCCTAAGGAAAAGTTATTGGGGAAAAGGATTTCTATTTTTGTTTCCACAGAAAATGAAAAGCTGTGTATTTCTTCCAGACTTATATGGTTTGATCAAGCCAGACCCCTGAAACAGCTCCCCCAGGTGATCCAACATTCAAAGCAGTTGAGACAAAGCCTTGCAGACTACTGCCAAGATTTCTTAGGATCCCCATGACAGCGCCCTCTACCAGCAGGAAGTAGTTTGGAAAGAACGATGCCCAAATTCCCAAATGTTGTTTATAAATGTTTGTTTTCATTTAAATGGACTTGGTTATAAATGGCTATAACCACAAACAATCTTTTTAAAGGTAAAAAAGGGAATTATGGTATAGATATGAATACTTTGCTTTGAAATGGATTTTCTTTTATTGATACAATTTAAGGTCAATTTTATGATATGTATTTTTCTCCTCTTGTTTAGGTATTGTGTTTATATAGCTCATTGGAAAATGTAATGTATAATTTAGTACAGATTAGAAAATTACCTATGATAGTCAAAACTTGGAGTTAAGTTAGTTAGGATTTCTAGATATACAAAGATGTATTTGAGGTGAATAGGCATTCTTCAAACCTTCCAAAGACATACAGAATATGGCATTTAAAATGGTTTAGGGATTTTCTTGACAATGAGGCACAACTGCTCCTGGTAACACCACCTGCATCAAAAAGGAAGATGGACATTGAAGAAACTCGTTATGAAGTTTGCTTTAATATGGCCAGACTGGCCATTTGGACAAGGTACTGCTCTTGTCTCTGTTTGACTTTATGTTGTAGAAACTGGACATGCAGGACCCACAAAAAGGTGACTGCTGATGCAAGATGAACATTGCTACAGGATTCCTGCTTCATGGAAGAGGCTGCCAGACAGCCAGATAGTCTACAGGACACAGAGAAAAGTTTCCTGCCTTGTTGAGGAGTCTGGACACACACTATGGCCTATGGGCTGAAGATGGAACATTACAGAAGAACTTCGGGTGACTGACCAGGCAATGAGTTGTCTCTGTCATTTCTAGAGTTTATATATTATCCTTCTGCGGTCTTTGAAGGAGTTGAAGACAGATAGTTATGCTTATAGTTTTCCTTAGTTAGGATTAAAGATAAGTTACATATAGGACTTTAGACTCACAAAGATAGTATAGATGATATTTTCTTTAAGTCTTACAAAATGTTAATGGACTAAATATTGTTAATTGTGATTCTTATTTGATAACTGTTGAATGGTATATTTTGCTATGTTAAGGTTAAACCCCTTCTTTTACTTTAGACAGAAAAGAGGAGATGATGGGAGATGTTTTTCTGTATATATGTTTCTCATACGGGTTAATAAAGCCCTGTGGCCAATAGGAAACAAGATAGGCGGGGCTAGGAGACCAGGAGGAGGAAAGAGGAAGTAGTAGGGAGGGGTCGAGATGTAGCCGGGGAAGGAGCAGGACGCCTGCCGCGCGGCTCCCGATAAGACGACCACGTGGAAATACTTAGATAAGTAGAAATGGGTTAATAATTAAGGCAGAGCTAGCCCATAAACAGTAATGGTAATTGGCCAACAGGATTGTATCAAATACAGAGTCTCTGAGTGTTATTTGGGGCTGACGTGGCTGTGGGCCCAGACCAGCGGCAAACAAGATGGCGCTGGCGGGCGGGTAGGAAAAACCTGCGGTAACATAATCATATCTGACAGACTTTTCTATGAAGCAGGAAATTCTGAAGGGCTGACATACCTTGCCTTGGAAAGTTTTGCAGTTCATTCTTTTATGTCCTGCTTGCCCAGTTTTGACAGCATATTGTCAGAAGTTGAGGCAAGAGCACTTTTTTTTTGCCAAGTGCCTAACCTTGACACAAAGAAAGCAAACATCCTGTGGCATTTCTTCATTGCCCATTATCTTCTCTAAAGTAGATATTGGTGCTGCCAGAAGCAGACATGTCTCATTGTCATAATAAGAAAAGAACCTATGTTATTAAAACATCTTAAATGCCATATTCTGTACATCTCTTAACTGTTTGAAGATGACATGTCTAAAATATATCTGCTTGACCCTGAAAATACATCTAATGTGACTACACCTTTGATTGTAATAGGTGACTAATTGCTAAATTGCATTTCCTTATTATGTTAAATAGTTGGCAATAACTTTAAAGAGCTAAATATTAGCATTGTATTGTTAAATGAGTTGAATATGTGTGATATTTTGAGTGAGATTAGAAATTTATGTACACTGTGTTCCAACAAAAATGTTAAATTTTCACCAATATACATAAATCCATATCAATATAAAATATTTAAGAATAGTACTTGCTTTAAGAATCTACCCTTAAATCCTATTATATCTATATTCCCCTTTTTTCTTTTCAAAGCAAAATCTTAACTCTCTTCTGTTCAAATATTTTCCTGGCCACTAACAACTTTTAACAAACCCCATAAACAATGACAACTATCCATAACCCAAATGAAAGACCCCCATTCACCTATCATAACTATTGGGAATGTGGGTGTCGAGTTCTCATTTACTTATGTATTTATTTATTTCAATTAGAATCAATCATATTCCACACAACAATCCCAGTTTCCTCTCCTTCCCATTCTACCCTGTCCACACTGACCCCCCATCCCACCACCATCTACTCCCCAGGAAGAGTGAGACATTCCATGGGGGTTCTTCAAAATATGTCACATCATTTGGGTGGTCTAGGCTGTATCTAGGCTGAGAGAGTATCTCTGCATGGGGGAATGGGCTCCCAACGAACATTTGTAAACTAGGGATAAATACTGGTTCCACTGCCAGAGGTTCAGGTTTCCTAACTGTCACCCATGTTCAAGGCACCTGATTTGGTCCTATGCTGGTTTTCCAGCTGTCAGACTGGTGTCTGTGAGCATCCATTTTCTCAGGTCAGCTATTTCTGTGTTTTTCCCCACCGTGATCTTGACCTCTTTACTAATCCTATCACTCCTTCCTCTCTATAACTGGATCTAGGAGTTTGGCTCAGTGCTTAGCTGTGGGTCTCTGCTTCTGCTTCCATCAGCTACTGGATGAAGGCTCTATAATGACATTTAAAGTAGTCATCAACCTCATTATACCATACTGAGCCACCTAGTATCTGCTACCATCTCAGTCTTGGACCTGCACACTCCAGAAGAGGTTTTGGCCAGGCCTTCTCATGCCTACCTTTCAATGTTGGAGTCCCCTGACCCACAACCATCCCACCAATGAATCCCCCAGACAGACCTGGAGGCAGATGGTGCCTTCCAGCTTCTGCCACCATTTCAGTCTTGGACCTGTACCCACCAGGAAAAGGTGAGTGTCCAGCCTTCTCCTGTCTACCTTTCCATGTTGGAGTTCCCTGACCTGTGGTCCCCAGACTTCTCCAGCCACTGAAACCCCCAGGGAGACCTAGAGTCAGACTGAAACATCCAGCATCTACCACCATTGGGAGTCTTGGACCTACCTGCACCCACCGGGAGAGAGTCTTGAACCCATACCCACCAGGAGAGGGAGAGACCCCAACTGTACCCACTGGAAGAAGGGATTGTAAGATGACAGTATAAGAACACATTCAACAACAGCAAGACTTATATGATACCACCAGAGTCTAGGGATTCTACACCAGCAAGACCTAAACACTCTAACACAGATAAATCAGAAGAGAATGACCTTAAAAACAACTTTATGAATATGATAAAGACCCTCAAAGAGGAAATGGGTGTCATGATCTTAAATTTACTCCCTGCTGTCTGGGACAATGGCACCTTTAGGGAACCCTGAAAAGAAAAAATTGAGTTAATTGTCAAGTCCTGGGAGAGATAGCTATATCACTTCTTGTCCAATCTCTGCTTAATGGAAAAGTGTAGGTCTTGTCTCAAATCTGGTTAGAGTAGCCTGAAATTGCCACCTTGAAATTGCCCTGAGAAGTCTGCAGTTCTAAGCCATTCTTTAGGTGATGTTTGTCAGGTTATTGGGGTCATCCTTTTGCTGTGGGGCCTCATAATCCTTTTGGAGACTTCAAAATTGCTGTTAGGCATGGTATTTGTTCAGTGCAGAAAACTTAAACATATTAAATGTTATATGCAGAAGATCTCAAAGAGGTTAAAGGACCATACTTTGCTATGTTCACCCAGAGTACAAAAATTTAATTCCTAGTTACCTGATAGAGACTCAAACTCAAAAATCATATACAGGAAGTTAGATGAAGCCTTTTCTAGAATTAGTACTCTATATGACCACTAATATTATGATAAAAAATTTTGTAATATATATGCATACATATATTTCTTATAAATTGAGACAATATTTATACCTCAAGAAAAGCTGTTAAAGAGTCAAAATAAAACCAAAGTATTATGAGATTAGTGGCAGTACAATAGTCCTTCAACTTTTGGTATTCTTCTGTCCATGTCAGGTGGCTCTTATGACAAGAAACAGATTTGAGATTTTACTTTAACAAGCATGCTTGGGTTTAGAGAAGGAGAGAACCATACTGCAACTCCAAAGCCAGGTTTAATTTTTCATTGGATTAGAACTACAAAGACACTATTTGAATTATATGTCTGTAGAGAAAAGCTAAAACAAATATGTGGAAAGAAGTATGAACTTTTTTCCTATTGGAGATGTGATATGCTCACATGTCACATTACTCTTCTGGGGGAGATTCCTTTCACTCCTTTCACATTTGTTCATTTTTTACAAATGTCTCATTTGTCCTGTGGCCTTTAGATTTCTTAGCTGGACACCTTGCTTCTCCTGAAACAACAAAACTAAAACCCTTCTCCAACCCTAATTTTTAGGAGGTTCCATTTTGGCAAGTCATATCTGACCAATTGAAAAGTATTTGTTAGTTTTAAAGTTAGTTTAGATTGAACAGTCATGCTGTTTGATAAACTACAACCTCTTCTAATTAAGAGGTCTCCCTTGATCAAATTGAATATTTATCAATTTCGGTGGTATCCATGGCTTTTCTTCCTTGTGAAAACAAAAGTAAAACCGCTTCCTCAATGTAATACATGTTCTAGTTTCCATTGTTTAGTCAACACATTTTTAAAGTATATAGGATGATTTGCTCATAAGTCCTCTGTCTCTACAACTGGATTCAAAGAGTTCTGTTCAGTGTTTAACTGTGAATCTCTGCTTCTGCTTCCATCAGCTACTGGAAGATGGCTCTATGATGGCATTAAAGGTAGATTCTCCACTATTCCTTAGATTCTTAATTGGGGTCATCCTTGTTGATTCCTTGGAATTTTCCTAGTGTCAGGTTTCTTGTTAAACCCATAAATAGCTCCCTCTATCAAGATATTTCATGCCTTGTTCTCCTTCTTTGTTCTTCCCCAAACTCAACCTTCCTGATCCATGATGATCTCCTCTCCCATTCCCTTTTCCCCTCATATTCCTCCTCCCTCCCCCTACCACTGTGCTCCTAATTTAAAGAGGAGATCTTGTCCCTTTCCCCTTCTTGGGTAGGGCATGTATGTCTCTCTTAGGGTACTCCTAGTTTCATAGCTCCTCTGGGATTGTGGATTATAGGTTGGCTATTTTTCCTCTATGTGTAATATCAACTTAGGAGTGAATATACACTATGTTTGTCTTTGTGTCTGGGTTGCCTCACTCAGGATGGTCTTCTAGATTTTTTCAGGTCCCTTATGTAAACTATCATATCATCTGCAGATAGTGAAAATTTGACTTCTTTTCCATTTTTATCCCCCTGATCTCCTTTTGTTCTCTTATTGCTCCAGCTAGAACTTCAAGTACAATATTGAAAAGATACGTAGAGAGTGGTCAGCCTTGTATTCTTCCTGATTTAAGAGTAATCATATTGAGTTACTATACATTTTGTTTGATGATGGGTATTGGCTTGTTGCATATTGCCTTGATTATGTTTAAATACGCTCTTTTATCCCTGATCTCTCAAACACCTTTATCATGAAGTCATTTTGGATCTAGTAAAAGGCTTTTTCAGTATCTAATATGATGATCATGTGGGGGTTTTTTTGGTTTATTTATATAGTAGATTACATTGAAAGATTTTTCATATGTTGTACAATCTCCACATCTCTGTGACGAATCCTACTTGATCATAGATGATGATTTGCTTCTTTGGTTTTTTTTCCTTTTAGGTTTCTCAAAACAATGTTTCTCTGCAGCTTTGTTTTGAATACTGTCCTGGAACTAGCTCTTGTAGACCAGGTGGTCTCAAACTCACATAGGTCTGCCTGCCTCTGCCTCTGCCTCCTGAGAGCTGGGAATAAAGGTGTGTGCTACTATTTGCATCAATGTTCATGAGGGAGATTGGTCTTTAATTCTCATTTTTACTTGTGTCATTGTGTGGTTTGTGTACCAAGGTAATTATAGTCTGGTAAAAAGAGACTGGCAAAGACCCTTCTGTTTCTATTGTGTGGAACAATTTGAGGAATATTGGTATTAGCTCTTCTTTGAATTGGTGGTAGAATTATACACTGAAACCAGTTGGCCATGGGTGGTTTTTTTTTTTGGGTTGGGAGATTTTGCTGACTGTTTTTTTTTACTAGTGGTTATAAATCAGTTTAAATTGCTTAACTATTTTTTTACTGATTTTTGATTCATTTATTTTAAAATTGTCCATTTAAAAATTTCTTTAAATTTTCCAATTTTGTGGAGTACGGTTTTCAAAGTGTGACCTCAGTGGCCATTACAATGTACCCCTTTTCATTTCTGATTTTGTTAATGTGGATATTCTCTCTGGGTCTTTTGGTAAGTTTTGTCTATCTTATTGTTTTTCTCAAAGAACACCAAGTGCCTACATAAAGAAACTGTAGAATAGGCACAATAGTGACATAACAGCATAACTTAAAGCTATGAAACAAAAAGAAGCTAACTGACCCAGGAGGAGTAGATGCCAGCAAATAATCAAACTGAGGGCTAAAATCCACAAAGTAGAAACAAAGAAAACAATACAAAAAAATCAATGAGAAAAAGAGCTGGTTCCTCATTGTTTCTTGTAACCAAATAGTAAAGTAAATTTTGTATCATCTAATATAAATTTAACAGTTTAGTATGCAAATCTTCTGCATTTGGGAATTAGTAACTATGTAAAGAGGTTCCATAAAAGCAATTAATACAATGAGAATAGCATGTAAATCTTACTTTAGCACGGAATCATAAGGGGTTTGAGCCACTATACTTACATTTTCTGATATTTATCCTGCATTTCCTGATTTATCTGCATCAGTATAGAATAGAGAGTTTCGAGATATTGGAGTTCCCCACACAATGTGAGAAGAATCCAGTTAGATCACTTTATAGATTGAATTCTCTTACTTTTGGGATATTTGTTGTTATTCTCTCACAAAAATTTACTGCAAGGTCTTTGCCAAGGATCACTTTCTGTCAATAATTTGTCAGTTTTATCATAAGTAAATGTTAAGACAATTTCTACTGCATCTATTACTAATAATCGATGAAATCTCACTTTTCCTTTTATAATCAATTAAGAGACTATTTCCTCATAATTTTTTAAATTTTTTACTGTTTATGTGGCACAAAGATCAATTCTAGGATAATATCTTCCCTATGGATGAATATTCCTATAGGAGAAGGCTTAGAGACTAATATAACCCAAAGTGCAATCAGGATTTGGATCCAAACAACCCACACATGCATCCTGTAATTTCTTTTCCACCAAAATAAACTCTCTCTCAATTGGAGAAAAAGATACCTCCAGAAGGACAAGCTACACCTCTGCTGTTTAGAGGAAGAGATGAGTAGACAACAACATAATACCACAACAATATAAGGAGCAATTCGGCACCACTAGAAACAAGAGGTGCTACAACAGCAAGACCTGAACATCCCAACACAGATGAAGCAGAAATTCCATCAAAGAGCTTTTCATCAGTAGCTGATGGACCAGCCCTTCCAGAGTCTACCAGCACCCTACTCTCACCTACAGACTAGAAGAGAAGACAGGAGAGCTATCAGAGTACTGGACCTGCTTGTGCCCACCAGAAGATAATCTTGGTCATGTACCTAGACAGAGAGAGAGAGAGAGAGAGAGAGAGAGAGAGAGAGAGAGAGAGAGAGAGAGAGAGAGAGAATCCCCACCAGTATGCAATGGAAGAAAGGATGGGTAGACAACAGTATAAGAACAACAACACATACTCTGTCCTCCCACAGAAGAAGAAAAGGAAAAGATCTGAGCAAATGGGGAGCTGTGAGGGAGGCAGTGAATGGAGAGAGGGAGTCAGGAAAAAGAGAGGGGGAGAAGAGGAGGGGAGAGGAGAACATGAGGGAGTAGGAAGACTGAATTGGAGGAGAAATAGAGGAGGCTACCTAAAATGTCCTTCCCTGATAATGAGATTGATGACTACCTTATATGACGTCCTAGAGACTTCATCCAATAGCTGGTGGAAGCATAAGTAGACACCCTCATCTAAACACTGAGCTGAATTTCTGGATTCCAGTTGCAGAGAGGGAGAAGTGATGAGCAAAGGGGTCAATACCAGGCTGGAGAAACCCACAGAGACAGCTGACCTGAACAAGGGGGAGCTCATGAACACCTGAGAGATACCTGTACATGGGTCTCAATTAGAAGGCATGGACTGTATATGGGACCTCTGACAGTGGAACCAGGATGTATCCCTGGTGCACAAAAGGACTTTGGGAGAACATTCCCCATGGAGGGATATTCCCTTAGCCTAGAGGCAGGAGGGAGGGCCTAGACCCTACTCCAAATGACTTAACAGATTTTGATGATCCCACCTGGAAAGCTTCACCCTCCCTGGGGAGTGGAAGAGGGATAGGATGGAGGGTTGGGGGAGAATGGGAGAATGAGAGGGAATGGAAACTGGGATCAATATGTAAAATAGGAAAAAAATATATAAAAACACAGTCAACAACAGAATGATCAATATGATACACCCATAGTCTTAAAACTCCACACCAGCAAGACCTGAACTTCCCAGATTAAGCAGACGAGAATGACTCTAAAATCAGCTTCATGAAGATGATAGAGACCTTAAAAGAAGAAATGAAAAAACTCCTTTTAAAAATGGAAGAAAAGACAAACAGAAATGGAAAGAAACAAAATAAACAGTGCAAAGTTTGAAACCTGAAATAGAGACAATTAAAGAAACACAGTTGGAGGGAATGCTGGAAATACAAAAGTTGGGTTAATGATCAGAAACTGCAGATGCAAGCATAACCCACCAAATACAAGAGATGGAAGAGAGAATCTCAGCCATTGAAAATACATTAGGTGAAATAAATTCACAAACCTAAGAAAATCTTAAGTCCAACAAATCTCTAACAAAAAATATTCAAGAAAAATGGGACATTGTAAAAATGCCAAACATAAGCATAATAAGTATAAAAAGGGGTGAAGAAATTCAACTCAAAGGTACAGAAAATATATTCAACAAAATTATAGAAGAAAGCTTTTCCAACCTGAAGAAAAACATGCCTATGGAAATACAAGAAGCATAAAGAACAACAAATAGAGTGGACCACAAAAGACCCCTCTCCACATAATAATCAAAACACCAAACATACAGAATAAAGAAAGAATATTAAGAGCAGCAAAGGAAAAAAGCCAAGTAACATATAAATGATGGGAGATGTTATTCTGTATATGTTTCTCATACTTGTTAATAAAGCACCGTTGGGCCAATGAGATAGCAAGATAGGCAGGGCTAGGAGACAAGGAGGAAAGAGGAAGTAGGTGGGAGGAGTCGACATGGAGCCCAGGGAGAAATGAGGACTCCGCGCTTCTCCCGATAAGACAACCACGTGGAAATACTTAGATAAGTAGAAATGGGTTAATAATTATGGCAGAGCTAGCCCATTAACAATAATGGTAATTGGCCAACAGGATTGTATCAAATACAGAGTCTCTGAGTGTTATTTGGGGCACACGTGGTTGTGGGACCATGGCGACAGAACCAGCGGCAGCCGGCAGGGAAACCTGCTGTAACATATAAAGGCAAACATTTCAGAATTACACCTGACTCCTCCATGGAAACTCTAAAGGCCAGAAGATTCTGGATAGATATTCTACCAACACTAAGAGATCATGCATGCAAGCACAGACTACTATAACCAGCAAAGCTTTCAATCACTATAGATGGAGAAACCAAGATATTCCAAGACAAAACCAGACTTAAGCAATACATATCCACTAATTCAGCCCTACACACATTTATGGAAGAAAAACTCCAAGCCAAGGAACACAACTAAACCCACAAAATCATAGGCAATAGATAATCCCACTTTACCAACAGCTAAAAGAAAAATGGAGGGAAATCCAGACACAATACTACCACCACCAACAAATCTAAAACAAATAAGAATTAACAATCAATGGTCATTAATATCCCTCAGTATGAATGGTCATAACTCGCCTATGAAAAGACACAGGCTAACAGAATGGATGAGAAGACAGAATCCATCCTTCTGCTTCATACAAGAAACACACCTCAACTTCAAAGACAGATATTACCTCAGAGTTAAGGGTGAGGGAAAGATTTTCCAATCAAATGGACCCAAGAAACAAACAGATGTAGCAATCCTAATACCTAAAAAATTAGACTTCAAACTAAAACCAATCAAAAGAGATGAAGAAGGTGACTTCACATTCATCACCAGAGAAATCTATCAGGATGAAGTCCCAATTCTGAACATCTATGCCCCAAATACAAAGGCACCATATTCGTAAAATTAACATTACTAAAACTCAAATCACACATGAAACCTGACACATTCATAGTGGGAGATTTCAACACTACACTCTCAATACTAGACAGGTTAAACAGACAGAAACTTAACAAAGACACAAAGGAACTAACAGAAGTTACGACCCAATTGGGTTTAACAGACATCGATACAACATTCCATCCAAACGCAAAAGAATACACCTTCTTCTTGGTGCCACATTGAACCTTTTCTAAAACCCACCACATACTCAGCAATAAGGCAAACATCAATAGGAACAAAAAAAATTGGAATAACCCCTGTATCCTATTAGATCACCATGCTGTAAAGTTAGAATTTAACAACACAAATTGCAGAAACCTTACAAACTCATGGAAACTGAACAATGCACAATTGCACCATACCTGGGTCAAGGTGAAATAAAGAAAGAAAGTAAAGACTTCATACAATTCAATGATAATGAAGATACAACATACCCAGACTTATGGGAGAGTTTGAAAGAAGTGCGAAGAGGAAAGTTCATAGCACTAAGTGCCCACATAAAGAAACTGAAGAATAGTCACATTAGAGAATTAATAGCACAAATGAAAGCTCTAAAGCAAAAAGAAGCAAACTCACCCCAGAAAAGTAGATGCCAGGAAATAATCAAATTGAGGGCAGAAATGAATAAAATTTAAAAAATACAAAAAAAATTAATGTTAAAAAGAGTTGCTTCTTTGAGAAAATCAACAAGTTAGATAAACCTTTATCCAAATTAACCAAAAGGCAGAGATAAACATGCAAATCAACAAAATCAGAAATGAAAAGGAAGACATACCAACAGACACCGAGGAAATCCAGAGAAACTTTAGGTCATACTTTGAAAACCTGTACTCTACAAAACTCGAAAATTTAATGGAAATGGCCAATTTTCAGGATAGACATTACTTACCAAAATTAAATCAAGAACAGATATGCAATTTAAATGGACCTACCTATAATACCCAAAGAAATAGAAACAAAAGTCTCCCAAACAAGAAAGCCCAGGGCCAGATGGCCTCAGTGCAGAATTCTACCAGAAATTCAAAGAACAGCTAACATTAATACTCAAAATGTTCCATACATTAGAAGCAGAAGGATCATTGCCAAATTCTTTTTACCAGGTAACAATTACCTTAGTACCCAGGCCACACAAAGACACAACTAAGAAATAGAACTACAAACCAATATTTCTCATGAACATTGCTGCAAAAATACTCAATAAAATACTGGTAAATCTAATCCAAGTATACATCACAAAAATCATCCACCATGGCTTCATCCCATGGATGCAAGGATGGTTCAACATAGGAAAATCCATCTATGTAATCCACCTATAAACAAACTGAGAAAGAAAAACCTTATGATCACCTCAATATTTGCTGAAAAAGCCTTTGACAAAATCCAACACCCCTTCATGATTAAGGTCTTGGAGAAATCAGGGATAACAGGAACATACCTAAACATAACAAAAGCAATATACAGTAAACCAATAGCCAACATCAAACTAAATGGAGAAAAACTTAATGCATTTCCTCTAAAATCAGGAACAAGGCAAGGCTGCCCTCTCTCTCCTTATCTCTTCAATATTGTACTTGAAAATCTAGCTAAAGCAAAAGGACAACAAAAGGAGATCAAGGGATACAAATTGGAAAGGAAGAAGTCAAATTGTCACTATTTGCAGATGTTATGATAGTTTACATGAGTGACCCGAAAAACTCTACCAGGGAACTCCTACAGCTGATAAACACCTGCAGCAAACTAGCAGGATACAAGATTAACAAGAACAGAAAAATCAGTAGCCCTGCTATATACAGACAAAAGAAAAAGAGGCTAAGAAAGAAATCAGAGAAACACACCCTTCACAATAGCCACAAACACCATAAAATGTTTTGGGCTAATGTTAACAAAACAAGTGAAACACTTATATAATAAGAAATCTGAGTCTTTAAACAAAGAAATTAAAGAAGATACCAGAAAGTGGAAAGATCTCCCATGCTCTTAGACAGGTAGGATAAATATAGTAAAAATGGCAATCCTGCCAAAAGCAATCTACACATTCAATGCAAACCCCCATCCAAATACCAGCACATTCTTCACAGACCTTGAAAAAACAATACTCAAATATGGAAAAACAACCTTGTATAATAAAGGAACTTCCTGAGGAATCACTCTCCCTGGCTTCAAGCTCTATTATAAAGCTATAGCCCTGAAAACAACTTGCTGCTTGCACCAAAGTAGACAGGTAAACTAATGAAATCTAATTGAAAACGATGATATTAACCCACACACCTATGAACAACTGATTTTTGATGAAGAAGTTAAAATTATACAATGGAAAAAAGAAAGCATCTTCAACAAATAGTGCTGGTATAACTGGATGCTGGCTTGTACAAGACTGCAATAGATATATGTATATTGCCATGCACAAAACTTGAGTCCAAATGAATCAAAGAAATCAACATAAATCCACCTACAGTAAACTTCTTAGAAGACAAAGTGGGAGGAACCCTTGAAAGACTTGGTACAGGAAACTGCAAACTGAAGATACCACCAGTAGCACAGACACTGAGAATAACAATTAATAAATGGGCCTTCCTGAAATTGAAAAGCATTTGTAAGACAAAGGACATAGTCAACAAGACAAAACAGTAGCCTACAGAATGGGAAAAGATATTCACCAACCCCACATCTGACAGAGGGCTGATTTCCAAAACATACAAAGAACTCAAGAAGCTAGTTACCAAAACACCAAATAATCCAATGAAAAAGTGGAGTACAGAACTAAATAGAGAATTCTCAATAGAGGAATCTAAAATGACTGAAAGACACTTAAGAAAGTGCTCAACACCCTTAGCCATCAGGGGAATGCAAATCAAAACAACTCTGAGATATCATCTTACTCCTGTCAGAATGGCTAAAATCAAACACACAAAAGACAGTTTATGCTAGAAAGGATGTGGAGAATGGGGCACACTCCTCCACTGATGGTGGAAGTGCAAACTCATATAGCAAATTTGGAAATCATTATGGCGGTTCCTCAGGAAAATGGAAAACAGTTGACCAAACATCCAGCAATTCCACTGAGAGTGGATGCACATTCATTCAAGAAAATCTGTTCAACTATGTTCATAGCAGCATATTTTGTAATAGCCAGAACCTGGAAGCAACCTGAATGCCCCTCAACTAAAGAGTTGAAGGAGGAAATGTGATACATTTACACAATGGAGTACTATTCAGCATGTGTGGGGGAGGGGGAAGACAATGAAATGTTGAAATTTGCAGGCAAATGGATGGAATTAGAAGAAATCATCCTGAATGAGGTAATCCCGTCACAAAAAGACAAACATGGTATGTACTCACTCACATATGGATTTTAGACATAGAGCAAAGGAAAGCCAACCTACAATCCATACCGCCAGAAAAGCTAAGAAACAAGGAGGACCATAAGAGAGACATACATGGTCCCTGGGAGAAGAGGAAAGGGGCAAGATCTCCTGAGCAAATGGGGAGCATGGTAAGAAGGGGAGAGGAAGTAAAGAGTAGGGGAAAAGAGGAGGGGAGAGGAGGACATGAGGAAGCAGAAAGATTGACTTGGGAAATGAATAGAGGAGAGCAAGAAAAGAGATGCCATAATAGAGGAAGCCATTATAGATTTTAAGAGAAATCTGGCACTAGGGAAATGTGCAGAGATCTATAAGGATGAACCCAACTAACAATCTAAGCAATAGTAGAGGGATGAACTTAAATGCCCTTCCCTGATAATGAGATTGATGATGACCTTATATGCCACCCTAGAGCATCCATTCAGTAGCTGACAGAAGCAGAAGCAGACACCCATAGCTAAACTTTGAGCTGAACTCCTGGAATCCAGTTGCAGAGAGGGAGGAGTGGTGAGCAAATGGGTCAAGACAAGGCTGAAAAAACCCCACAGAAACAGCTGACCTGAACAAGGGGGAGTTCATGGACTCCAGTCTGATAGCTGGGAAACTAGTATAGGACTGATTCAAATTCCCTGAATATGGGTGTTAGTTAGGAGGACCAGGTATTCCATGGGGCCTCTGGTAGTGTGTCTGTATTTATCCCTAGTATAAGAATGGACTTTGGGAGCCCATTCCACATAGAGGGATACTCTTTCAGTCTAGACATACAGGGGAGAGCCTAGGCCCTGCTCCAAATGATATGACAGACTTTGAAGATACACCATGGAAGGCCTCACTCTCCCTGGGGAGCAGAAAGGGGACGGGATGGGGGTTGGGAGGGGGAACAGGGAGGAAGAGAGGGAGAGGGAACTGGAATTGACATGTAAAATAAGCTTGTTTCAAATATAAATTAAAAAAGGGGGAAAAAATAAATATTCAACATCCTTAGCCATCAGGGATTTGGATATCAAAATGACTCTGAGATACCATCTTACACCTGTCAGAATAGCTAAGCTCAAAAACAAAATGAACAACTTATGCTGGTGAGGGTGTGGAGTTAGAGGAATACTCCTCCACTGCTGGTGGGAGTGTACACTTGTATAGCTACTTTGCACATCAGTATAGCAGTTCCTCAGGAAAATGGGAATCAATCTATCTCAAGACCCAGCTGTACTATGCCTGGGCATTTACCCAAAGATGCTCAATCATACTAAATAGGAACTTGCTCAACTATGTTCAAAGTAGTTTTATCTATAAAGGGCAGAAACTGGAAACAACCTAGATGTTCCTCAACCAAAAGATGGATAAGGAAAATGTGGTACATTTACACAATGGATTGTTACTCAGCTATTAAAAACAGTAATATCATGAAATATGCTGGCAAAGTGATGGAACTAGAAAAAAATCACTGCGAGTGAGGTGACTCAAACCTAGAAAGACAAACATGGTATACCTTTACTTGTAAGTGGACATTAGCCATAAAGTAAAGGATAAGAATGCTACAATCCATAATCCAAGAGAAGCTAAGTGACAGGGAAGGCTCAAGTGATGATTCATGAATCTCACCGTGAATGGGAATAGAATTAGACATCTCAGTTTTATGGAGGAAGGGGACTGAAAACAGGAAGGATCAGGTGTGGGGAGGATGGATGGAGAGTACTGTGAGAGAAAACTATAATTGGGGTGAAAGGATCTCAGGAACAAGATAGAAACCCTGTGCAATGGAAAAACCAAGGACTCTATGAGGGTGACCCAAGTGACTCACAGCAATGGAGGGTATGGAACCTGAAAAGGTCATCTCCTGTTACCAGGCAAGATTTCCACTGGCAAGTTTGGGGAACCTATCCAGCCATAAAACCTTCGATCTACAAGAAGGTCTGGGGTAAATGTGACATGGAGATTGTGGTAGTGGCCAACCAAAGACTAGTCCAACTTGAAACTAAGAGAGTGAACCCATCCCTGATACTGCCTGGAGGATCTGGACCCATAGGTGGGATAGCCTAGAGACCTAAAATAAAACTAAATATGACTGGGAAACAAGCCAATGAAATGATGCCTAATGATATTCTGCTATACATTTAGAATGGGGTCTAGTCCAATTGTCATCAGAGGTTTTACCCAGTAACTGATGGGAGCAGATGGAGAGACCCACAGCCAAACATAAATAGAACTTGGGGAATCCTGCTGAAGATGGGGAGGAAAGAGGAGCCATAGGAGTCAAGGACACAAATAAATAATAAATAAATAAATATCCACAGAATAACCAAGGTTATTAATAACTAACTAGGGTTCATAGAGGCTCAAAGAGACTCAATCAACAACTCGGGGGCCTGCATGGGACTGACATAGGCACTTTGCATATATATTAGAGCTGAGAAACTTGGTCTTCTTGTGGGACTCTTAACAGCAGAAGCAGTAGCTGTCTCTGCTCTGCTGTCTGATTTTAGTACCCTTCCCTCCTACCAGATTGCCTTGTCCAGCCTTAATAGGAGAGGAGGTACCTAGTTGACACTCAACTTGCTATGCCAGTGTTGGCTAATAGCCACTGGAACCTGCCATTTTTCTCAAGGGAAATAGAGGGGGAGTGGATCAGGGTAATGGGGGAGAGACAAAACTAACAGAAAGAAAGGAGCCCAAGAAAAGGCACAAGAATATGACTGACCCCGTTATACACTCAGAAGTCCCATAAAAACACTAAAGTATATGCAGTCACATATATTCAGGGGGCCTAGGGAAGACTTGTGTAGACTCGTGTAGGCAGTTTTCGTGTCTGCGAATTTACATGAGCTTTAAACAGGAAAATATTTTCTGAACAAAACATGGGACAGACACTCATGGAACTAAGAAGCTTCTGCACAGCAAAGGGCATTGTCATTCAGACGAAGTGGCATCCTACAGAATGGGAAAGAATTTCCCCAACTACACATCCAATAGAGGGCCACTATTCAAAATACATTAGGGAGTTTGAAAAGTAGATGTCAAGAAAACAAATGACCCAATCTAAAAATAGGGCACATTTCTGAACTGAGAATTCTCAATAGGGGAAAGTCAAATGGCTGAGAAACACTAAATAAATGTTCAACATCATTAGCTATAAAGGAAATACAAATCAAAGATATTTTAACATTCCATATTTGTCCTGTCGGAATGGTTAGGATCAATTAAGCAAGTGACAGTTCATGTTGGTAAGGACGTGGAGAAAGGGAACACTCCTCCATCACTTGTTGGAATGTGAAATTGTTTCTTGTTTCATTAAATAATAATTTGCATTAATTGTTTGACAATTTTATACAACTTATTTTGGTAACATTCACCATCTGTTTCTTTATGTGTAATGTCTGGCTGTGGGTCTCTGTTCCCATCTGCTGCAGGAGAAATCTTCTCTGATGATGACTGAGCAGAGCACTTACCTATGAGTGTAGCAGAATATCATTAGGAGTCATTTTATTGTTACCTACTTTTTTTAAACAGTAGTATTTGTTTTTATCCTAGGTCTCTGGGCTACCTAGCCTCAGATTCTTAGTTATACAAGAAGTGTCAGTATGGGTTCAGTCTCATGGAGTGGGTCTTAAGTCAAATCAGACACTGGTTGGTTACGCCCAGAAGCTTTTTGTCACCATTGCCCTAGCATATTTTGCAGATAGGACAGATTGTAGATTAAAGGCTTCATGGCTGGGTTGGTGTTTACATTAATATTTTGGTAACCTGCAGAGTCCCTTCCTGCACTGAAGACACCAGGACTTTGGGGTGAAGGTTCTATGAAGGTACCAACTTGACCTCTCATATCTAATGAGTTCTTTGAGTGTTGTCTTCAACATCTAATTGAGTTGTTTGCCAAAGGAGTCCCATGAGAATCCCCAAACAATCTAGGCTGTTGCCAAGACTACAAGTTTCTCTCTAGAAAATGAAAGGAAGGCCCCATTGCTGAAGACAACACTTGCAGAACTCATTGAACACAGAGAAGTCAAGTTGGCACCTAAATAGAGCCTTCACCCCTAAATTCTAGAGTTTTTGACACAAAAAGCTACTCTGCATGTTCCCAAAAGGGTAATGTAAACACCAAGTAATCCACAAACTCTTTCTGACATGCCTTCAAGGTATGCTGGTGGGAGTAACCAACCAATATCTAGTTTGAATTAAGGCCCACTCCATGACCTGGAACCTATACATGACATTGTTTGGGTGACCAACAATCAGAGACCAAATAGTTCAGGGACCTAGGGAAAAGGCAAGTTCTAATGTTCTAAAAAATGTAAGCAATGAAGTGATTCTTAATGACCTTCTGTCATAAACATAAATCAGTACCTTGTTCAGCCATCATCAAAGAAGCTCCCTCCTGCAGCAGATGGAAAGGAATATAGTGGGGCATAGCTAGACACTGCAGAGAGTAAGAGATCTTGGAACACTCCTAATAGGATGTCTCCATCAATTCCCTCTCCTCAATACTCGGGGAACCCTGTAGAAGAGGAGGCAGAAGGAATATAAGCAACAGAGGGGATGCAGGACACCAGGAGAGCAAGGCCCTCTAAATCAATGGAGCAAAGCTCATATGAACTCTCAGAGACTGAAGCAGTCTTCATGGGTTTACATGGTTCTGCCCCAGGTACTTACAATGTGGCTTCCACTGTTGGGTTTTTATGGGATTCCTGAATGTGTGAAGTAGTAGTGGTCTCTGATTCTTGAGCCCTCTCTTGGACTTTTTCCTTCTGATTGTTTTAACTAACTGTGATATGACAGTTTTGTTTTATCCTCTTGTATTTTAATTTGTTATGATTCATTGTTATATCTTAGAATCTTCTACTTGAATTCTAATGAAAGACAGAAAGGAGTGGATTTGGGAGTGGATTTGGATGAGACAGAGGTGGGGTGAAACTGGGTGAATAGAGGGAGAGGAAACCATAATCCAATATAGTGTGCCAGAAAAAAATATCCAATTTCAAAAAGAAAAAAGAACATTCAAGTGTAATTCTGATAGGTCTGCTCTGTATGTTACTTGGTCTTTTCCCTTACAACTTTTAATATTCTTTCTTTCTTCTGTATGCTTAGTGCTTTGATATGTTATATGTGGTTCCTTTTCTGGCCCTCTCCATTTGATATGCTGCATCTTATCCATTACTTGTTAGGTTTCTCTTTCCTTAGATTTGGAAAATTTACTTCCATGGTTTTATTAATATTTTCTGTCCTTGTGACCTAGGTATCTTCTCCTTTAACTATACCAATTGTTTGCAGAATTGGTCTTCTCATAGCTCCAGATTTACTGGGTGTTTTGTTTTTGTATTTTCCTTTCTTTTTCTCTCTTTCCCTTCCTTCCTTCCTTCCTTTCCTTTTTTCTCTTCCCTCCTTTTTTCTATCTCTATTTTCAGACACGATTTCACTGTGTAATGGCTGTCCAGATATTCAATCAGTAGACCAGGATGTCCTCGAACTGAGAAAGACATGCTTGCATCTGCCTCCCATAAACTGGGATAATAGGAGTCCCCACCAGCACCCAATGAATTTTCATTAAAAAAAATTTAATCCTTTCTCTATGCAAACTCTCCCTTTCTTCTGCCTTGTCTTCAAAATGAAAAATTCTCCCTTCTTTGACTTAAAAAAATCTATTATTTTTTTATTATATATGCTATATCATTACCAAGTGCTAATGATTTTTCCTCTAGAGTATGCTATTTTTTTATTATACCTGCATTGATGTTTTGGAACACATGTGCCTGTGTGAGGTTCCGTGGAACTGGAGTTACAGACAATTGTGGGTTGCCATGTGGATGCTGGGGAGTTGAACCCAGGTCCTACATAAGATAAGGTAGACCTCCTTATGGCTAAGTCATCTGTTTTGTGTGTCTTTGTTGGTTATTAACTTGTTTTGACATACCAGCTTCAGTTGATACACCCTGCTCTCCTTCCTGTTCATGCACTAAACTGTACATTTCCCCCTGCACAATGGATCTATATGTCTAGATCAAAAATTTCCATTTTTTCACAACAAATCTTCCAAGCAAAATTCTAGCATATACCATTACTCTCCTTGTTTGTGGTAGTGAAATAAATGTTCTAGGAGTGATGGATTGATTCTCACTGGATTTAAGTCCTACTTAATTATGTGAGACCCAAACACAACACTGTTAAAATGCCTAAGAATCTGATAATAATTAGATTCTACATCTACAGAAAAAAAGGTGGCTACTACTGTTCTGGTAAAGGACCATAGCTATAGGTATAAATTGACTCCTTATGACATACTACTATACCCATACATAGAGCAGGGCCTCCCTCAACACACTTTGGAGAAGCTTTTCCTTGCAACATATGAGCATTAGCATACAGAACTCTGAATGGACAATGTGCAGAGAGTGAGACACTTTGGAGCACTCTGTCCAAAATGTGATGTCTTTATCAAAAGCCTTTTCTCAAGGTTTGGGGATGTATGTAGAAGAGGAGGAAAAAATATTGCAAGGGTCAGAGGTGAAGGTTACTCAAAGGAAAAATTGTCTTTTGGACAATACAGGACCAATACACATGTGAATTCACCAAGAGTGTGGCAGCATGCACAAGAAATTCATAGGTTCAAGCCAGACTGGATCCCAACACAGAGAAAGGGAAATAGACACAGGGTCTCACCATACCATGTAGCTGTTTGCAATTGATATCTGCTGGAGAAGGGAAAACTAGTTTTGTACAATGGAATGTTACCAGGTACATCAACTACACTCCAGGGCATGCCCCATGCTTCAGATTATTTGACCAGGATAAACAAACCTGAGAGAAGTTGGGGGAAGAGTAAAAATATAGTCAAGATACATTGCATAGACAAATACACCAAACAGGAAAAAGAAACAAACAAAACAACCCTAAACCTAATGCAGTAATATACAAGGGCAAGAATGCAAAACAAATCATGAAAAGACAAATAAAATGTTAGAATATAGTGAGGCCGTGGGCACTAAAGAGGAGCTCACTACTGCCACTCCCTAGACACTTTCTAAGTGCATTCTAAATACTTATATTTAAGTATTAAATATAATACTTAAGCATATTAAGTCTCAACTTCTTAAAAGGAGCTTACTTTTGCAGCTGAGCAAGACTATTACAGAAATGGTCAAATTGCTGAGAATAGCTCACTGTGGAGGGCCCATCCCCAATGAAAACATCTACAACACAATCCCTATATGAAAGGCTTAGGGAATATATCAAAATATGAGACAGGAAGATTGTAAGCTCCAGAGGACAATGATATCTGCAATGAAATGGTGTGTTCTTTATGTAGTGGGCAAGCTGTGCCAATAAAATCAAAACTTATGGTCACATAAATAAGAAACCCAAAATGATAAATTAGCCAATGTGAATGGTGGATATAACTTACTAGACTCCATACCTAAAAAAAAAAATAGACAAAAAAAGAAAACACACACACACACACTTCCACCAGACCTAGGTCTCCTTCAGTGTTCCAGTCAAAAGAATGAAACAGAAGCAGTTTTGAAACAGCATCAAAGAAAGAATGAAGAAGAAAAAACCCAAGGAATGGAAAAATGGTAGCTTGCTCATGTGAATAGCAGCATGGGGAGTGCAGAACCATCGCTACGGGCTTGCCCTTGACCTTGCCTAGGAGCATCTCTCCCCAGAATGTCCCAGAAAAGATGTCAAAACTACTAAGGAACAGAATACAACATTTCTGGGGTATGTTTGAGTCTCTCCATGTGATGATGTTATTTTCACCATGTTGGACATTGTTAGTCCTCTTGACCATTCTCCCAAAAAGATTTCACCCCAGGGATTGGTTGGTGATGTTATTATATTCATGATCCTGTAGGCTCTGAACTTAACTTCCTCAAAGGAGGGTGTCAAGGCCAGAGCTATTCTGTCCATTCTTGAAGGAGCCTTTTAAATATTCTTTTGCCTTTCTGTTGCCAATTCACGTTGTCATTTTCTATTTTCTGTGTTATTTCTTGCATAGGAGGGGGCTGGGTCGTACATGGGTTGAGTGTCAAGTTACTGAAGGCTAGTGTCAGCCTTTCTAAAGAGAGTGAATGAGAAGATGCTTCTGTCCTGGTCCCCACAGACATCATGGACGTGTTTCCCACATACTTCTGGCAGGAGTGACATTCACATCTGAACATCTCCTGATCTGCATCTCCTGGGGAAGACTGTTTTCTTATCCTGTCCCTTTGGTGAGGTAACAGAAACCTGACACGCTTCTTTTTCTTGATTTCAGCTAGCTTTGCTTTCTTTTGAAGTAACCTTGAACTTTCAGGCTTCTGCTCTTCTTCCATCCTTTCAAAGAAAAAAATGCACATATTAGAAACACAAAGGTCAATTAAAAACAGGTCAGGCTGCACACACTCCTAGAGTATCTACAAATACGCACAGAAACACATCTCAGGAGGAGGCCCTGATGGCAAAGGAACTCTTAGTTTCTAACTGGTTTGTGAAGCAATTTTTTTGTTTTGTTTTGTTTTGTTTATGGGTACTGAAAAATCAAGAAGCAATTGGAGTGCTCTTTGCATCTGGAATATTGGTTTTTAGCCCAATTATCCTCATACTTATTTGTGTGTGGCACCAGGAGCCCAGGACAGAATTCCTTCAAATGGAGCACACAGATCACTACTTCTTAATGTAAGATGCTGATGTCTTCTGAAGCGATGCTTCATAAAGAACATGCTCTTTATCCTTTCCTTTATGCTCTCACTCCCTTAAATAAAAGGGATTAAGTGCTCTCCTGTCTCAGAAGACATCTTTGAGGTTCCAGGATCTACAAACTCAGTGCATTCTAAAGTACCAATTACTACCCTAAGAACAGTGCTACAGTTGCAGTCCTACTTGCTTGGGCAGGAGAACAAAACAGACCAAAGAGACCTCCCTAATCCAACTCCAAAAGGCCCTTCTCTCCACCCCCTACAGAAACACGAATCAGAGAGGAATAAATGTAGGAGATTCCTGGGCATGATATGTGAGTTCTCTGTAAGCAGCAGCTGAGGCCATACTTGCTTAACTCACATCCCTTGCTAAAACAAGTGGAATACCAGAAAAAAGTAAAGTGAACCAAAGAGAAAAGTACTGTGCACAGATCAAGGCTGACCAACAATTTTCCAGGACTTCCGTCTTTTAGCAACACAGGTCAGATCCTGGAGAGCAACAGAATGCCTTGGTGAGAGCAGCAACAAAGGCACAGGTCATGATCCACATCCTAGAACTCAATCCATGCAGCTAGTAGCTACAATATTTCTGGAGAGAGAACTGGGTGAGAGGATGGACAGTGTGGAATGTCTTCAACTCATGCATGTGCTATAACAGTTTAGATATGTATAATTCCTAGCCATGAATGAATTTTGGGGACATGTTTGGGATCTAGGTGTGAAAGTGTGGATGCACAGTAGAAAAGCTGAGAACATATTTGCAGAGAAAAATTTGGCTTCTAGCAAGATTTTTTTACATCTCTGAACTTGTATACCATCTGTGCTAAAGGCTAATACAACCTACCATTCCTGGCTAGAGTACCTATGAGTACAGGGGTTGTTCACTAAAGAAATTTATTGAGGAGAGCAGTTCCCCTTTGAAACCAAGGAAATAACTGGCCTATAATGTAAAGATTTGTGGTCAAAGGTACTTAAGTTACACACTCCAACACACACATACACACACACACACACACTCACACAGAGAGAGAGGGGGGAAGGGCAGGAAAAATGAAATATAGAATGTGGTTGAACAAATTAGATAGGCTTCCCAACAGGATAGGCAAATCAGTCTGACCATTATAGATATAGTTATGGAGGCATGTCAAAACATTTACAACAAAACTTCTACATATTCGAGCCATAAGACTCATAGCTCTAATTCATGGGAATCAAAAGCCTCTTACAACAGAGAACCCTGAGTAGCCATTGTACTAAGAGAACCCAAATCATGGATTCAGCCTAGGTGCCAGTCAGCAGACAAATTACTAAGGGAAATGTGGTCCCTGGAGAAGGCAGTTTCATTGACTGCAATGAAGGAAGAAACTACAGTGTTTGAGGGAAGACACTGGATCTTGTGTGAAATAAACCAGGTTTGGAAAGACAAATATCACAGATCTTCTCACTCAAAAGCCTTACAAATCAAAAGGAAAGCTAAAATCCAATAAAAAGGGACATGAATTACATGAAAGAACACTGGAGCTGTAGGAAGGGAATGGGAAAGGGGAGGAGAAGTTAGACAAAGAGTAGTAATAGTGGTGAATAAAGCCAAATTATATCACGCGTGTATATGAACTATAAAATGAGAGCTTCCCTTTGTATGATTAATAGACACTACTAGAGACTGAAAAAGACAAAGCCGCTTTTGATGGGTGACTGGGCACTCAGTCCTCCAAGTGTGCTTTCAGGTTATCAAATGTAGCAAGTGATGTTTGACTCCTCAATAAAATGGAGGATGACAACAATAAGCTCTAACTCCTTTGACTCCTAGCACCTAGAACATGCTGCTTGGAGGACCATTGGCTGCCTTTGCTCACTTATCCTCTGCTCCCAGACTGGAGAAAAGCATTTGGTCACCTCTCAGAGACTGACCAGATTTCCAGATCCCACATAGAGTCTCTCCTTATATCCTACCGTTTCTGCCTCTGGTTGTAACTGCTTCTAGAGTTAGCTGTCTTCCCAACAAGTCCATGTCTTCCCCTGCCTAACACAGTGTTTGAGTGCCATGCTACAGCCTAGGAAACTCTCCCAATTCTCCTGTACTCATCCCTCCTGTTCTTACCCTTCCTCCAGACACCCCTACACCCTCTCAGTCTACAAACATATGCACCTGTAGGACCTTCTCAGGGAGGATGGCTCTGAACACTCCATTAAAAAGTACAGAGCTGGGCCTTGAGGTGCACAACTTTAAACTCAGCACTCAGAGGCAGAGTCAAGTGGAACTCTGAGTTCATGACTAGTCTACTCTGTAGAGTGAGATCCAGGAGAGCCAGGGCTTTGTAGATTAAAAAACAACAACAAAAACAACAAAAAGAAGCCAAAACAAACAAAAAACATGCCTCAAAACCAAAAGAAAACAAAAGCATGGCAACAACCATAGTGTATGCCCTGGCATGATCATCCTAAGGCTGCCCTATTAACCGACACACATAGCTTGGGTACAAAAACAACTTACAGTTTAGATTTAGAATCCACTCAAAAGAGAAAAACCATGCCTGATACTGGCAATCTAGCTAAGTATCCATAGCCTGATGAAGTCATGAATCCTGGAGATTCCACAACTCCCTAAACCAGCATAAACCCCAACTACATTCTCAAAAAGTTTCCGCATAGTCACAGATAAGTATGCTCCTTGGCAATCACTGCGGAAACTTCACTTTGCAACAAGCAGAGATCAATACAGAAAAACACAACCAATCAAAATGCAGAGTTGTGAAGAAGATCTGAACAGATACATCTACCACAAAATTCCTGCAGCTGAGGCAGGAATGAAATGGGATGGTGTAAGACTGTAAGAGCCAGAAGAACAGTTTCTGTGAGACTGTGTCTCCTGTGAAAGTCAGAAGCTAAACTCATAAAGTCTCACCTACATGACTGCACAAATATGAGATGAACAAGGATGACCCCAAAAGGCATGCTAACATGGACAGGGTTGTGCAGTGGAGGGAACAGATGGGGATCATAAAGTCTTAAAGAAGTACAGACAACTAAGGAATGCTGAAATCAAGAAGTAAAAGCCTTCCCCAAAAAGATCCATACCCATCATTATCTAATAACAAATGTTCAGCCTTGAAAATATAAACCTACAAGTAACATTATAGAGACAGAACAGGATATGTTTACGCATTTAGGAATGTATACATACTATGGATACAGCCATAGATCACAGAAAAGGAGACAATGAATTTCAAAGAGAACAAAGGAGCAGTATGTGGTAGGTTTTAGAGGGAAGCAAGGGAAGAGTAAATGCTGCAATATTCACCTAAAACAAGAACAACAAAAACCTTAAGTGCATACCCACCAATTACCACTGTCAACCCAAACCAATTTCACCTCCCAACTCCACCAACATTTGCTTTCCTAACAGCAAAACTCTGCCTCATACTACACTGCAAAGAACAGCATGTTGATTCTTTAACTTCAGTGTTGACCTCTGTAGACCACAGTATCACATAAACTCCACAAGGGCAGACATATTCACAGCACCTGTACCATGTCTAGTTTCTAGGCTGCTTCTTCCCATTTGTCCAGCTCCTAGGGCACTTCCTGTCACATAGTAGGCCCTCAGTAAATGTGCCTGGATACAAGAAGTGTCTGGCATGGGGAGAGGCCTCCCTAAATTGCAGCATTTGTTCCTGTTGCTCTCCATCCCTGTCGGGTGATGCTGGAGAGCAGAGAGTCAATGAGATCACAGAACAGTCTGATGGAACACAGAGGGAAAGCAGGGCTTTGCTGGGGTCACCACTACCCATGTAGTTGTGTAGATGGCAGCCCTGGAAGTTGTTCTCCACTGAGTAGGTGTCTCTCACTCTCCAGAGACATGCCCACTCAGAGCCCTTCTTCTCTTTTAGTGAACACTGACAGACACCTTTGCTCCTTGTCCTACTCTGTTTGTTTACATTCTTCAACACTTCTGGGTATCTCATTAAGGAGCACTCTTGCCACATGAGGATGGCATGCTTCCTCCATATCATGGGTGCTACATTGCCCTATATCTGCTTGGAGTGAACCTGAATGCTCTGCAGACTATCACTACAGGTCCTTACCAGTCCTACCTACCCTCCACCATAAACTGGAAATCCATGGCTCCTGTAAACCTGTACACAGAATCCTAAGTCATGGTGGGGAGTTAATCAAATGTTTAAAGGTCCCACACACTAGATAATGATGCCTTCTCTATTTTCCCATTTATCCATGGCATCTACTGGACTTGGTTTAAACACTTGTCTTCCAGAATCAGAGACACACAGACAAACAATTAGATATATGCAGAGCCCAAATTAGAGATCTACATCTGTTCCTCCCCTGGGAGCTCATGGAGCTCCCTAGGAATAGGGAGAGGAAGAACTGTGGGAGCCACCAGGTTAAAGGACACCAGGAGAACAGGGCCCACAAAATCTACTGATCAGGACTCATGGGGGATCACAGACACTGAAGAAACAATCACAGAGCCTGCATGATTCTGTACTAGGTTCTCTCCTCTTCACGAATGTCGTGATGGTTAGCTCACTGCTCTTATGGGACTCATACCAGTGTAAGTAATCATGACCCTGATGCTTTTAGAGCCCTTGGGTCACTTCCCTCCTACTGTTTGGCCTTGTCCAGCTCTGATATGTGGGTCTCTGCCTAGTCTTATTGCAAATTGTTATGCCGTGTTCTGATGGCATCTCCAGGAGCCTGCTCTTTTCTGAAGGGAAGCAGAGGAATGCATCTGGGGAGACAGGACTTGAAAGAGGGAGGAGTGGAGGGGAGGAATTAGTGCTCTGCTGTGGTGGGGTTTCTAGTATGAGAGATGAATAATATAATTAAGAAAAAAGAAAAATGTGTGTGTGTGTGTGTGTGTTTACTGCTTGCCAACCCTATGTAAATTTCTTATTTTGCCTTCTTATTGTCTTCATCACAAATGATTGGGAGATGAAGCCAAGGAAACCTGGGAACACCAGATTGTTGGGACAAATCACTAGGATTACTGGTCACATTGCACAGGAGTCTGGTTATGCAAAGTGAGGCGCTCACTAGATATTCTGTACAAGCTGGGTTAAATAGCCAGTGTAGGAATGCAAACACTTGCTTTGTAAATCCTCTGCTAACACCTCAAGCATTCCAGGACAAGGGTTCTTTGATTGCTTACATCCAGGACAATAGGACGTTTGCAACCCAATTGGTTTTCCATCAATGGTATGTCAATCTGCCACCAAAGCTGGGGCTACAGGTGACTGAAATTTATTATGTCATCATCTTCAAAGTTGAGAAAGCCAGATTGGGTTGGCCCTATGTCCTATTTTGGGGCTGAGAGGCCTCAGTCAAGATGTCCCGAGTATTGATCTCAGAACTAGAGATCCTGAAAGAGCTGCCTGGTCCAATCGCTCTCTGTTTGCTGTGGGTGTTTAGCGCCTTCCACACATGTGTCCTTGTACCCTGAGCTTAGTCATGTGCTGTAGAGAGGCTTACCCTGTTTCCTCCTATCTCTGCCTTCAGCATCCTCCTGCAGCCCACTATGGAGAAAAAGCTCTCTCTCTCTCTCTCTCTCTCTCTCTCTCTCTCTCTCTCTCTCTCTCTCTCTCGCTCTCTCTCTCTCTCTCTCTCTCTCTCTCTCTCTTCTCTCTCTCTCTCTCTCTCTCTCTCTTCTCTCTCTCTCTCTCTTCTCTCTTCTCTCTCCTCTCTCCTCTCTCTCTCTCTCTCTCTCTCTCTCTCTTCTCTCTCTCTCTCTCTCTCTCTCTCTCTCTCTCTCTCTCTCTCTCTCTCTCTCTCTCTCTCTCTCTCTCTCTCTGCCTAGTTCCTGTTAGCTATTGCTTCTGTGGTCTAACAGAAGCAGGAAAGAGCTGCTGGTAGAACTTCCAGGATGGGTTCATGGAGCATTCCCTTACTCTGTGCAAACAAACTCTGGAGTTCTTGAACCTTTCTGTTACTTAAGTGACCCATGTTACATAACTAAGGGTCTTACATCTTACAGGTAAGCAATAGTCAATGAGACAATGGTTGTTATCCTGACCTCAAAGTCTACCACCAAAATGACACACTTCATCTAGCAAGGCCACACCTACTCCAACTAAGCCACACCTCATAATATTCCACTACCTATGAGATTTTATGTCCCCAAACATACAAATTACTGCAAATGTAAACATGGCCCCAGATGACAGCCCAGACCACCAGGAATCCACACGGCCCTTGTTGCAACTAGAGCCACAGTCATCAACACACATCCTGGCTGCAGTAGGGCCACAGACCCGGACACAGCTCCCAGCTGCAGCAATGAACCACATGTCATCATAGCATCAGAGAGCATTACACACCATTTAGATCTGTAGGACCCAGATGCACCAATATGTTCCCAGGTGGCATATCAAAATCCAGGCAACCATATTGGCTTCACTTGCAACAGGATCAACAAATATTAACTCAGACCCTGCCTATTATAGGACTATAGATCCACACATGGTTCTCAGTAGCAGCTCAGGCCTTGAACACATAATGGTCCCAGCTGGCAGCATAGTCCAATAAGCTCAGCATGGTTCTGGCAACAGCATGGCTCTTAGACACTTAGATGGACACTGATAGCATCCCAGACACTTAGCATCCTTGCAGCCTTTGGTGGAAACATGGCTCATCCATGGCCACACAGACTCTTGTTGTGATAGGTTCATGGACCCAGAGATGCCTTTTTGCAAGAACCTGGGCCTAGATGTCATAGAGGCCCTGAGAGGCAAGGCCTCCCACATATATCTACTCCTTCCCAAATTTGTTTCTGTTCTCCCTTGATGGACAGTACATGTACCATTAAGCTTCTTTCTCTACCATTTTATGACAATGTACTTGTTCATCATATTGGGACTCATCTACTTAGTGCCAGGTGAGGCTTGGATGTCTTGCTGCCAGCCCAGTTCTTGAGGTAGACTGTGGGTGGCTTGTGTATATCTGAGCCATGTGGTATATCATGAGCTCTGGATGTCTCCTGCCATGCCAGGAACTGAGGAGCCAGTCTGGCTTGTCAGTGCCATGTGCCTGTCTGAGCATAGTGTGGTCACATGGGCCCTGGATATCTTCCTGCCAGCCCAGGTCTTGATGACCCCAAATAGCCATTGTATGCCTTGTGGCAATCTGAGTTGAGTGGCATCACACAGGCCCTGGATTCTCTATGCATCTTAAGTGGTTTCTTTGGTATATAATTGTTGCAGTCCTGGTCATCTTTTGGGGCAACATTTTTGCTTTGTTTCCATTTATTTTATTTCATTTTTTGAGAGTCTCAATTTCTGACTATGGCTGCCATGAAATTCACTATATAGAATACATAAACCAAGAACCCACACTGCAGTGCCTGCTTTTACAACCTGCTACATAGGATGGGCTATCATATTCTGTCAATGGTTTAAAAAAAAAATAAACTTGTAGGGGGGTAATGGATGTTGTAAAACATATGGCCGAAACCTTGAAAATGGATTCTCATTTGACACTCATTCAAGTCTACTTGGCTCTGAATGCCATAAAACCAGTGGAGGTACAGTTTCTCAAACAAGAATAGAACCAAATGTTCTGTATAGGTGTTTAGATCATTATATCATAGCCATGAACTTAGGAAAAGGATACACCTCCACACTTGGGAAGCCTGGGAGTGCTTGTTGAACAAAGATCACATATGTACCTAATCTCTTGAACCACCAATTCCCACCTAACCAGATCATAGGAGACCAATCACCTTTTCCTGTTCCTGGTCACAGTCTATACTGTCTGGACATCAGATGTTGTACAATGGAGAACAGCTTTGCAATGAGACAGGCAGCGGGACTCCGAGATGAAGGCCTAGAGATGGTACAAATAATGTGGGCACTCCTTGCATAGGTCTCTCAGAAGCTGGGGTTGGATAGCCCCAGAGCCACCATACAGATGCAGGATGCTTTCTCAGGAAGATTGGCTCTTTCCCTGTAAGGACACCATAAGGTAAGTTGGGGGAAGGAGACAGGAGTAGGTCTAACTTGTGATCATATTCTTACCTTGAAGTTTCAGCTGGATTTCTTTTTTCTTTTCATGTGAAATGAAGTGTCACAATCTGATTGAGGGCCCTGAGACCATCAGCCCCCACCACATACCCAGCCCCAGGGGACAGTGTGGCAGCACTGGAGGGGACCTGCCAGAGGCTCTGCAGCCTTGCTGGGACTCATTGTGACCAAAGAAGCACTTGCAAGGTGCTGAGAGTGAACAAACAGTACAGGGAGGGAAAACTGGTCCTAGCCCCTGTCCTCAGGGTGGTGATGTAGGGGATGTGGTGTCCATGGTTAGGTGGATTGAACAGGAGTGAGAACCAGTGTGTCACAGGCTGGAATGGCCTTTCTGTTAGAGTCCACCACAGACCACTAATTTCCATTTCTTTGTTTATGTCTTTATCTAAGTGGAGCACACTGAAACTGCCTGGTGTGCCTTACATGAAGGACCAAGCAGAGGCAAGCAGCAGCTTGCAGCCCAAGGAACAGTGTGTGTCAATGTGAACACCCATGGTGTTGAACTTGTATATTTATCAGGGTTTGAGTGTTAGGGGTTTTGTGTAGCTCACTCTGGCCCCAAATACCTTTCTGACCAGGTTGATCCTGAGGTTCTGATGCAGCAGCCTCCTCATCCCAAGACCACCTTTAGAAGCCCATGCCAGCACACCTGTTTTATGTGAGGCATGGGACCACTCCAAAGACTTCCTGCATCATAGAAATCTCTATCCAATGAAATGCAGTCCCGGCTCCTAAAAGGGTTTGTAGAACACACATAATGGGTTTCTTCACAGCAGTGCACATATGAATACCATTGGAATTAGCCTATACTCTCCTGCTCCATAGTCCTCACTCACCTCTACCCCCTGCCTGTCTGCTTAGCCCCTTCTCTGAACAGCCAATCACTGTCTACAAAGGTCAACATTGACATTCATTAAATGATATTAATTACACTTTTTGGTCACATTTTTTTACCCATCACTCTCTTAGACATTGTGAAACGGAGGAGGCACAGAGGACTTTGGCTTGTTCTGCACAGTGAAGGATTTCACAGGTCCTGGAACCTCAAAGTCAACCTAGGCACTTTGGGTCTCCAGTGCTGTGCTGTGTTGCCATCTAGTGATGACTCTCAGCCCCACACCTGCACCTCCATCTTGGTGATGGTCCTCAGTTTCCAGTCTCCTCCCAGACACTCATACTGGATAGTCCAAGGGATGGCTGGACACTCTGTGCACCAACTTGAACTCACACTTTCAAACAATTGTGAACTTATGTCTGGTCTAGTCTAGGTAGTCAATGAAAGGCTCCACCATGCACTGGTTTTACCCACTGCCTCACAATCCTGCACTGCTCCCACAGACACTAAGGCATCAAGACTGTCTAGATGACCTACTGATCCCTCTTTCACCAGCTCTTAGTCCTCTTCCCCTGCCTCATTCATAGACTTGTAGGAAGTGACACAACCACACACAGAGGGTGCCTGTGATACACAGAAGTTTTCTCAGGCTGTCATGTCATTGCTACTTGTACATAGTGTGTATAAGCATGTGTGGTGAGCAGGTGTGAATGGGTATAAATACATATGAAGGTATTATTCTCCAATAGCCTAAGGGCAGGCAGCCTGGAATCCTGAGCAAGCAGCATTGTAGGAGACAGGAAAACAATTCCAGGTTCTCACCTTACACAAAGATATTCAAACCTGGAGGAAGGATAAAGGGGAAGGAAGGATGTTACACCTTTTACGGAGTGGACTCCTAGGGAAGCTCTGCCTTCCTTGCACTGGAATTAAGATAGAACTCTGTCTCAGAAGCAGGTCTGTGTGCTGAGCCTTCTGGTTGCTAGGAATACATCCCTTGCTCTCAGTATGAAAACACAGTGAAGAATCTGCTCCATGTTAGCCACATCATGTTTTCCACTCCCCATTATTCTTTAAGAACAAGGTTCAAGGGATGGTTGAAGAGGGAAAACAGCACCAGTAATGATTCAAATGACTGAGAAACACTCTATTCGTGGGTATTATTTCTTCATCACCAACCTCCATGTTTTTACTTGACCCCCAGTCCAGATGGTGTCTTTGCGCAAATGAAGCTGCACCTCTGGGGATTCTCATTCTGCAGGAGTTATTGTGTATCTGTTCAACCTGAGTTTCTGGGAAGGAAAGAACCATCTGCCTGACAGCTCAGAGGCAGAAGGATGTCTGCACCATTACACTAGTGTCCTCAGAATATAACACACACTCATGAGAGCCAATGTCTCATCCAGAGATGGACATGTAATGCCTGTCCTCTGTCCTTGATAGCATTGCTCACACTCTACCATTTCCAAACCCCTTAGTGCATGACACTTACAAGTGAGAAGGTATATAGGAAAATACTATATGTCACAGGTGCTGTACTTGCAGTGATGACATTTCCCTGATCACAGGTAATCCACATATCCATACCTGTGCCAGCATCCTTCTCAGTCATGGAGTCTTCTGTCTGCCTCAGACCCTGGTTGTATAACAGACACTTAGAAGGTGTTTTGGATTCTAAAGGCAAGGAAAAAAGCATCGAATTTTCACTTGGGCCCATGAAGTAATTATAAAGAAGGATGAAAGCCTGTCACCTCAGGTTTACTCTTGTGTCTGTGTCCTGTTCTTTATTTCAGACCCCTGAGTCCCTCTGCATTTCTATGTGAGTCACTCAAAGAATGACTGACTGCCTAAATAAAGCAACCCCTGATAAACCACTGGCTATGATAACCAGAAAATGAGATATCAGGAATGCTGCCTGCAGACTTCACAGTCTCACTAATAGATAAGCCACCCACACAAAAACGACATAGAAAAATGCTCAAGCTAACACACAAGATAAACCAAAGTAGACTTAGCAGAGATTTACAGACCATTTCTCCAAAACACAAAAGAATATACCTACATCTCTGTACCTGATGTAACTTTCTCCAAAATTGATCACATCCTTGAATACAAAACAAGTCTCAAAATATACAAAAAAATTTGAAATTGCTCGTTGCATCCTATCTGACCAACACAGAATAAATATGGATATCAACAACTACAGAAACAGGAGGAATCATATCAACACTGGGAAACTGAACAACAACACTAATGAAAGAAAATTGTATCAGGCTGGGTAGTAATTGTTCACGTCTTTGATTCCAGCACTCAGGTGGGAGTCAGAGGCAGGTAGATCTCTTGGAGATTCAGGCCAGCCTGGTCTACAAAGCAAGTTCCAGGACATCTAGGATTATCTAGGATTGTTTACACAGAGAATCCCTGCCTTGAAAAGCCAGGAAAAAAAAAGAAAAAGAAGGAAAATGCATTATGAATGAAATTCAGAAAGAAATTAAAGGCAATCTAAATTCGATGAAAATGAATGTGCAGCATTGCCAAATTTATGAGACACAATGAAAGGGGTGCTGAGAGGAAAGATACAATAACTAAGGACCTTTGAAAAGAAAATTGGAGTGATTTTTACTAGCCACTTAACAGCACATAAGAAAGCTCTAGAACAAAAAGAAAATGGACACACCCAAGAGGAACAGTTGCCAAGAAATAATCAAACTCAAGGTTGAAACTAATAAAATAGAAACAAAGAGAAAAATACAAACAAAATAAAATAAAATAAATAAAACAGACTTAGTTCTTTAAAAACTCCACAATGAAGACTAACCTTCATGCAAACTAAGTAAAAGGAGAGAGAGAAGATCCAAGGAAACTAAAGATCCAAGTCTGAAACTAAAGGCTACACAGAACAGCAAACTGTGAGCAAATCCAGAGATAGGGCATAGTCAAAAAACTATACTCTGGTAAATAGAAAATCTCAAAGAAATAGATCAGTTTCTCATTAGGTAACAATTACCAAAGGTAAATAAAAATCCAGATAAATAATCTAAGTAGACCTATAACCTAGGGAAATAGAAGGTGTATTAAAATCTCCCATTCAAAAACAAGTAAAAAAAAAAAAAAAAAAAAGGTTGAATGGTTTTAGCACAGAAGTCAGCCAGAATTTCCAAGAAGATTTGAAGTAACCAATGCTCTCCAAATTATTCCATAAAGTACAAACAGAAGGAACATAGCCAATTAATAATGTGAGAACACAGTTATCCTGATATCCAAATGTCATAAAAACAAAACATGAAACAGAATTGCAGAACCATTTCTGTTATATACATAGACCCAAACATACTCAATAAACTACTTGCAAACTGAATCCAAAAACATGTCCCAGATTTGCTGGGATAGTTCAACATACAAAAATCAGTAAATGTAATCCTCCACATAAACAGACAGAAAGACAGAAATCATATGCTAGTCTCAATGATTGAAAAAAAATCCACTGACAAAATATAGCACCCCTTCATGATAATCGTCCTAGACAGATTAGGGATATAAGGGAATTACCATAATAGAGTAAAGACAGCTACCAGCATGTCAGTAATCACCATCAACTTAAATGGAGAGAAACTCAAAGAAATTCCAGTACTACCAAGAAGAAGACAAAGTTGTCCACACTCTGCATACATATACAATACAGTTGTATAAGTCTTACCTACAGCAATAAGTCAACTGATGGTCAAATTGAAAAGAAGGAAAAGCATTGTGGTTTGCATATGGTATGACAGTTTAAATAAGTAACTCTAAATATTACACATGAGAACATCTAGAGCTAATAAACACATTCAGTGAAGTGTCTAGATGCACGATTAATACAAAGAAATCAGTAGCCTTCCTATATACAAAGAATAATCCTATCACCTTGCACAAAATTCAAGTCCATCAAATGACTCAACATAAAAGCAGATACATTGAAACTAACTTAAGAGAAAATTGGGGCATAGCCTTGAACACATTGGTGTGGTGATATTTTGTTTATGGTCTAACAGGTAAAGCTTGACTGAAGATCAGAGTGCAAAGCTAGCCACAGGAGTCAGCCATACAGAACAGGCACTTGTAGTGCACATTCCAGCACTAGAGAGGAATATAAGTCAGGTGTAAACAGTACACTGTATTCAGTGTGCAGTCAAGCTGAAGACAAGATCACCCAAGCCTTTGAAGAAGTAAGAACTATCTAGTGGTTGACTCCTATGTTTTTCTCATCTTCAACTTGAACCCTAAATCCTGTTTCTGCTTTTTTATTATTCATGCTACATATTGGCACAAAAGACTACTGCCTGAATAGAACTCATTAACACAGAAACTAAGATCAACAACTAATAAAAGAGACCCCATGGTGTAGTGATATACAAAACTGAAACTATTCAGTAAGGCAGAGAATACTTGAAAGTTTTTCTCTATATGAACTGGTCCCATTGCCTCTTTCTGTCCAACCCAGTAGGTTCCCATAGCAGCTTATAAAATAATCATTCAGAGGCTAATATTAAATTATAATCATTTGCCCAATGGCTCATGCATATTACTGGCTAGCTCTCTCTTATATATGAACCCATTTCTATTAATCTATTATTTTCCTGAGGCTATGGCTAACGGGCATTGATCCAGCATATTACATCTTTGGCAGCCACATGTTAGCTCTTGATGCTGCCTCCTTTCTCTCTGGAACTATGTTTGGATTTTCCTCCTAGCTATATTTTGCCCAGCCATTGGTCAAAACAGCTTTATTCATCAACCAATAAAAGCAATGAATATTTGCAGCATACAGAAGGACTTTTCATATCAGCAGAGGACACAAACAGTAGCCTACAGAATGGGGACAGTAGCATTATTTTAAATCAACTCCACATGTGTAGGGTGCTAATTTCGACAATATGTAGAGTACTTGAAAGAACTAGGTATCAAAAACCCAAAATATCCAATTAAAAAGTCATGCATGGATCTAACAGTTAATTCTCTATAGAGAAACCTCAAATGGCCTAGAAATACTTAAAGAAATGTTCAACTGCCTTAGCCATCAGAGGAATACAAATTAAAACTACACTGAGATACCATCTTACACCTGTCATCATGGCGAAGGTCCTAAACACAAGAGACAGCTCATACCACTGAAGAGGTGGAGCAAGGGGAACACTCCTCCATGGCTGCTTGGAGGGCACATTTGTAAATCACTATGGAAATCCCATGTCAGCTCCTCAGACAATTGGGAGTCAACATACTTCAAGATACAGCTATACCAATCTTGGCCATATACCCAAAGGATACTTCATCCCAACTCAGGAACACTTGCTCAAACATGACTATTGCTGTTCTATTCATAATAGCCAGAAACTGGAAACAACCTAGATTATTTGAAAAGAAGAATGAATAATGAACACATGGTGCAATTACACAAGGAAACATTACATAGCATTAAAAATGGCACCATGAAATTAGCAGGGAAATGGGTGGAACTAGAAATAAATTATCATGAGTGAGGCAAGGAAGACTCAGAGAAGCAAATATGGTATGTCCTCACTTATAAGTGTAAATTGTCCTTTACATAAATGATAAGCTGTGGCCAGTGGTGGTAGAAGTCCTTAATCCCTGCATTTGAGGGGCAGAGGCAGGTGGATCTCTATGCCATCCAGGCCAGCGTGGTCTACATAGTGAGTTCTAGAACAGTCAATGCTACATACCAAGATCCTGTCTCAAAATATAAACAAAACAAGCAAAAGTTAATGATAACAAAGTCACAATCCATAGACCCCGAGAGGTTAGGTAAGAGTAGATGTCCAGGTGGGGATGAGTGGATCTACTGAAGGGAGAAATAGAGATTTCAAAGGCAGACTGTGAGTAGGTGGGTATGGTAATGAGGAAGGGGGATTCGTGTGGGGATATGGTGGAGGGATAGAGAGTGGGGAGTGAAGGTTGGAGCTGAGGGGGGGTCACTTAGGGTTGCTGTGGAAACCTCGTGCATGGAAAACATCCTGAAGCCAGCCAACGCTTGCAGTGTTGGGACTGGGTTGCATTCAATTGAGTTGTTGACCCAGCAGGTCCTGTAACAATCCTCAACCCAAGCTGTTTCTAAGATAAAGAAATGGTCACAATCTGAAAATTGAAAGTGATGGCCCCGTTGCTGAGGATGACACCCCCACAACACTGTGAACATGGAGAAGTTGAACTGCTGCCTACCAGGAACTTTCACCCCTCTGTTCCAGTTTCTTTGATGCAGGAAAGTATTGTGGCTATCAAAGGGCCGGGTCCAGTTGTCTAGGGATCCTCACCTGCCCAGGTGCATGCTGACGGCAAAGCAAGGGACACTTCTTCTCTGTACTGCAAACACTCAGTGTAAAGATTCAGGCATCACACTGGCCTGCCCCTGTCACCTGGCAGAATGTATTCAGGCAGTACCCTGGTCAGCCCAGGGTTCCATGAGCACTAGTCTATAGGCAGGTGTAAAGGACCCCTTTAAAAGTCAGACCCCTGCCCACTTATGCTCTCTTTTGCTTTCTCTTCCTCTGTCTCTCTCTCTTTCTCTCTCTCTCTCTCTCACTCTCTCTCTGTCTCTCTCTGTCTCTCTGTCTCTCTCTCTGTCTCTCTCTGTCTCTCTCTGTCTCTCTGTCTCTCTCTGTCTCTGTCTCTGTCTCTGTCTCTCTCTCTCTCTCCTGCTTTTGGTTGGCCATCAACTACCCCTTTCTTCTTCTCTCTCCCCCTCTCTCCTTTTCTGTTCCCAGTGCTTCTATGTCTCATCCCTTCTCCCTCACTCCCCTTTCTAAATAAACTCCTCATTCAAGGTCTATCTGCCTGTTATTCCCTCCCACCTGGGTCACTCTCACCTGCTATGGAACCTACTATGCTCTCCCACATGGTCATCTGGGACACCACTCACTTGGGACCCTCACTCAGGACCTCCCACCACTTCTCTAGCTTTTATTCCTTTAACTGTAACTAAAGAACAACACTCAGCATGGTGTAGATAACCTGCTGTATTTGCTTAATTGCCACATTGAGCTTTGGGGATTCATTGGGGAAGGTGGAGAGATTCTATCTTGGAAAATGGTCAATCAAGGGAATGGGACTTGGACCTGGAGTATACCAAGAACACTTCATCCAACTAGCAAAGGGGAATGTGTATTCATGGTGGGATTTAAGTGTGTTCTGAGTTCCCCATATGTCTGAGCAAGCTTGTGAAGGAGCTTCATTTTGGAAGAGAAACCAGTAAGTTAGCTGTGGGTGGAAGAAGGTGAGAAAGAGGACAGGAGTCCAGAGAGCAATGGGCATAAGAGTGGTTGTCAATGGAAAGGTGTGCCAGAGAAGTTAAATGTTGTTAGGGAACCATGGGTGCACAAAACTGAGTCATGAAGGATATTCTCTGTGCTAACTCTAGGACAGGAGGGCAACTGACTGGGAAACCTAGTGAGGTATATAGGGTGTCTTTCATTCCTGTGCATCCTGCTCCTGAGCTATGTAAGTGTTAATATGAGAAATCTGAGTCACTTTGTAAATTAACACAGAGGAAGTGCCAGCAAGACAATTAAGAGGTCCATGTGTTGCTAGAAGGAAGTGTTTTGGGTCTGAGAACAAGGACAAACTTTGGCCCATATGAAAGTTATCTTTTTTTTTTTCTTTTGTTGGACTCTGGCCATGCAAATGAGACCAGATTTGCAGACTATAACATGGGAAAGGAGATGAAAGGGTGAGGTTTTGAGAATCAATATCTTCCTACCACAAGTACAATATGCTCCCCCTGGAGGGGACCATCAGGGCAATAGAACACTTTCCTGATTGGTAAGGGAGAGACCAGCCTTACCCCCACATATTCCTGAAGGATCTTACATCTTTCTTAGGATCCACAGGAAAAGGAGGACCTCTCTGTCACAGATTAAATATGAGGCAATGGGCACCCAAGGGCCTAGGGGAGGAGAAATGCATGGTGCCTCTGCTCCCTTCTCTGAAGAATAGCAACAAGTGCTAAGCTGTCTGGGAAAAGGAGAAAGCCAGCAAGAAACAGTTCTTAAAGTACAAGTCCTTTTGCCCCGAAGGAGCTGTCACTGCTTCCACACAGAAAGAAGAGCAGCTCATTTCCCTGGGGGACTCTGGTGAATTATTCTCCTTTGCCTTTGCCTTCAGATATCACCAACATGTCAGCATGGCCAGGGTGTGTTTATTGGAAATGGTAAGATGATCTTCGCACAAACACCCAATTGGAACTCTGGAGCCCTGTCTTGAGATACAGTGAGTGTGATCTGGATCTTAAAAGATCTTATTGGATCTTAAAAGATCAGTTGCCCTTTCTTATTCTGACCATTTGGGGAGTGATTCCAGGAAGCATCAGGAATTAGTCTCTTCATTACTTAAATAAAATGTCACAATGCACTTGGTCACCTAAAAAGACAGCCTCATGGCTGGAGACTGGCAGCCTTTGACTTTTATTTTGTGTCTGTCTTTCTCCATCTCGTTTTCATGCTCTCCACGAATAATATACACCATTCAGAAGTGATGGTTATGCTTGAGTGTGTTCCCTAATGCTCACAAGAGAGAAGCTTTGTCCTGTGAATAGTGGGTGAGATGTGTGGACATGGGGCTGTGGAGGTAGATGTGAACTAAGGCCAGTTTTCCTTCAGAAGGTCTTCTATGTGTGTCCATGTTGTTTCCATGGATGTCCTATGTGAGGAGACACATGTTTTGGGAGTACATGTGCCCAAGCTGAAATGAGCAATTGTTAGACTTCTACATATGCTTTAAGACATGGCCACCTTGTTTGTGGAGTCAGTCTTTCTACTGGATTGAAGTTCATGATTTGCCTGGGCTTGCTGGACAGTGATCTCAACCAGCCTTCCTATCAGTCTCTGCCTCTCCAAAACTTGGGTCCTGAGGTAAGCTGCACTACCTGAATTTTCTCACTGAAATCAGGCACTCACTTTTGTGCTTCAAGTACCACTAGAGTCTAAGCTGAATCCCAAGTCCCAAAATGGCCTTTAATAGAGCAGGGCTTTCACTGAACCTGTACTGCTTTTGCATTTGCTGTCTGAATTTTTATGGGCTCAAATGTTCACCTGCTCTTGGGTGTGCAGGCATTTTAAAAATTGGGGCAACACAAATTGTTCTTGAAGGGCTTAGAAAGAAAAAGTTGGGCACAAATTGAGATGGGTGTGGAAGTTTGGTAGATCTGGGAAGACTTGGGGGGAAAAAGGTGAAGGTGATGACAAATTTCATGAAAATCTCAAGGAACTTCTAATATCGATAGTTTTAAAGGCATTTGATAGAGGTCATGACCCCTAAGATTCTCTTTCATTTCCTGTCTCAATTCGGTGTGCTGTCACCCTGTCATATGTAGTCCTACAGGGAACTGAAAATATGGTACTTGGGCACTCAGCCTCCAAAACTGTGAAGGAAATGAATTTGTGAATGAGGTATGCAGTGTAGTCATTCATTAGTGAAAGTAGAGTTTCATTAGTAGCAAGTCTCTTCATCCAGAGGGCATCAATGCCAGGGAGTTACTAGTCACAGTAGATGTCTTAAGACAACATTGATAAGCTTTCCTCTGATGATTATGGAGCAGAGGGATTCTGGGAAAGAGAACACATAGAAATGCAAGACCAGGGAATTGCAAGAAAGACATGATGGTAAGGTGATGTGTGCCCAAACCTTTTGCCCTGAGTATAGTTCTTGGTACTCATGTGTTGGGAAAACAAAACAGACTCGCCATGTTGTTCTCTGATATTCTATTTACATATGTGTGTCATGGAATGTACATGCATGAACACATACACACACACTTTTGAAATGTAAGAATTTAACCTGAACTATTAGAAGTATATTCTGGAATTCATGTAGATTAATAGGTGACACCATCTTCACGTGCCCAGATGCCCACAGACCTTGGTGCCAAGGAACATGAGAAACCCAGGTTTGACAGTGTTGTTTCATCTGGCCAGTCCCTTTCCTCAGTCAAGCACTGTGGCAACAAAGGACAAAATGATCCCACAGGCTGATGGAGAGCCAAGAATCATTTGCTGGTGAGCCACTTTTTACTGTGCACATCTACATTCCTCTAAAATGTGATGTTCCTACTTGTATCCCCTCAATTGACGTGACTGAAAGAAACAGTGCACCCCATGTCCCTCACACACAAGAGAGCTAGGTAGGTCATGGGATGTTGAGTTCCTTTGCTCTAAAGCTGTCTTTCTTGGTTGTCAAAACTGTTTGGAAGTCACCTGCACACTGCGTAGACATGTTGGGAGAAGCCTGCCTCTTAGGTGAATGTGCCCCTAACTCTGCCCAGAGGACTCCCCTAAGTAGCTGCTAGGAAAAGATGCCAATCAGGCAAGCAGTTGTCCCTTTTGAACACTGAGTATATGAGTTCAGAAATCCATTAATATTATTAGGGCTATGTAGGTTTGGGGAATATATTCTTTCTGGAAGTCTGTCTATGAAGCCAGCACAGTAGGTATATTGAAGGACTCTAAGCAGTGTTCCTGTCTATGTCTTTTCTCCTGGTGTCTGTGGTTTGGGTCCCAAAATGCCCACATTGCCCTGAATCCCTATAGATGTCCCATTGACTTCCTGAAGGAGAGGATTTTCCCTCCTACAATTCCATCTGTTATGTACCCAAATATCACAAAGCAAGGAAATCCATTGAAGTCTGAAGTTGGTGAGCAATTTTACCTCACTCCCCTAGCATTAACACCGCTAGAGTCCCAACCTCAGACCAGGCTCAGTAAGCCACCAGTGGACAGAATTGTCAAGAGCCAACATCAAGAACACAGCAAAGGGGTAACCCCATGAGAATGGTGTTTCCAAGGACATCACCGACAACCCCTCCATCCCCACCTGCCCATTACTGAGATCTGCCTGGGTCCTGTGTTGCATGTGCACCTAAGCCCAGGTCTTACCAGGAGACCTCACAATGAGTGGGGATGATTGCATGTTAGGTTAGTGTCTGCAGGAGTCTCAGCTAGGGTTTTCATGCTGTGATGAAACACCATGCCCATGGCAACCCTTAACTTAAATGGTTAAGGGAAACCATTAACTCTGGCTGGATTATACTTCAGAGGTTTAGTCCATTATCATCATGGGTGGGGAGCATGGCAAAATGAAGTCAGACATGGTGCTGAGTTAGCATAGACTTCTACATCAGGATCCCCATGCAATAGGAAGAGACAGTGAGTGAGCCACCAGGCCTGGCTTGAGCTTTGGAAACCTCAAAGCCCACTACCCGTTGACACACTTCCTCCAAAATGGCCACACCTACTCCAGCATGTCCACACAAATTATAATGCCACTCTCTATGAGTATCTGAGGTTATTTTCATTCAGACCTAGTTATACATCCCATTGATAGGATTCATTCATGACTGTTTGCATTCAAAAACCAGGTAAGAAAAGAGAGTGAGCTGGGCATGGTAGGTCTCGCCTTTACTCTCAGAATGCAAGACCCAGAGGCAGAGAAATCTCTGTGAATTTCTCCCACTTATGAAGTTCTGAGACAGCAACAGTTATGTAGAGTAACTCAAAACAACATGAACAAAATGTAATTGAGACTGGAGGCAGAATTCCTGAGTTCTCCTATTGCATTCCACTAACTTTCATGCCCATTAAGCATGTTTCAAATAGTTTTTCCTCAGAGCTTGGAATTAATTTTGTCATATGTATACTGTGATGCTACAAAACATGTTTCTGTAGGGATGACCACAACAAACACATGAAAGTGGTGTGATTTAGTCTGTGTTGCTATGCAGGCGTGAGGGAAGGTCACAGCTCAGGGGATTTCATCATATTCTTAATCCTTTCTAGAGAGGGAACCGCACAGTGTCTGACCTTCTCAGTCTTTAGTTCCACCTCAGTTCATGAGTTTCGGCAATGGCAGTCCACTTCTTTAATTCACTTTCCTTCTTGATCTTGGGGACAAGCCTTGAATGGGCATTTTAATGTGTGTGTTTGCACGTGCACACGCATGCATGTGTTCGTGTATTTCATTTCATTTTTTACAATCTAATCGTAGTTCCTACTCTATCGCCTATTCCTGCTCTCTGATCTTCCACTCACACAGCCTTTTGCTTTCAGAGAGAGTAAGTCCTCCCATGGGAAATCAACAAAGCCAATCCATCACCACCTTGAGGCAGGACCACTGTGTTCTTGCCTGTCTAAGCAGAGCAACCTGTCTCTCTGCAGTAAATGGGCTCCAAAAAGCCAGTTCATGTGCTATTGTGACCCCACAAATGTCCCACCCCATCCACTTTCACCTGCATTCAGCAGGCTTACTGATTCCTATGCAGGTTCCCTACCTGTCAATCCAGAGTCAGTGAACTGCCGCTACTTTGTTTCAGGTGTCTCTCTGGGTTTCCCCATCCTGGTCCTGACCCCTTTGAACTCATTATCACTCCTCCCTCTCTTCCACTGAACTACATGATTTTAGCCCAGTGGTTAGTTGTAGATCTCTGCATCTGCTACCATCAGTTACCAGATGAAGGTTCTATCATGACAATTATGGTAATCCTCAATCTGATTACAGGGGGAGGCCAGTTAAAGCACCCTCTCCACTATTAAAGTTTTATCTGAGGTCATCTTTGTTTATTGCTGGGAATTGCCCTATGGCCAGGTTTCCCACTAATCCATAATGGCTCCTCTATCAAGATAATTCTCGACTCCCCATGGAAGGCCTTATGCTCCCTAGGGAGCAGAAAGTGAATGTGATGGGATTGAGGGGGAACAGAGGAGGACGGGAGGGTTGCAGAACTGGGATTCACATGTAAAACAAGTTTGTTTCAAATTTAAATTTAAAAAAATATAAAGAATATAAAAACATATAATTCTTTCCTTGCTCCCCCCTCTGCCCTTCCCCCAATTCACCCATTCCATTCCCTCATGTTCACCTCCACACTTCCCTTACTTCTTCCCCTCTCCCTGAACAGCACCCTCCCTCTCATGCTCCTGATTATTCAAGTGAGCTTGTCTATTTCCCATTCCCCCTAACTAGGCAGATCCTTGTATGTTTCTCTCAGGGTCTTCTTGCTTACCAGGTTTCACAGACAGTGAGGTTATCACACATCCATACGTACATACATACATACATACATACATACATACATACATACATATTTAAGTTCACTTAAATTAGTACTACATTCTCTGAGTGAATATATTGTGTGAGAAGTTTCACCATTTCCTTGGTTCTTTGACATAAGAGAGATAGAGACAGAGACAGAGAGAGTGAGAGGTAATGTCTGCAATCTTAAGAATTCCTTTTGTGACCATCAGACCATGGAATCTAACCAATGTTGCATTTCAGCACTTGTGTGAAATTTCCCTGCACATTCACCATGACAGAGCCACCTGCACAGAAGGAATAGCATCTGGGGCTCAGAGACCAGTGCCACACAGGTGTTCACAGACCCTGATTCTTTGCACAATGAGGAAGTGTCTGCCAATCTGCACACTCTCATTGAAAATCAATGAATGACAGAGCTTGTGCCCAGAGCCTGTGTCCATATCCTCTGTGTCTTTGTTTGTCACACACAGACTCAGAGCACCTTCAGGAAAGTCCTATTGTTGAGAAGGCTCTGAAATAGTGAACATGTCCCCCACACTCTTGCTTAAGGCATGGATCCTGCAGAAATAGGCTGGTCATGTGACAAGTCTCCATGAGCCCCAGCTCTCTCCCAGTAACCTAGGCAACCACCCTCACTCCATCCTATCAGAAAAATCTCTTTTTTTCCCCCCAGGTTATTGACTTCCTCTGGAGCAGTGGCTTCAGGATGATATTAACAGCCACCTCAGCCACCACCTCCTGTCCAGAGTACTCACGGGGCCTCAAGCTGAGTCACGACATTTAAGGAACAAGGATCTGCAACCTCTTATGAGTGAAAATAGAATGGTGCAGTGTGGGAATGTCTGTCTCTTTCAAAATGGCTGGGAGAGGTTAGCACCATGCAATAATACAGGTAAATTATGCTGCACTGATGAAATGTGTCGCTAATGCATCACCATGACAACTGCAATCAAGACATAATTGGAGTCTCTCTTTTACACCCAGCCTTTGAAACACACTTGAGGTTTTGAGAGCCATGGCAACACTCCTAAGGCACTGCAAAAGGCTTGTGAAGATGCTGCCTGCTATCGTATGAGTGTGATAAACATATCCTGGTCTGCTCCTCCAGCAAACAGTCCACCAAAGAGTGTGAGTCAGGATGTGGGAATACACTGTGGTGGGGGCGGCACTACTCAGGAAAGGGCTGGTATTATTCGAAGGCAGATTGCAGTTAATTAAAACTGTACAGCTCACAGCTGGGAATCCCGGTGGCTGGTAAAGTGTCTGAATCATAAGCATGAAGACCTGAGGTGTAATACACGAGCACAAACTCAAAAGCCAGGCATTGCAGGGCATGCCCATAATCCTAGGGCTACTAGACAGAGAGAATGACTGGCACTCACTATCTAGATCATCGAGTCACACTGCTGAGTTCCAGGATCCTAGCAAAAATCTGTCTCAAAACACATGATGGAGAGCCACACAGCGTCAACATCCCACCTTCGACCACACAGGCATGAGTGCCCACACTCATACACATGGACAGGGACTCGATCATACAGCACACATATATAATTTTAAAATTCAACCCCTGGAGCAGGACAAAACTGAAATTAAAGATGATCAGTCAGTAGTCATGGCCAAGTGAGAGCATCCACAGGACTCAAACAACTGAGGATAAAGCAAGGGTTCCCACAGAAGACCAACCTGTAAGGAAAGCTAGGAGGCTGAGAGTACCAGGCACCACAAAGATGCCTCTGACAGAGCTCTTGGCCAAACCCTCAGTGTTGGTATCCACATAAGGCATGGAGTTTTCCACAGAGTGGGGCAATGAGGCTGGCGGCTGAGCCTGGTTCATCCTGGTTCATCCTGCCAGAAGTTCCTGCATCTACCATGCCAAGAAGTCACAGCAGAATGTGTTGTTTGTTGAGGTGGACCTTAGGCCACATGATTCCATAAATCTACTCTGCCATCTCCCTTTGAAACTTTGCCACTGTGTATTCTGAAGAGTGGCACGTAGCAATGTTGGATGCAGAAGGGAGATCAGTAGGACTGCCAGGTAAGTGAAGAATCAGGTACGGGAAGATGTGACGGGAGGAAAACACAGCACCTACTACAAGAGATCCCCTTTGAGGGTTACCAGGCTACAATCCACACTGCCAGAAAAGCTAGTAAACAAGGAGGACCCTAGACATACATGGTCCCTTGGAGAAAGGAAAAGGGACAAGATCTCCCAAGCAAACTGGGAGCATGGGAGAGGGAGTTAGGAAGAAGAGGAGAGGTGGGAGGGAGCAGGAAGATTGAGCCATGGAAAGAAAAATGAAACCATAATATAGGGAGCCATTATAGGTTTGAAGAGAAATCTGTCGCTAGGGAAATGTCCAGAGACCTATAAGGATGACCCCAACTAACAATCTAAGCAATAGTGGAGAGGTTACATTAAATGCCCTTCCCTGATAATGAGATTGATGACTACTATAAATGCCATCCTAGAGCCTTCATTCAGTAGCTGGTGGAAGTAGAAGCAGACACCCACAGCTAAACACTGAGCTGAACTGGTGTAATCCAATTGCAGAGAGGGAGGAGTGATGAGCAAATGGGGTCAAGATCAGGCTGGAGAAACCCACAACAACGGGGAGTTCATGGACTCTAGTCTGAGAGCTGGGAAACCAGCATAGGATTGACCCAGATTCCCTGAATGTGGTGTTAGTTGGGAGGACTGGGAAGTCTATGGGGCCTCTGGTAATGGATCAGTATTTATCCCTAGTATACGAATGGACTTTGGAGCCCATTCCACATAGAGCGATACTCCCTCAGCCTAGACACATGGAGGAGGGCCTAGACCCTGCTCCAAATGATATGATAGACTTTGAAGATCCCCCATGGAAGGCCTCACCCTTCCTGGGGAGCAGAAAGGGGATAGGATGGGTGTTGGTGGGGGAACGGGGGAGAACAGGAAGGTTCAGGATATGTAAAACAAGATTGTTTCAAACTTAAATAATAAATTTTATTTATATATATATATATATATATAGAGAGAGAGAGAGAGAGAAAGAGAGAGATCCCCTTTGAAAAGAGAAAAATAAGCATTTGCTGTTTCAAAAGGGAGAAATATTCAAAGTAACAGGCAATCTTAACTGTAATGGAAATTTTACTGGTCATATAGTCAGTAGCATGGCTTAGACAATGTGGTACAAAACTCACAATGTGTTGAACAAACACGTTGTCTCATGGATTAGGGTGGAGATTGATACACAGTTTCTTCACCTCTCAAAATCTCTGACAAAACCACATGATTACATACCAGTCCACATTAACAACAGAGGCAGGTGGTCATAGAAAAGAACATGTTTTCACATCTGGAAAAGGGCATTTCATACGATCTGGTACAAGCACAGGACACGACACTTGAAAACAGCAAATCATTTTAACACTGGGGAAGTTGAAATGCACTTGCATACCCTAGCACATCCCTCTGGTTAGACAGAGATACACTGACTTCAGGTCAGGGGACATGTGAGAAGGTAGGACTACAAACAGCACAGCCAGTAACATGTCTCACAGATTATCCCCTTGTTGCTTAGTATACAACAGGCTCTGCCTCTCATGGTCAAATGACAAGGAAGAAGGATTACCCTGCCAGGATGCTTTCACCCTCAGAGCTATCAAGGCACCCAATAATGGCTGGTAGGTGTGTGTTTCCAGGCCTCCACCCTCTTTCATTCAGACGCTATACACAGGGCACTGCAGAGTGGTTGTTAGGCAGCAACCTGGAGCAATACCCAACTCCCTCAATTGAATAAGACCTCACCCCACTCCATCCCACCAGTGTAGCATATAGGCAGGTGAAATGCCAGTCCTCTTGAAAATTAATGAGGGGTGCATTCTGCCCTCCTGGCTGTTCTCTTGGATCATCAGAGTCTTTTAGCAGCTGAAAAATACAGAGCAAGCACAGATCCCCAATACTACCACTAATTAACCCACAGGATACTTTCAACTGCTGGCCCGAGACAAGTAAGAGCAAACTTAAGGGTACACTGGCCTCCCCACCTCCCAGTCTATAATACCTGTATACCTAGGCCACAGCTGTATGTATGTATGTGTGTATGTATGTATGTATGTATGTATGTATGTATGTATGTATGTATACACACACACACACACACACACACACACACACACACACACACACACACTGGGATTACTGGAAAACATGGGACTCCTGAAATCAGTCCCTACACATATTCACCACTTATCACCAGTTCCTTTATCATCAGTGTCTGGTACCATAATTATGCCATGCAAATCTTCCTTCAGTACAGTCTTACCGACTCCCTGGATTGTCAATGCTGACCCCAGAATGCATATTTGACCCTCTCATCTGTTTGCCTCCCTGTCTAAATGAAACTATGCCTTTCCAGATCTGCCTGTGTGCCTTAAAATTACTTTATTGACCATATGATGAGTCTGAGTTGGGGGCGGTGAGTGGGTCAGGTGTGACACACAGTTAATGAAATTCCAAGTCAGTCTTTGTTATGATAATAATTTAGTGATCACATGGGTAATTTCTCCAGAGATCCACAATCTGGTATGGCTAAGAAATCTCTTCTATGTAGGCTCACACCACTGGATGTTTTAGCTAACACAGAACATTGGGTAGTTGCCTAAAGCCTGCATTTCCTTGCTTCAACTTCTGGAAGTTGCAAGTGAATCTGTCTCTCCTATCCAGAACATGCATCCCATTGTACCTGTAATTCCTTTTGTGGGGGCACTCAATAAACTGACATCAAGAAGGCATATAAAAGACATATTTATACACATACACACATATGTATATACATATAAACACATATATATGTCTTATAAGTATATATACACATTCATATATACACATATATACACACATATATACATATACACACATATGAAGTTGGTTCTTCTTAACAGAAAAATGGAGGCACTGAGTTCCAAGGAAAATGAGTAAAAATTCTGTGTGTGAATCATATCATGGGGGTTCAGGGATTCTTGGTACCCAATTTCATTTTGTATAGGCTAACTCATACCACCACACCCACAAAGGCATGCGAAAAGACATAAGCAGGAAAGTTGAAGCCTTTCCTAGGACAATTCCCATAATGGCACAACTGTTGGGACTCATCCAAAGGCAACTGACTGCCTTAACCTCAGGAGAGCCCAGGCCCTTAAACTGGCCAGACAGCACTGTCTGAGTCCGATTTCACCTTCATCCTCTGGGAGGCAGCTCATTAGCCTTCTTCCATCTTCTACTTGAACATCCTCTGAAACATCCTCCTGCTTTCCTGCTGCCTCTCCAGTGGGAACATCTGCTCTGGCTCCTGCTGCTCCCCAGTCCCCTCTGGCAGGGGGCTGGATCTGTTGGCTCCCAGGTTGAGGGTGAGGCCACTGAGGCCCTGCACTAGCATTTCCCAGGAGGGAGGGTTGGTGGCTGTATTCCTTTCTCCACTCATCCCAGCAAGGTTAGGCACGTGGCCCTGGCATCGGAGCAGATTCTGAGCTTTGTTGCCTGAAGGAGAGCCTCTGACATCCCGTTCAATCAGGTAAGGTGCCATGTGATCCCGGTGCCAGCGTCTCGAGTGTCTCAGGAAGACTTTCTTCCTCTGAGGAAAGCCCTGCTTTTCCCAGTACTGTTGCCACAGGGCCTTCTTCTCGCGGGCCTGATTCTGGAGAAGCCCCTCCGACAGAGGAGCAGGAACACCTGGGCCAGGGCTGCGGCTGAGGCTCAGACCACCGAGGCCCATGCTTAGCTTTTCTGAGGAGGAAGGCTGAGAGCCTGCTGAGGCCTCTTGGGAGCTTGTCACAATGGCCATTCGGGAAATTGACAATGGATCCCATTTCTGCAACGGATCCATAGGGGTCTAGTCTGAGCTGGAGGCCACACTGAGCCCTGGTTCCAGGAAGAAAAGTGAAGGTAGAGGCTTGTGGAATAACAAGGCGATAGCCAGGAGGAATATGTGCAGCCAGGAATATCCAGACTGTAACAAGAGGTGAGAAGACAAGAAAGAAAGCTCATGATTATTCATCTCACTTTATTTGTCCCTCATCTTCAACACAGGGCTACCTCCCAGGCTTCTTTGGAGGGTTACATGAGTTGATACTCGTCCAGAGAGCTTAGCACAGGGTCTGGCACATCATCAGCATTCCTGGCATGGCAGCTGGTACTCCTTCTCTTGCCTGACAGCTCATGAGGAAGGGTGAACCATGTTGGTTCTTTCCTTACTGCTCTTACCCCCAATACTCAAAGGCAAATCTACTGCAATGTATGGACAGTGTCATAGAAGTTTATATGGATTTGCAGGGCAGAATTTTATGGGCTTACAAGGATTTGGCCCCTGGGACATACAAGTCTCTGGTTGTCACTTTACTAATCATTGACTTGCCATGCTGCCCTAGAAGCTACTCAGTTGCCTGTACGAACATTTCTATGACATACACTGAGAGCACAACAAAATTTCTCTCTGTGATGAGAATAAAAGAGTCTTGACAAGGGTGTTTCATTGACTCTGGGGTAGCTCTTTCCTATGTAGCAACATGTGACCTTAGACAATAGCCTAAAAGTGAATTTTGCCTGTCATTAAATTTCGGCCATAGATGTTATGATGTAGTACCGAGAGCTGACTAGTGCTCAACTACTTGAATGTGGTCTTCCCTTTACCTCCTGTATTCGTAGGCCTACCTATCAACTGGCCTGTGAGGACCACAGCCAAACTCCACTCTTGCCCTCTGCAATTCCAGGTTTTTGATCCTTTCAATTGGGTGTGCTCACTGCTTCCTGGAAGCATGTCGGATAGGTGTAAACTGCTGTGCTATACAAAAGCATCTCCTTGCCCAAGTTCAAGGAATGTGAAACGGGGGGAGTAAAACAAAAGGGGTACTGAACAACCTGGGTAGGTTGGCATCATTGGAAGAGAGAAAAGTCTAGAGTCACGGATGGGGACAGAAGAGTCACACCTCTGCCTGCAGATAGCAGCAAGGTGGAGTTGACCAAACTCTGTCCACAATGACTGCATTTCCACAGTCTTGAAAAGCAGTCAGAGAACAGTGGATGCTGAGGTAGGCAGCCTATGCTCCCTATGTTCAGGCATGAGGGGACAACTGAAGAAAGAAATATTCCACGCTTGTTAACCGGTGCGGGAGTTCATCAAGTTAAGCTTGCTAGTACATGGGAGTGAACGAACTTTTTCCAAAAAGAGGATACTAAATAATGTGCTTGCAGCACTGCCAGTCAGCTGCCATTCAATTATCCAGCCTCCTGAACATGAAATCCAGGAAATACAAAGGCAGACAAAGATGTTTAGAGAGAGAGGTGGGGAGAAAGGAAGAAAGAGAGTAAGAGATTGTATGACAGACAGAGACTAGTCCTACATTGTCCATCAAAGTCATCAGAAAATATGCCATTGCTTTTTTCATCTCCTCTGGAGTTAGTTTTTGCCCCTCCACATGCAGTGACTGAAGAAGGTCCCTGGCAAGGCTGCACAGTTGTCCTTTCCACTTCACTTTCCTCTGCTCATCCATCTACAGACAGAAGCTTTCATCATAGGTAGTATATTTAGCTTAAAGATACCTGTTCACAGCCCATCTTACGCACAATGGTTTTCTGGAATACTCTTTCCCTCTCGATGTTCAAGATCCTTCTTTCAAGATATTCAGGGACTCCCTGAGACACAGATAGGTCTCCCTGGAACACAGCCATCTACTGCACAGAATGGATTGAGAGGTGAGTGACCAGTTTTCCATCAGGACCAAACAGCCTCTCAGGCCTAGGTCTTGGGGCAAAACCCCAGGCCCTTCCCCCACCCATCTCAGTCACACTAGCCAGCAAGCATAAAAGACTTCAGCAAGCAGATTATACTCACCCATCCCCTGCGACCTCTAGGGCTCCCTGGGATACAGATATCTACTGCACAGAGAGGGCTGAAAGAGTGTACTGAGACAAGAAAGCAAAGACACTGCCTTCGCCAATGGAAAGAAGAAAAGGGTAGATGTCAATGCAAGAATACATTCAACAATCTAAAGAGAAATATGGCAACACTAGAACCTAGTGGTACTACATCAGGAAGGCCTGAACATTCCAATGCAGAAGAAGCAGAAGAAAGGGACCTAAAAATAACTTGCCCAAGATGATGGAGGCCTTTAAAGAAATTCCCTTAAAGAAATGGAGAAAAAGACAAAAGTGGAAGAAATCAATAAATCCCTTTAAAAAGGCTAAGAAAACCAAGAAAAAATAATTAAACAAATCCAAGACTTAAAAACTGAAATGGAAGAAATAAAGAAAACAAAATGGAGGGCATTCTGGAAATGACTAATCTGGGTAAATGAACAGGAACTACTGATGTAAGAATAAACAACACAATTCAAGAAATGGAAGAGAGAATCACAGGCATTGAAGATACTACAGAGGAAATTCATTCATTGGTGAAAAAAAACATTAAAGCCAACAGAGTCATAACACAAAATGTCCAGAATACCTGGGACACCATGAAAAGGCCAAAACTAAGAATAATAGGGATAGAATAAAAAGTCCAACTTAAGGGCACAGAAAATATATTCAACAAAATCAATAGAAGAAAACCTACCCAATGTAAAGAAAGAAATGCTTATGAAGATAGATTACAGAATACAGAATAGACTGAACTCCCCACATAATAATCAAAACACAAAATATACAGAATAAAAGAAGAATATAAAGAGCTGCAAAGGATTTATCAAGGGAGACACTCAAAGCTAGAAGGCCCTGGACAGATATTATGCAGACTCTAAGAGACCAGCAATGTCAAGATATTCCATAACAACAACAGAGCTAATACAATAGAAGCAGAAGATTCATTGCCAAACTCTTTTTACTAGGCTACAATTACCTTGGTACCCAAGACACACAAAGAATCAACAAAGAAAGAAAACTACAGACCAATATCCCTCATGAACATTGATGCAAAAATACTCAATAAAATACTGGCAAATCAAATACAAGAACTCATCACAAAAATCATCCACCATGACCAAGTAGGTTTCATCCCAGAAATGCAGGGATGGTTCAACATATCAAAATCCATTAATACAATCCACCATATAAAGAAACTGAAAAAGAAAAACCACATGATCATCTCACTAGATGCTGAAAAAGCCTTTGACAAAATCCAGCACCCCTTCATGATAAAGGTCTTGGAGAGATCAAGAATAACAGGAACATAACTAAACATAATAAACACAATATACAGCAAAACAACAGCCAACATCAAACAAAATGGAGAAACTCAATGTGATTCATCTAAAATTAGGAACAAGACAAGGCTGCATAATCTCTCCATATCTCTTCAATATTGTACTTAAAGTTCTAGCTAGACCAATACAACAACAAAAGGAGATCAAAGGGGATACAAATTGGAAAGGAAGAAGTCGAACTTTCATCATTTGCAGATGATATGATAGTTTACATAAGTGACCCACAAAATTCTACCAGGGAACTCCTACAGCTGATAAACACCTTCAGCAAAGTGGCAGGATACAAGATTAACTTTAAAAAAATCAGTAGTCCTACTATATACATATAATAAAGTGGCTGAGAAAGAAATAAAAAAAAACCCACAACCTTCACAATAGCCACAAACAACATAAAATATCTTGGAGCAACTCTAACAAAACAAGTGAAAGGCCTGTATAACAAGAACTTTAAGTCTTTAAAAAAAAAGAAATTAAAGAAGATATCAAAAAATGGAAAGATCTTCCATTCTCTTGGAGAGGTAGGATCAACTTAGTAAAAATGGCAAACTTGCCAAAAGCAATGTACAGATTCAACGCAATCCCTATCAAAATCCCAGCACAGTTGTTCACAGACCATGAAAGAACAATACTCAACTTTATATGGAGAAACAAAAAACCCAGGATAGCGAAAACAATCCTGTACAATAAAGGATCTTCTGGAGGCATCACCATCCTGGAATTGAAACTCTACTATAGAGCTATAGTAATAAAAACAGCTTGGTATTAGCATAAAAACAGACTGGTGGACAATGGAATGAAATAGAAGACCCTAACATTAATCCAGATACCTATGAACACCTGATTTTTGACAAAGAAGCCAAAATGGCACAATGAACAAAGGAAAACATTTTTAACAAATGGTGCTGGCATAACTGAATGCCACATGTAGAAGAATGCAAGTAGATCCATATCTATCCCCATGCACAAAACTCAAATCCAAGTGGATCAAGGGACTTAACATAAATCCAGCTACATTGATCCTTATAAGAGAGAAAATGGGAAGTAGCCTTAAATGCATTGGCACAGGAGATCACTTACACCATGTAACACCAGATGCACAGACACTGAAAGCAACAATCAATAAATGGGACTTCCTGAAACCAAAAAGTTTCTGTAAGGCAAAGGTCACAGTCAATAAAACAAAGCAATAGTCCACAGAATGGAAGAATATCTTCACCAACCCACATATTACACAGGACTGATCTCCAAAATATATAAAGAAATCAAGAAACATGACATCAAAATACAAAATAACCCAAATGAAAAATTGGGTATAGTGCTAAATAGAGAATTTTCACCAGAAGAATTTAAAATGACCAAAAGACATTTAAGGAAGGGCTAAATATCCTTAATCATCAGGGAAATGCAAATCAAAATGACTCTAAGATACCTGTCAGAATTGGCTAAGATCAAAAATACTGAGGAAAGCTTATGTTGGAGAGGATGTGGAGTTAAGAGAACACTCCTCTACTGTTGTAGTGTAAACTTGTACAGCCATTTTGACAATCAGTATGGCAGTTTCTAAAAAAAATTGGAAATAAATCTATCCCAAGACCCAGCAATACCACTCTTGGGCATTTACTTATAGGTCACTCAATCATACCACAAGGACACTTGCTCAAGAATGTTCATAGCAGCATTGTTTGTAATAGCCAAAACATGGAAACAACTTAGATGTCCCTTAACAGAAGACTGGATAAATACAATGTGGTTAATTTACAAATTGGAGTACTACTCAGCTGAAAAAGATGATGACCTCATGAAATTTGCAGGCAAATGGATGAACCAGAAAAAAAAATATCCTGAGTGAGGTAACCCACACAGTATATATTCACTCATAAGTGGATATTAGATATAATGCAAAGGATAACCAGACAACAATCCACAGCTCCAGAGATGCTAGGTACCAAGGAGGACCCTAAGAGGGGTATGTGCAGTGCCCTAGGAAGGGAAATTAGATGAGGTTTATGGGGTAAACTGGGGGTGGAAGAATGGTAAGAGTGAGGAAAAGGGGAATGAAAATATGCCAGAATGGGATGGTCTGGGGGAGGGATGCAGTGGAAGAGCAATGGAAAAGATCCTAATAGAGAGAGCCACCATGGGCTTTGGGAGAAACATGGTGCTAGGATAACTCCCAAGAATCCACAAGGATGAACCCAGCTAAGACTCCCAGCAACAGTAGAGAGGATATCTGAACTGGCCTAACCCTGTAATCAGATTGGTGAATACCCAAAATATCATCATAGAGCCTTCAACCATTAATAGATAGAATCAGACACAGATATCCACAACCAAAAACCAGGCCAAGCTCTGGGAAGCCGGTGGAAGATAGTGAAAGGGGAATATATGGATGAGCAAGGGAGGTCAAGACCACGATGGAGAAATCTACAGAGATAGCTGAACCAAGCTCATGGACACTCATGAACTCTAGAACTACAGGCTGTGGAGCCTCCAGGGGACTGAACTGGGCTCTACATAAGTGGGAGACAATTGTGAGGCTTAGACTAGCTGAGGGGCCCCTGGCAGTGGAACCACGATACAAACCTGGTACATGATCTGGCATGTTGGAGCCCATTCCCTATGGTGGGATGACATGCTCAGCCTTAATGCATGGGAGAGGGGCCTAGCCCTGCTCCAACTTATTGTGCCAGACTATGTTGACTCCTCAAGGGAGCCCTTATTGGTGAGGAAGAATGGACTGGGGGTGGGCTGGGGGGTGGGGAGGTGAGGGGGAGTGGTAGGAGGCAAGAGGGTAAGAGAAGGTGTGTGGCACAAAGAACTGTGGTTGGGTAAAAATGAAATTAAAAAATTAAAAAAAGATATTCAGAACCCTATGCATACCTTTCTCACCCAACATGTCCATTCTTGGTTCTTTCCTGGAGAAAATGGTTTTATAGGAAACCAAGTTACTCCTCAAATGCCAACTTGTTTCCACCACAATGAGGATCCGTCCACATGCATTATGTCCCTATTGCACAGGAGCCCTCGTTACCAGGCCTAACACTTTAACCTGAGAGTTTCAGGGTCTCTCAGGTTTCCACTGCCAACAGAGGAAGAGGCAGGCTTAGCTGAGTGAGAAGGAGAGATGCACAGCACTCACCGCTCTTAGCTTTCCTACATTTCTTTGTGTGAAAGCTCATCTTTATGGAAGGCTGCTGACACCTCCATCCTGGTTGCATGATTGCCTCCAGTCCATACTAGAGCCCAAGTTTCTTGTGAGGCCACTCAAATTCTGTCTACTGTTCAGGATATTATATTCATGGGGACCGTGCAAGTGCTTTAGGATCTGAGCTATGAACCCATATGCATCCTTCTTTCCAGGAGGCCAAAGTATTTGGGATGGGGGCAATATTATACATCAAAATAAATACTTGACTTTGGTCTTGATGCATAAACCTGCATAAACAAAACTAGGATCTCTCCCAGGATTTGGTAGCGTAGAAACCAAATCAAGCCAGCTAAGGATACCCGAAAAGGTAACAACCTTTGCATTGTCACTCATAGGAGGAGTAGGAATCCTCTGTGATAATGTGGGTGGTGGGAGTGTGTGCAGTAGATTCCAGGTATAAGGATAGTGTAGTTGAGGGCTTGAAGTGGAGAGTATGGTGTCACAAGATGAGTGTAAAGTGGTAGCCACTCACCATGCCCCATGAAGCAAACATTGTGTGGCAAGGATAAGGGTTTGAGCACATTACCCTTAAAACAGCTGGGTTGCTGTGGTTGCTGAGAGCATGCCAGTTCCCTCACTATTTCCCTGTATTTGCACTCATATTCTGCACCATTCATCACAATCACATTCAAAGGATATTTCTATAGATGTCCTTAATTATACAGAGCATTCCGGGGCTTGGAATGGGAGAATACCATCCTCAAATTACTAAGACTTCAAGGGGACCTCAATAACTAATGATGGCATTAAAAGTGATGACAATAGCTGTGGTGGAAATCTTATGACAGTCCAGGCGAGACAGACTGATGGGACAGCAGTGAAACTGCAGCTTACTGAACAAATTCTAGCTGAGGAATGGAGAGAACTTGTGTGGTTCGCGGCATTAAGGTTGGGTGAAAGCAACCAGAGTAAGCTAGAGACCTATTGGAACAGTAAGATCATGTATGAAACTAACAAGCTGGAGATGGGTGAGACCAAGTTGGAGATGGCAGAGATGTGGTGGTGAGAGGTGATTTTAACAATGAGGCAGAGAGAAGTTTCAGGCCAGCCAGACATAGGTATTTGAAGCCCCTTGGCCTAGACATTACTGAGGGCTAAGGCATTGGATAGCACTAGTGCGAAGAAGAGATGGCCAAAAATTAAGCTTGAGGAATGCCACAATACACATGTCAGTTCTGATGGCTTGCCTAACTAAGAACAAAAAGGCAAAAGGAAAATAAATACAATAGTCACACCATACTTGAAGGAGAGCAACGTGGCAGCATAGTTTCATGTGGGTCCTGTTGTCTCCTTTAGCTCAGGAATCATGTCCTAATGACATGACAGTAGCTACCCTATCCTTGAAGCTTGGTTCTGGCAGAGTAATCATTAAATCAGATAACCAGATTTTGGGGCCTTGGGGTGTATGCAGGTGTCCTTACATGAAAGAAACTGAGATTAGAACAACTGCTCCAACACCCACTTGTAGTTGGTCCATTCTTAAAGCATACTGTCCTCAGCTAATTTACTTACTACAGGTCTGTGTTCAGAACATACACATTTAAATATTTATTTAACTCCTTTTAGGAATTGATTCTCTTTATTTAAAAATTTTATTTCAGGTCTCATTTGAAGTGTAGTTTGGCAAGAAACTCAATATGTAGCACAGAATGTTCTCTAGTATATGACCATCTTGCTGATCTGTTTCCTCTGGGATTATAGGAATGGGCCATTATGCTTATTGAATATGTGCTGATGTTTCTGTCTTCCACACTTATACACCCATTGCACATGGGAGCAACATGTGTACAATGTTTGCCCACTGGGCTGGATCTCATTATGGAGCTAAGGCTAGCCTCCAACTCCTGATCCTTTTGCCTCTGCCACCCAAGCTCCTGGATGAGACTTGCTGATACCATTATGCCTATCTTTAAAACTTACCAAGGAATCTAGGTTTTTAAGCAGAAAATTGAGAACATGGCTCTCCCAATGTTGGAAAATAAACTCACTTGGTTCACTACTCGATTCTCTTTTCTGTGCCTAAATAATACGTTTCCCAGTGGGAATTGGGGGGTATTCTGACTGATGGTGAAAAGCCTGCCCTTACTACATTTGACTTGAGCATTCTTCTTTAAACTTTGATGAAAGAGTCCAAAAATTGATTTCCAGGAGTTCCACACAATGCACTCCCAGATGTTTACCCTGGTAGGTTCTTGGCATCAGCCAGTCCCCTTCACATGACCAGATCCTAACTAACAGATCAAGTATATAACTCTGCCTCCAGTTTGAGAACCCTCACCAGTTGCCTTGTAGCCTCATTTTGCCTGCGAACCTGTAGCAGTGGCCACACCACTTTGGACATGGCTTCAGGTGTGGATGGTGCCAGACAGAGCGCAGTGTGAGATGAGGTCTCTCTCATGTTCTTACTTGTGTCAAGGATCACATTGAAAGGGCAGAGAAAGGGCTGTGGTGGCTCTTTATTATTATCTGTGTAAATTGTTCCCCAATAAAACACCCATTTATCATTTAACTTGGGTCTAGTGAACTCTTTACATCCACGCCTTCATTGCCTCCTATCACTGACTGCATCAATGGGATGTTCCATGGCCCATTTGCCAATGTTTGGCTCCTCAGGCAGTGTTACAGCCTCAGACCTTGTATGGACAACTACCTTTTGAAATTATACTTCATATTGGAAGTTAAACTGGACTAATTCCTTTCTGATTCATCTTCTCTCTGAGGAGGCCCACAGACCCAAGGAGACCTTCGCTGTGGATTATCAGTCTGTCTTTGAGACATGTATAGATGCAGGAATTCTGCATTAAAAAATGTCTTGTAATCAGCCTGCAGTATTAGGCAAACAAATCTCATAATGTATCTGTGCTGTAGAGCATACACAAGGACCACCACATGCTCACAACAGTATCAAAGTAAACGCCATCCTTTTCATGACTGGATGCTGCCAGATAATCCGAGACTGTTAACATTTAAGCAAATGCACCTGAGGCCACACAGAATTGAGAATTTACCAAGGATGTGGAAAGTCAATATCAGCAATGAGGGACCTCAAACATAAAGGAAACTCAATACTGACTATGCTTAAGATGAGTTGTAGGAAGTTAATGTCCAAGTCCTGGGTCACAGCAATACCTCCAGATCAAGCCTTGTTAAAGAGAGTGGCAATGAAAGTTATGTCTGCATTGCATCCATTCAGGCCTATTTGGTAACTTACCAGCATGTTGTCCCCATGTGTTACATGAATGCCTTTCACATTTGCACTAGCAGGAAAGAAGATCCAGGCTGATTTCACACTTTCATTGGCTCCTGTGTGATGTCTACATAGGAAGGATCTTCTATCCCACTTATGGACATTTTACTGTGTCTTTATTTGTGTATGTTTACTTTTGTCGGTACAGGCTATTGAACCTAGGGCCTGGTACATGCTAGGCATATGCTTCAACTGGGCTATATTGCCAGCCATCTCTTTTGAAATTTTCTTTTTAAACAATGTCTTCTGACCCTACACAGGCTATGCTTGAACTCAGTCTGTAGCTCTGCCTCTAGAACCTGTGATCCTCCTGCCTCAGCCTTCCAGCTAGCTGGGATTAAAGAGTTCCACCAGAAGGCTTGTGTTTTCATTTCCATTTGAAGGCAAGGATGTATAGAAGTGTCTGTCCTCTTGCACAAGGAGAAATGGACAGTACTGTTTCTCCCCAGAAGTTCATTAAGCTTCCTATTTAGCTTCATTTAGTCTGTATGCCCCATGGTGACTTGAAAACTGACAACTAAATTATTTGGCTGTAACGGGAAATCTCAGTGCATAAAAATACAGTGGCCACACCTGTAGTAAAGGCCAGCCAGTCAGGATTACTGCAGTATTGGATCTTTCACAAAGGTCAAGTTAGTATGTCATGGTTATACACCTGGTACCTATAAAACTTTCTTTAATAAATTAATTAAAAAAAACATACTGAAGAACATTCTTATGAAGAATGCTCACTTTGTCCTCTCTAGTCTTGGCACATAAGATTAACCATTTATTTTTTCAGAAATCAACCTGACCAGAATCCCCAACAATTGGTCCCCAAGAAACAGAAGATAACAGTCATTTATCAGAATCAGCTCCAAAACTGCCTCACTTGGTAGGGACACAAGTGATCACACAGCCCTCACACGACATGGAAAAAACAATGATGATGTCAAGAATGGCACAAGAGTTCAGAATATCCTTCAACGGTTAGGGTTTGATAGAGAGCTCAAAGTGACCTTTGCTTCAGTCTGTTCTGTGTTGTGGTGTAGTGCTCGGAAATGGATTCCCCAGGGGAAATGATCTAATGATTATGTTCATCTGCAGCAGGGAACACTTGCAAGCAAAAAAAAGGACAGCACAAGGGTTGTGATATCAAGCAGGTAACAGTCATTCTTCAAAACTCAAAAATCTCAAAGTGAAACCAGTACCACCTGCCAGTGGCCCAACAAAGGAACTTCACTATTATGGAGGTGATATGACATCCATCAAGGGAACATAAAAGCACCTCCTCTGCTCATGAGGACTTGCCCAGTGTTCATTCAACGGGTACAAACATGGCTCCAAGACAGTGTGTACCTCAAATTCCTTTTTATTTAATGTGAGCCATTATATCCCTCTTGTCCTTGGCCATAAATAACAAGGCCAAGGTAGCTAGAGATGCTGAAAGGCCCCGTGCATCAAGTAGTAGTACGGAAAACCATGAGGCAAACGACAGGTCAACATTCTTGATTTGGAGATGGAGGGAGTAAAGTTGGGGAGAAAGGGAGGGTCAGAGAGAAAGAGAAAGAAAAGGTGAAGGACAGGGAGGGAGCCAGTGTGTGAGAGAGGTGGTGAGCACGACAGAGAAGCAGGAAGGAAGAATGGAGGAAGAGACTGTTCCTCCATCTTTCTGGTCCACTGATGCCCATGATGGCATCACTAGGTAAAACACTGTCTACTTACACAATGTAATGGGTGGGTGTGTCCAGTTGAAGGTTCTAGAATCAACCCAGCTTTGCCTAAAACAGCCAAATGCATTAGAAGGGAACTTGTACTAAGTTGAAGAGACCCATTCTTCAACTCTGCTGTTCTTCCTCTCTAGTTGTGTGACTTCAGCTGCTCATGGACTCCTGTCACTTACTTCAGTATCTAATTGGGCAGGAGGATGACTTGTTGCCTGTTTCCCTTCCTACATAGGTCTTGTGAAGCTCACCCAACTTGTCCCAAGGAGTGTTGGGAGGAACTCACTGGGGTTGTAGCCAAGGATAGGTTGTAGTTCCTAGAGGTCAGTTAAGTCCTTATTTCCTAAACACAAGCCCATAGCACCCTTGGCAAAACATTCTTTCCTTGTTCTAGGTACTTGATTCATCTGGAAAAGGATCCCTTCTCTCACCCGATGGTCTTAGAAAAATACTTATATGCTGCGAAGTGGGGCACTTGTGGAAGGTGACGTTGCATCTTGACATTAAAGACTGGGATCTGTTAGGAATAAGGCTGGTGATAAACAGTTAAATAACTTCCAAAAGGCAGTAAGGGGATGACACAATATATTTATTAGAACAAGGAAGATTCAGACTGTTGAAGAAGCAGGAGGTACACAGTGATTCCAGTTCATGCTTGGTCATATGGTAAGCCTGACTTTAAAAACAAATTTAAAAAAGTGTTTAAGGAAGGCCAGACATGATAGCCCAAGAAGTCAATCCTAGGATACAGGAGACAGAGGCAAGCTGACCTCCTTGTGTTCCAAGACAGTCTGGTCTACATAGAGAATTCTGAGCTGGCCCTGGTCAAATGTGAAGAAAGGGGAAGAGAGACAGAAGGAGAGAGAGAAACAGAAGGGAGAGACAGAGGAGAGAGAGAGAGAGAGAGAGAGAGAGAGAGAGAGAGAGAGAGAGAGAGAGAGAGAGAGAGAGAGAGAGAGAGAGAGAGTGTTTGCTTTTCAAGTGGGCAGGAGACTACTTCCTGAAATCCAATCTCTCCTTGCTATCACATGACTTCCAGAAACCATACTCGGGTTGTCAGGCGAGGTTAAAAGCACCTTTATCCCCCTCGATATCTCATATGTATGCCTGAGTGGTTCTTATACATGGTAAGATGTCTGCCATAGATTTCACCTTGCTGTATTCTGCTTAGGTGTTACCTGAATTGTGTTGTATGTGTGCACTATCAGACTTGAGATACCTTCTCCTCTTTAATATTTGATTTGTTGCTTGACACTTCCAAATCAAAATGTTAACCAAGTATCAGTTCACTGTCACCTGCCAAAAATATTTACATCTTCTCCTGAAGACTTGCTTCTCCAATTTTGGGAACATTAGCCATTACAAAATGTCCTTTGCATGGCTTGTAGTTCCCTTGATGGAGCTTATTATCAAACATGTCAAGGTTCTTCCTGTTAAAGATTAAAACAAGTTGTAGCCCTCACAGTTCCAGGGAAGATGGTATGCTGCCTCCGATTTCTTGGTCACCACCATGATGACTGAGAAACTATGAGCATTAATGAGGTGAGTCCCTGCATAGGTTGGGTTGGATGCACCATATGATTAACAACAGAAACAGAACCATCATTAATGGCATTGCCTGTTACATCTAATGGGACCTCATTTCATTTATCACAAGCCACAGAAATTGTGCTGATAGGTTTATCATGACTGGGGTGTGCCATAAGCATGACAGGCTGCTTCTCTGACCCACCCTTCCCCAAACATCTGTGTCATGTGATGGTGTGAGATGCCTTCTTCCACAGGAAAGGCATGTTATGTAAGGAACAGTCATTCCATCCAGCTTTACAATACTTCTCAAGTCAGAAATGAGGTCCAGTAGCTTAGACTTTATCAACATTAGACATAACAAATGGAACTGTAAGGAACATATAAGCTGTTCATATCTAGATTTTGCACTTAAGCCACAACATTGCTATTCACTTCTCTGACAGAATTACCAGTGCATTCCATAGGTTGGAAGGGCACACACAGTGATATTAAAGGAAGACAACTTCTCCCTTGGAATGCAAAGAGTGCAGTTACTACACATACCCTTAATTTTAACAACTACATGGGCTGACATTGTCCCCATTATAGGTAGAGAGCGATTTCTAAGCAGCATCACCCTTGTGAGGAGCATCCATGCTATTCATTTCACAATAAGAACAAGTCACATTCTCCCTCCTCCCCAATGCTAAGACCAGTTTGGTGTTGGCTTATTTGTTGATGTTATTTGTTCTTTCATGTTTTAATGTAAACCACATACTTCATCAGGCCACTTAGCCTTTCAGAAGGAGTCACATTTTAAAACAACATTAAACATGGAAATCCTGAAAGAGGGACTTGGAACCCAACCCATATTGGACAAATAAGCCGTTCAATATCAGGAGAAGTCCTCCTGTTGCTACTTAACATGAATTGAACACCAGACTTGACAGAAAATATACCAAAGTGTCATGAAAGACACTTGGAATTCAAAGTGTTGGAGCAAAACACTGAAAGAGTACAAATGCCAACTGACCCCTTAATGAAAATACAGACAAAAGCCAAGACTGCTTTGTGTGAATGCCATTGATTTTTATAAACAAGGGATGAGGAGCACCTAGGTCATCATATCGGAGATTGTCCTCTCTGCTGTAGGCTGTAGAAATGAGCCTCCTTCAAGATCTGGTTAATATGGGAGTAAGGACCTTGATCTTGGCACACTGCATAGTCCTCCTGGGAGAACTCGGGGATATTGGAGTTAAGTTCAGCCATGTTCTGGTTTAAGCTGTTCTCAGGCATACTTTCTCGACTGGTGTTATTGATGCTGATGTGGCTCCTTGCATTACCACTGCTTGACGACTGGAAGGAGAAAGACAGAAGGAGGATGGCTATTATGATACTGTCATCATTTCCTGTTCAGCTTGAAGAATACTGGCATCACACTCTACAAAAGGCTTCATCATCTATAAAGTATAATCACTTGGGTAGCTCCTTCCCTTCTTTGAGCTATAGCTCAACCTGGGTTAATAGTTCCCATTTGGCAGACCAGAAAAGATGTATCATGAGCCCAAAGGCCAGTCTCTAGGCTGGTAAGGGAGAGGGTTCAAGCACAGGCTTGCTCATTCCACATCCCTCCACATATCCCCTGGCCCTGCTGGCACCATGCTTTCCAATTACCCGCAGCAGGGAAATAAGCTCCCAACATCCAGGAGAAAGCAGCAAACCATGCTGCAAAATGTGATCGGGATTAAGACCAAAATAAGTAAGATGGAATGCAGGTCCATGCAATCATGACAGAAACCAAGAGGTGCCATCATTTTCAGGTGATGTGGAACTCTTCAGCTCACTGCATCACCCAAGGTATCAAATGACACCATTTATGCCCTGAGTCTTATGCAGTCACAGACTGTCTTTCAGAGACACGGAAGCGAAATGAATCTGTGTGAGTAACTGTCTAACAGCTATCACTGGTTGTAAGGGCTATGTTTGTGAAAGTGGTCTCAGAGGAAACCAGACAAACTATACCCCTTCTAAGGCCTGCAGCATAAATATCTCCATGTAGCACTTTTACTATATGGTTTGCTTAGGAACAGTCAAGCCAGGTAACCTATCACATTGGATAAAAACACCCTGTACACACACTGGTTCCCCAAGGGTAGATTTCCTTTATTGGTCATTTGGTGTGTTTCTTTCTTTCTTTCTTTCTTTCTTTCTTTCTTTCTTTCTTTCTATTTTTTTGATGTTTCCCTTTTTTGATATTCTGAACAAAATAACAAGTTTGGAAACAATCACAAATGGAAGAATATTTGGTTTACACTCTTGTGTCATGAAGATATTAGCATCACATGAAGGAGGGTATATAATACATTAAGTGGTAAAGGATATGGTGACATTGGTAGAGAGTTTCCTAGCACAGTTCAGCACAACAGGTGCTAAGAACCACTCCCAAAGAGCCAGGTGGAGGTTGCAGGATCACAATGTAAAGGTTATGATCATCTTTGGCAATACAGCCAGGTTGAGGCTTCCTTGAGTCTCCTGAGACGCCTATGCCTATGAGAACTTACAGGAAACCTCACAGCCCAAAGGGAATTCTACAGAGTCATTGTGAAGAAAACAGTAGATGACCAGACTCTAATTTCTAGTTGAATTATATAACTTTTACCTCAGTTGTGTAGTGGCATCATTACAATAATGTTCATTGAAGGGCTTCAGCATCTTAAATAGTAACAACCAGAAATCACTAACCAATCTTTAGAATGGAAGTGACTGGCAGTGCATATTAGTACAAACCAGTAAAAGCAGCACTATGGAGGGTAAGGTAGGAGGATTACATAGTGACTTCCAGTCCAGTCCTGTTGTGTATTGAGTACCTTCAAAATCAGAGATACAGACAGCCTGACAGGCAGCCAGGAATGCAGAAAAGAGGAAAAAGCAGAAGGAAAAAAAGAAAGACTGAAGTAAATTCAACAAAATTAAATGATACTACACCTAATAATTAAAAAGTTTTCAGGACCATTTCTGGTAACTATGATGGTATACTCGTGTTTTTGCAAATATACAATGATATCCCTGATTTCTTATGGGATGCCTGTATTTCTCAAGCCTTTTGAAAAATTTAACTGTAGTTAATAAATATCAACACTAATAATTGGTTGGGAAACACTCCTGTTGTATTAGTTATAGTTACTTTCTACTGTTATGAAGACACCATGACCAAGGCAGCTAATAGAAGACCTACTGGACATCTAAGTTTCAGAGGGCAGTTAAAGTCTATGACCAGAGTAGAGGGCACATGGCAGCAGGAATGCGTGCATGCTGCTGCAACAGGTGCTAAGAGCTTAGAACTTGGCATACAACCCATAGGCAGAGGCAGACAAACAGATACACAGACAGACAGACAGACAGACAGACAGACAGACAGAGGACTAACTGGGAATGGCATGACAAGGGCATTTGAAACGTCAAAGCCCATACCTTCTCCAAAAAGGCCACACCGTCTACTTCTCCCAAAATATGTTTAGCTACTGAGGATCAAGCATTTAACTATATGAGCCTATTAGGGCAATTCTTACTCAAACCACCACATACTAGTGTAGCTCCAGACTAGATATCTTCACTTTCCATCCCATCTACAACTGATGTATAGAGAAAATCTGATTCCTGTTGGAAGTAACCGAAACACTGATGCTAACACAATGAAAATTGATTATGACACTGTTCCTCCTGACATCATAACAAGGTTAATGACCTGTAGCGCTGGAAAAGAGACCTATGTAATAGGGCTCAGTGCCCTACAAAGTGGCAGAGACAGCCTACCTCCCCCAAACCACAGCCATGCTTTCTCTATCTACAAGGCTATTCACCCTATCAACAGTCCTCCCAGTTACAAAGCCTGGACTTTGTAATACTCCTGCTTTGAGAATGACCTTGATGATGAATCCTTGAATTAGAGATATTTATAAGGCAGGACCAACTTGAAATTTGTTTACTGCTTGATCAGACTGCCCCTTTGGCAGGCAAAACTTTTTTCATAACAGAACTATTTCCACCTCCCTATATCTGAGTTTCATAGACAAGTTTTTTCCAGAACATATAAAACCTGAAAAGTTCCAAGACTGTCCAAAATTTCCTTGACACATGAATGCTTCTTAGCATGTTCTGACTGCTTCCATAGTCTCTCTTAACCACGGCCATTCAAGTAGGAAGCCAAATCAATTAGGGAAAAAAAAAAGGATATTTATTGGCCATGTTGGTGCTGGTACATGCCTTTAATCCCAGCACATGGGAGCTAGAGGGGAGTCAGATCTATGTGTGCAGACTGAGTTCCAGGACAGCCAGGGTAGACAGTGAAACCCTGCCTCTAAAACAAAACAAAACAAAACAAAAGAAACAACGACAACAAAAACAAATGAAAAAACAAAAAAGACTGATTGATTTATGTGTTCCTGAGTACATGTTATGTGTACCATGAGTACTTAGGTGCCTATGCAAGCCAGAATAGAGAGATCCATGCTCTCTAACTGGAATTACAAGTGAATGGAACACCCTCAAAATGAAAGTCTAGGTCATCTGAAATAGAAGCTACTGTCCGCAAGTGCCCAACCATCTCTATAGCCACACAAAAACCACTCTGGTATCACTGCACTCTACACACAGTTTAGCACTTGGGCATGTCCTTGCAGATTCATGCATTCCACAAAATAAAGCATCATTAAGATAAATTTGGGGAAGAAGGTCTCACCATTTAAGAATTCCAAGTGTGCGAAACAATGATGATGTGACCTGAGCGCATGTGCAAGACACTGTTATACTTCATTCAAGGCCTCAGTGAAATCTGCATGTTTACCTCAAAGCCAAAGCAGATGCATGGCCATGAAGTTCCACAGATGTATTTGAAAATCACCCTTAGGGCTTTCTTCTCAGTGGCTCAGAGCCTACCTGGAATTCACTTGTGAGAGAATGTAGGGTAGGCACTTGCTATTGCAATGCCTAGCATGTTAAGAGAACACCAAGGGTACATATATTAGTGGTATCCTACATGCTAACTCTCCTAACCTCTTTCCTCCTCCTAGGCTCCTAGCCCCGCCTATCTTGTTTCCTATTGGCCCAACAGTGCTTTATTAATTAACCAGTATGAGAAACATATTTACAGAATAACATCTCTCATCATTAACCCTTGCTTAAGAAGGGGGAAATCAGACCTTTTCCAAGAAACCTAGCCAATCACCCAGGGGTAGATACAGTAATCTGTAGAAACAGTAATTGCCAATTTACCAAGACAATATAATCTCTAACTACATTCCAAATATTATTCTTATACCTAAAGAGAAGTGTAGTCGTCATGCATCATCATGGAAACTTCTTTTTCCAACACACAGAAACCATTAGAGAAGAGCAAACTAACAAAAGCACAGCATGGTGGAGCCCTGTCACAATGCACACCACAAACATAGTGGAAGAGAGGACAGAAAAGTTGTTAAAACAGAAATCCAGGGGGTTTGCTGTGAGTGAAACTGTGTCTCCTAGAAATGTCAGGAGCTAACCCATAAAGTCCCTCACCATGACAACCTAGGCATGAAGTGAAGAACAACCACAACAGACACTGCAAAGTGGACAGGGATGCCCAGGACACCTCAATGCTACAAAATCAAGACACAAAATCTATAGACAACAATCCTCTAGTGGGAAAAAATAGCAATCCAATTAGTTATTCAATACCAAATGCTCAGTACAGAAGACATGCAATAAATTAATTTTATAGACACGGATGAGGTGGTATTTTTGAGTGACTCTCTCTCTCTCTCTCTCTCTCTCTGTGTGTGTGTGTGTGTGTGTGTGTGTGTGTGTGTGTGTGTGTGTGTATGTGTGTGTAATTTCAATTAAGGAAAAAGGAAGCCAAACATTTGATAGTGAATAGACAAAGATTATGTTAAAGTGTTTCCAGGGAAAAAGGGAAGTGTGAAATGATGCAATTATCTTAAAATATTAAATAATAAGATAATTATTAAAAAAGAAATGAAAGTAACTGCAACAGGGAGTCTAGGATAGAATGAATACTAACAGCCAGAGTGTGACTTTTGGGGAGAGCGGGAGTTCAAGAAGAGTGAGGAAGATTTGGAGGGGCAGAAGTTGCTGATGACTGTTTCTGGCCCTAGGGAAGTTCTCCAGCCATGGAACATGCAAGAGCAGACCTTGGAGGTCTTGCTGGTCCTGACACATGGGTGTCATGCTGAGAATTCTACTGAGACATTCAGACAGTGAATGGAAGGGAAAGGAGGAAAATTAGCACAGAGGCCACCTACACAGTTGTACAAAGTATCCAGAAACAGGTGCTCAGGTCTTGATGATGTTGGCAGAAACACAAAGGAACATCCAGTGATACTCACAGATTGAAGAAGGAAAGAGTAGCAGGAGCACTGCACACACACACACACACACACACACACACACACACACACACACACACACGAACACTCCATCCACTGCAGACAACACCTGGCAATTTCAACATTCCCGTGTTTGAGTTTAGCAGGCTCCCAGACTGAGTCCTCCAGTGTCAAAGGAAGGGGCAGCTGGAGAAAGTAAGGTGCAGTGAGCAGCTGTAGGAGAGAGCTTTCACAAACAGAGAGTCATGGGGACCCAGGCAGCAGCTTAGAATCGAAGGTGAGAAGGAAGATGGCACCTAGAAATATGGCAGGTATCCAGGCTTCCCAGTAGCTGGAAACAGCCTCAAATGGATAATACACAAATGCTGGGGAAATGGACGCAGAAGCATTAAGGAGGAGTGTTAGCATGGAATATCATCTCTGAAACTGAATGGAAACTCACAATTATCCAGTGAGAACAAGTAAATTCAAGATTTCTCTACCGTCAACTCTGACTTTCTGTCCCATTCCCTTCCTCTATACCTCAGACACACTCGTTTCTTCAACCCCAACAGTGCAACAAAATTCAACCTTAATACCCGCCACACAATAAGAATTACATGTTGTTTAGTAACTGACACAGCCCAGCCCAACCAAACCCAGGGAAGTCTTCAGACTATGAACTGCCAAAGGCGCCTCACATTTACACTGGCAGTTCCACCTTCGCTGAACCCACCAAACAGTGCACAGTCTCTTGAGTCACAAGGGACCCGAGGAGCAGGCTGTTGAATTACTGCCACTTTGCAAATGAGCAATGGAATGAATGACAGTCATGTGTGAAATTCTGGGTGCAGAGGGTGCTTAATTCAGTCTTCCAGAAGACCAGGAGGTAAAAGTGGAACAGACCTTGATATTACAGTGGTTTTGCAACTGCAAAATTGAAAGAGTGCTACAAAGCAAATCACCACATCTGTGTGAAAGAAGTGAATGCAATGTGAACAAACAAATCAAACAAAAATGACTAGGAAAGCCTCACATGTAGGAAACATTTGGACTTGTACATCTTCAATCCACAACTCATATTCTATCTTGAGCTTATGTATGAGAGTGCTTGCCATACTTTGGCATGCTCCATGGACAAGGGATATTAAAATGTCTACAACTATTGGGCCATCTGTGTCAAAGCTCCTATGCCCCAAACACATGATCAATGAATGTGTCTTTGAAGAAGGTCACTTCAGAAGGCACCCCTTTTGCTTAGGCTTTGACAACACAACTAATGACACCTCTTTAGCTCAATAAGATACTGAGAGCCCTCTAAATATCTCCCTCAACAAGTTCTATCTCACAGATCACACGAAGAAATCCTAAGGGATGTTAATCACCCCCTACTCATTTCATTTCAACTCAGGGTTGAAAGGTTTGCTTTGGCTTACAGACTCAGATTTTCTTCCATTATTGCCAGGAAGTCAGAGCAGGAATTTAAGAGCAGCATCTCACCCACAGTCAGGAGCAGAGAGAGAATAAGCTTGGGGATCCTTGCTGGCTTGATTATTTACTTACAGCCAGCTTTCATTTTCTCTTATACATTCTGGATGCCTTGCCCAGGGAGTGGCACCACCTGCAATGAGCTGGCTCGTTCTACACTCACTGACAATCAAGATGACACCCACAGACATACCCCATCATGATTTCAATAATTCCTCAGGAAGACCATTTGAAACCAATTAATTGAACTGGAAAAAAATTATACTGAATATGTTCACCCCACCATGAAAATGACAAACATCTTTTCACTCTTCTATGGGTCACAGCTTAGAATGTTTTGTATTGTGTGTTCATCCTGGAAATCAAAAAACTAGACACAGACCATTAGGTTGGGGGCAGTTTACACAAAAGAACAGGAAATAGCAGAATACTGGTAAATGAAAGTAGAGAGCAGAAACCTGGTGTCAGAAAGGTTCAAGCGGTTTGTGGAGTGATGGGAATGGGGAAAGAAGGGGTTGTGGTAAGAATCAACCCAAAGTGTGCAGAATGAAGCTACATGAGAACCCATGACCTCAAACACCAAGTAAATTCTACAGAAAAGAAGGTAGTGGAAGATATGTGATAGGAAAGAATGTAAGGGGCATACCAGGGACAAAAAATTAATTGAGAATAGGGGAAAGTGAATAGAGAAAAGAGGGGAGGATATAGACATGCAAAGGAAAACTAAGGATGTGTGTGTGAAGAAGCCTTATAAAAATGCACCAGATGGAAAACAACGTGCTTTTTTTTTTTAATAATGAATCATTTGTTTTGTGTGCACTGGCTTTTTACATGCATGTATATCTGTGTGAAGGTGTCAGATGCCCTGGAACTTGAAGTACAGACAGGTGTCAGCTGCCATGTGAAGCTGGGACATGAACCCAGGTCTCCTAGAAAAGGACACATTATTTTCCAGACCCAATATATGCTATTTTAAACAAAGATATTGCTAAATCTTATTTCCAAAAAGCATAGGTTATTAAGTAAACATCTCAGCATTGCAAAAATATTACCTCCCTATTGTCCCAACAGCCTCAGAAGTGACCAAATAATGAAGCTGATTTGCCATATCTCTTGGTTGCCCAACACAAAAAAGTTGATAGGACCCTGTAGCTGAGATACTATACTCTGTTGGGACAAGTCATAGGAAAATCAGTCTTGCACTCAACAGGCAACATTCCCACATGGCTAATGATCATAGAAGCCAGAAGTTGATATGTTGCCTGTCAAGAGAGGAACGTCTCCAATGATCTTACCCATGGCTGCACCATGCAGGGTATAATATGGCCTGCCAACCATGATGAGCCCACTTCTCTAATGGTTGCAATTCTCTTCCCGGGGCTAACCAAGTGTTCTCCTCCTTGGATCTGAGGCCTGCTCCACATGAGTGAGTGTACACCTGACTCTGCAAACATAGTCAAAACCTATTATTAGTGAGCTCAGAGTTCTTGGAAGTGCTGGGGGAGGACTTACTGTAGTTCTGTAAATGATCATGTTGTTAAACTGCCTTTTTGTGTTTATATGTAAATGCATAGGTCTGCACTGCTCTCAACACTGGTTTGAGGAACTTGGATTTGCAATGAGTAGTGGTCAGTGTAGAAACGCATGACTATTCTAAGTGCTGACACTAAGCAACTGTGAGTGCTCAGCCACAGATGGGACATCTACACCCACCTGTTCCTGACATTAGGCTCAGGCAGTATTTTAAATGAGGAGACAGAAAGAACACAAGAGTCAGATTACAGGGAGGAGCACTGTGAAATATGTCCCCTGGTTATGGTATGGTTGCACATGTGGACAATGGCAGTTGTCGTTACCTTTACATGACATGAATGCACCAAAGCCAGGTTAACCTCCTGGGAGGTGCGGTCGTGTCTGCAGCTCTAGTGTAGAGCTATTGGCTGCTGATGGTTGCTGGAGAAAGAAGAGTCACTTCTCTCTGGGAAGACTGACCCTGGTCATTAGTGGATCACCCCAAGGCTCTGTGCACTGCAGAAGAACTTCTGGACACAGCGGTTAAACAGGTGCATACTGATGCAATCAAAGGGAGACAGGAAGTCTAGACAGACATTTATTGGCACAGTCCAGGGTAGGGTTGCAGGGAGAGATCGCAGGTGAGGATCATCAAGAAATGACATAACATATCCATGCATGACATTTCAAAGAATGCAAAAGAGTATTAAAAAGAGATTCTCATCTCAGATGGTTCTATGTCCTGGCAGGATGACTGCCAAACTAACCAGCACAGACCACAAACTGCTAACACCAAAAAGAAATATAACAGGTTACCAAACATTCCAGCAGACAGCTTACCTTACCCTGCTTAAAACAGTGGTGTCACAAAGACCTATAGTCCTGACAGGTGGGGAAATCAAGGATGCAAGGTCATCTAACCTAAAGAGGTGTGAGGCCCTCTATGTATTTTTCTCATTTGTCTTCCTGCTGCTTTCCTTGGAGCCTGAGCATTAGTTCCCATGTGATCAATAGCAGAATAGCACTAGTGATCCACATGCTCTCCTTGCACTCTTCATTTCTTGCTTTACTCAGTCATCAGGAAAACTCTGTGAAGCCTTGTTCTTTATCAGGAAGACAGACAGGTACACAGGGTTTCTGTCTTTATGTCTGCACTACCATATCTCATACCTGTGATCCAAGGAGTAGATTTACATGTGAAGGTCTAAAGAAGCTAACCTTGGAAACTGAGGCCAGTGTTCACATTAGGTGACTACGTGAAACAGAGAATTTACCGGGTAAAGAACACTCCTTGCTGACTTGGGGAGATCTAGGTACATTTTATCCCAAACCTACCTGTGTTTGTGTCCTAGAAGAGTGGCATATGTTGATAAGCCTTTATGTCTTGCTCGAGGAAGGTCAAAGTGAGCCATACTTACTCATTACCTGGTGAGACTTGTCCAGCAAATCGTTACAATGCTCCCTCCTCGCTGCCTTACCCACTCACTGGCTGATAACTTAAGACAGCTGAGGTAGAAAAACTAGCTCCTCAGCCCAAGATCGCTAAAGCTTTCAGGTTCTTCTGGGAGAAAGCTAGAAGAGCATTGCAGCTAGTAGCACGCCTCTCTGTTCTTCAAGTTTATTTCTGCCCTAACCATAGAAGGTGGGGTTCCATTCTTCCCCCTTTGCAAGGTGGTGGAATCCTTGGAAGCCTATTCCTCCTGACTGTGCTCAGGAAACCTCTCTGTTGGCCCTGTATGTGTTGTGTTGTATGATAAAACCATGTTTATGACAACACTTAAGTTCCTGCTCTATCTAAAACTGATTGCAGCCAAGAAGGAGTCTTCCATGAGGGCATCTGGGAAGGTTCTCTTGCCATCGTGGAGAAGGAAATGAATGCCACAGAGTGGCAATGAGTGAAACGGAGAAATTCTGTGTCCTTGCTTCCTACCTCTATATCGTTTGGGTCCTGGAAGCCCTGGTCCTTCTTATTCCTCTTCGAACGAGGAGCATGTTGTTTGTCTTCCTCGTTGTCATCTCGTGTCCTCTTCCTGAAAATAGTTTTCAAAGGGAGAAGAAAATCTGTCATCATTCAGCAATTGACTTTTGGGTGCTTAACTTTTAGCCCTGTGCCAATACCCAAATCTGTGGCCCTGTCTATGAATGTACCAGTCAGAGCTGCTCTGCTGGATTCATACACTCTGCAGGCATATGGCACCAGGCAGTGCAGGAAACACGTCCAACAGAAATTCCATGCATATCCAAGCCCAATTTAAGCTCCCCAAGCCAGAATCTTCATTTCAACCACTGTTTGTGACCAAAAACACGTGAGTTTTATTGTCAAACATTAAGGCCCACTGTCTTTACTCTGAAATAATCGCTCCAGGTTATAGGATTTTAGGCCCTGTTTCAGGGAACCTGTCAATATATGTGGACTGCCTATCTGCTCTAGTGTCCCTTTAGCCAGTGGCTAAGAACACACAACTCTCGTGTGCTGTTAGAAATTGTCACCAGAACTAGTTCACTTGACTGCCACCATGATGCTCTGCCTCATTGCTGACCTGCAATGTGTCTAAAGGTGCTTTAATGAAAGCAGATATAGTGATACATGCCTGTATTCCCAGCCCCAGGGACACATGGGAATAAAAAAGAGCTCTATTTCTATTGTTACCTTGCTACATATGAGTTCCAAGCCAGCTTGTGCTTTTATATTAAGAAACTGTTTCCACAGAGGGGGGAAAAAACTACCTACCATACCACTTAATTACCAATATCGTTGTGTTGTTTGCCATTATAATCCTTATCTTTTTTTTTTCTTCTATTGTACAGGGTCTCACTCTGTAACCCAATCTGTCATCAAATTCACTATTGTGGCTTGGCTGGTATTGAACTTGCTGTAATTATCTTGATTCAGCTCCATGAGTGCTGGAATTCTTTCCTGATCTTAAAATTCTTGCAGAAATCATATCATTGATTAGACAGACATTCTTTTTAGCCTCTTAATTAGAAACTAGTTTTTAAAAGGGTTGGCATTCCTTAGTATTATTAATTTTACTGATTCTTTCTTTAGTCTTCAATCTTATGTTCATCTCTAAGAGGCTGGAAGTGCTATTAGACTCTTTTTATAACACCTTCCCCAGTGCTTCTTTCCTGTTTCCATAAGCAATGTGCAATAGAAAAATGAGAACATGGAATGTTTAAGCACATCCCTCCCTGGATCTACTTTCCTGTGTCAAGTGCTAACCTCTCAAAATTGGGGAAATAGTCCAGAGAAATGAAGTGACCAGATAATAAGAATGGCAAAAGTGGCTGGTGGAAGTTCTCTTGAGTATGTTGACCTACTGTTTTACTGAAGTTTTCAATACATTACATTAGCCTTGCCTTCAGAAGTATGGCAACAGCAACAAGCAGTGCATGTGCCACAGGAAGCATGACAGGAGAGGAAGTCTACCTGAAGACTGGCAGGTTCTAGGACTGTACAGGAACCCTGAACCCAGAGGGGTCACCTCCAGTCTCCACCCTGGCATTTGCTTAAATATTCCTTCTAAAGTTGTTGTGGATTGCAGGCTAAGCTTAGAGTACTGTTAGAAGAAACACTGCCTAATTATTCCTGCAGTGCCAGAATTGAGATGTGTGCCAATTCCCTGGACATACTCCTTTCACTCTGGTGTTTGCACTGTCTTCTTTGCAGCCCTCAACCTTTAAAAGTAACTGCCCCCATCTTGGAGTTCACAATACTGAGAAGAAAAAAGCAGTCTGAAAGGGCATTATCTTGAATGTTGCAGGAGGATTCAGGTGACTCAATTTCTGTCACTTTGTGACAACTGACCCCAGAAGTAGTTGTGAAGGGAGCAGGAGAATTGGGAAGCAGAAATGAAGTGTGTGACCTATGAAGATGTGTCTGTGAACTTCATCTTGGAGGAGTATGTTTGGCAGGATTTTTCACCACATAAGCTGCATGGATATGTGATGCAGGAAACTTTTAGGAACCCGATGACAACAGAAAGACAGGAACTTTGAAGACGACTACAGAAATTCCAGGAGAAATCTAAGACATCAAATCACAGAGAGACTTTGAATGTAACAAAGATAATCAATGTGGCAAAAAATTCAGCTGCATTCTAGATTCAATTGTGAACAAAATCCTTGTAGAGAGTAAAATCATATGAAAGGCAGGTATGTGGAGAGGAGATATCCATGATGTTCATTTTTCCCTAAATGTTCACACCACATCTCAGAAAGGAAACAAACTAGTATTCGGGAAAAAGAAATAGGATGATTATAAAGAATATGGACATGCCTTCAGTTCACCTCAATGGGTTCTGAACTGAAAATATACAAAATGGGAAAGCTTTATTTGTTCTAGCTCCCTGTGAAAATATGTATGTTTACAGAAGAGAGACACTTAAAGACAGAATATGAGAAGGCCCCATTATCCCAAGACCTTTCTAACAAACATGACAGCACAGAATGAAGAAAACTCATCAATGTGGCCAGGTGGTGGTGGCGCAAGCTTTAATCCCAGCACTCGGGAGGCAGAGGCAGGCGGATCTCTGTGAGTTTGAGGCCAGCCTGGTCTACAGAGCAAGTTCCAGGACAGGCTCCAAAAGCTATAGAGAAACCCTGTCTCAAAAACAAAAACCTCATCCATCAATGTCAAGCACCGGAGAGCATCTTTGGTCGTGTCAGTTTGATTGACAAATAAAAAATAACACTCTGGTGAGAAATTTTGATTAAAAGAAATATACAAAAATTAGTGGCTTACCAATAGAGAATGAATACACAATGGATCGAAACCACACAATTTATAATAATGTCACAAGCATGGGGAAATTCCTCATGTAGTGGAGTGGCACAAATGTAAGTAATATGAAGGACTTGACACAAAGCAATTTGTGCACAAGGCTCCTAAAAACACCTAACTTGCAGGAGATGTTCTGAATGTTTTAAATGCACTGTGTCTGTCAGGTTCTCACTGTGAAATTAATAAATTAATAAATGTTATATTTCTCAGATACTGACAAGGTATCTGCAAGACAATGACAAATTATATCAAGTATAAAAGTATTTCTGAAAGAAGACCTGGCTCAGTGGTCAGGTGCTTGCTTAGTATGTATGAATCTCTAGTTCACTACCCAGAACTGGAAAAATTAAAACAAAAAAATTCACATACATTTATATTAAAGGCATAAAAAGATACAAGATCTCAGATATAATTCAAAAGATATTATTGTCATCTCTACTTTAATAATCCACAAAAAAGTACATTGTCTAAAATTAGAGAAATGATTTAGTAATATTATTTGCTGTACAATTTTTCTTTTTCTTTTCTTTATTTCTTTCTTTTTGTTGCTGTTGTTGTTTTTCAAGACAGGGTTTCTCTATAGCTTTGGAACCTGTCCTGGAACTAACTACCTCTTGTAGACCGAGCTGGCCTTGAACTCAAGAGATCTGCTTGGCTCTGCCTCCCAAATGCTGGGACTAGAAGCGTGCACCACCAACACCCAGCTCATGCACAAAATTTCTAATTCAGAAAAAATACAGGAATTTTAAAATACATTATGAAAGATACATATGCTAGAATACTGAGAAATTTGAATTTTTAAAATGCATTAATTATTTAATATGAAAACTTCAGAATTCGGTATTAGATAACATACTTTAAGAAAGTATACTGACAGTATTTTAAAATGTGGAAAAATTAATGTGATATTACAAAACACATTGAAATAACATGTTTATGAGCACTTCCTTTATTATTTTCTATGTGTTCCAAAATTCCAACAGAAATGAATTGTCAGGGCAGTAAGATGGTTCAGCAGGTAAAGTTACCTGACTCCAAGCCTGTGGACCTGAGTTCAATTCCAAGGACCCACAAGAGCCACAAGAAGGAAGGAAAAAACCAATTCCAAAAGCTGTCCTCTGATCTCCACATAGATACTATGGTGCGCTCTCTCTCTCTCTCTCTCTCTCTCTCTCTCTCTCTCTCTCTCTCTCTCTCCATTTTTTAAAAAAATTATTCTCTGTGTATGGATGCTTTCCCAGCATGTAGTTTGTGCACTGTCTGCATCCTGGTTCTAATGGAGGCCAGAAGAGGATACTGAATCTACTGGAACTGGAGTTACAGACAGTTTTGAGCTAGCTACACTACTCTGTGGTTGCTGGGAATCAAACCTAGGTCCTCTCAAAGAACAGTCAGTGATTTTCACCAATAAGCCATCTCTTCAGCCACATTAAAAAGTTTTTATAGAAATAAATTGCATTTTAAAGTAAGAATGAATGCATGAAGAGATCTCCTTGGCAGATTAAGCAGAGAGTGGCCAACCCTCTCCATCTAAACAATGAAGTCAGGTTGCTACATATCAAAGAAAGTAAGCAGATTTAAAACAGTTTTACCAAGCAAATATGGATGTTCTCTTTAAATGTGGCAATGGCAGAACAGCTGTAATTAGTGAAGCCATTACTCTCTGTCTCATCCAGAATAAATAAGTTGGCAGAGAGGAAGACTAGAACAATATGCCATATACATACTACCAAGGCCTACATATTATAAAACAGAGTATGAGCCAAAAAGCCTGTACTATGCAAATGACCTATAAATGTGCCTGTCTCCCATGCTTCTAGTGTTCCTCCCAACTCCAGCCCACTTCCCCCCTTCAAAGTGCATTCCTTCCTGGTAAATTGTGTCCATTTCTGATATGATCCACATTTCTTTGTCCAGCTCTTTGTTCTGGGACATAAGAACCTGGAAATATCAACAGATATCAACTAAACTCCAATATCTGCTGATATCACAGGTGTCTGTAACTCAGTACCAGAGAGTATTCCCAGGAGTTCAAGGTTAGCCTAGACTATATACCAAGTATCTGGTTAGCTAAGGCTATATATATACATACATACATACATACATACATACATACATACATACATACATATCTCAAGACATGCCTCATAAAAATAAAGGGTAGCTACTACAGTGTAGCAAAGACTGTAAATAACAATAATAACAGTGATTATACCCTTGCTGGGAGACAAGCTAAAAAAAAACTTTTGACTATTTATGCAAAGCATAATCTCCCTGAAACATATTTATTTACTACTTTTAATGTATGCTTCTTGAGATAGCACAATACGCATGTGTAGTCAGTCAGTTATCAATAGTATCAGGAAACTTGAAAGAGAGCATAAGGGTTTACCAATGGCCCTCATTTATCAAGTCTCTAGACAACACAGTGGCTTTAAGAATGCTTTTCTGTCCTCCAATCCAAGAATGAGTAAAAGACACACCAAGAATTAGTTAAACAGCAAGCAAAGACTTTTTAATCTGTAATAACACACACATGCCCACAAAAAAAAAAAAAGTGGAAGAAAAGCAAATATGGGCTACAGAGATGGCTCAGAGGTTAAGAGTATTGGCTGCTCTTCCAGAGGTCCTGAGTTCAATCCCCAGCAACTACATGGTGGCTCACAAACATCTATAATGAGATCTGGCGTCCTCTTCGGGCCTGCAGACATACATGCAGGCAGAACACTGTAGGCATAATAAATCTTTTTTTTTTTTTTTTTTTTTTTTTTTTTTTTTTTTTTAAGAAACTGCAAACATGCCAGGACATGGTTGGTGGCTCATAACTTTAATTCCAGCACTAGGGAGGCAGAGGTAGAGGCAGGTGGATTTTAGTGAGTTCGAGGCCAGCCTGGTCTACAGAGTGAGTTCCAGGACAGCTAGGGCTACACAGAAAAACTCTGACTCAAACCCACCCCCTCAAAAAAAAAAAAAGAAAAAGAAATTTGTAGTTACTATGGAGTTTTCTGAAATAACACATGCATAAACAATATAAATTAACTAGAACTGCTCCTGTTCTACAGATGCTGGTGTGAAGGGCAGGCTAGGAGACATTGTTCTGTTGGTCTCAGGTTTCTGGTGGGAGTGGGGGGTGGGTATAACTTGTAAAGCTCCAGTCCCAGGGAAACATCCTTTGTTGCTTAACATTTACATAGGAATTCAAGGCTTCCTTTTGTTTTCCATATCTGTTCTGAAAGAACTCTGTCATGTTGTAACTCATTACTAGGATAAACCTAGGCTAGCTAGATATGTATCATTAATGAGATTCACAGCAATAATCCTCAGGTTTTTAAAAATTGTGCAAATAAGGGTCTCAGTTTGCTATAAATGCTGTATGGATGAGAGGAAACCTCTGAAGCAAGAATCACCAAATGGAATTAATGGTGATCACTGGGTGATAGGACTGTGAGTAAAAATTGTTTTTATTAATACTCCCAGAAAATGTCCAGAATGCAGTGAAATTAAATCTGTACTGGAAGAACATATTTGCAAAGGTGCATAATCTCCAAGGCCAGAAGAGAAAAAGAATGAGTTCCTAAACTGCCCCACTAAAGCAAGGCCAACTTGAAAAGAAAAGGTCTTTGTCCAAGAGGTAGGGAGTTGGGAGGGAATCTTGGAAGTTGGTAACTTAATCTCAGGCTCCAAGACCTTTTTTTAAGCCTCTATACAAGAAAAAGGCTCCACAGCAGGGGATTGTTTTTCCACACACAAAAGAAGGCAGAAGGTGAGGATAGCTCTCTGCATTGGGAAATGCTGCCATCTAAGGTTCAGAGAAATGTATAAGCACCAACATTAGAGAACCATCCATCTTTTCTGGGAATTTTCTGTCCCCAGCCCATTAAATGAAGATGAGAAAAGCCAACCTACTAAGATGACTGATGAAACAGCCCACACAGGGAACTCACAACTCACAACTCACGCCTGCCCAAGTAGTTAAAAGGTCTACGCCAACCAAAGAAACCTCCCTTACTTCTGCTCGAGGAACCATGGCAACAGCAAGAGGAAATCCCTACCACATTGGAAAGATGCTGCTCCTTGTAGTAGTATTGATGAATTCAAAGCCTGAGCACAAGTGTCCTGAGAGGCCTTGTGAGTGTCCCTCCTGAGGCAGGCCTGCACTTTCCTTCCAGTGCTGTAGTTCTCTGCTGAGCAAGGGATGCAACTGCTGATGTAAAATGGGACTGCTGATAAGTAGGACCTATTGCCCTGCGTCCCTGGACACACTCCTCCCACTCTACCCAGCCTTTGAGCCTGCTTCTCACGTGGTTGCACTCACTGTCTTCTTTGCAGGACTCATCCCCTCTAATCCTAACTGCCCACCTCAAGGCCTTATGACACAGCTCAGGCAGCCAACTGAGCCTTTCCTCCTGGGGACCCTTCTCTTCCCCTCACAGAAGACTGGGCCTTTCTGTGATGCCCAGCATAGGACAGACACGCTGCTGCTTGTACCTCTCTGCTTCTGTCTTAATTATTTTAACTCAATCCCCACAGAAGTCAAAGGTGTGTGTGGGGGGAGCACATATTTACTTAAAAGGGGGAAGGGGGTTAAACAGTACTGTGAGCAAACAGGGGAAGGTAGGCCTTGGCCCAGGCTCAAGAGATCACCCCTTCCAGTCCAAGCTCCACCAGCCTCTCCTGCTTCCCCCCCAAAAAAAACTACAAAATAAAAACAACAAAAACAAAAACAAATGAAGCCAAATAATCCAACAATCAAAACTTTTTGTTCTCTGGGCAGACTTTAAATTTCATCAACTTTAAGAACTGAAAGCTGAGGATAGCAGCAACCAGGCAGGAGGGTGTAAGAGAACCTCTTCCACCTACACCCCTCCCCCAAGAAAGTTTCTTGCACTTAAACAGTTTGAAATCTACTGGCTTCAAGATCTTTAAGCTTCCCTCATAGTGTCCCAAACAGAAAAGAGAAGTGACAAAGGCAAATAAGAAAATGAATAAACTTAACCACCCTTTGGAGTACCAGGCACCCAGAAGCAACCAACACCGGTTGTTAGCCAGGCATAAACTTAATCAAGTGATATAAAAAAACAAAAAACAAGAAAACCCCCAAATCTTTTCAAGGTTGTGTATCTTTGCTACCTTCTTAGACTTTCCTGTGCCCCATCAACAGCCATCATTGAAAACCAATCTCTATAGAGTTGGGTCCTGTTTCTTCATTTGATTGTGTGCATCCTATCTTTTCCAAATAGTACAAGATACCTTTTCCTAATTAATTTTCTAAATTTAAATAGCTGGCAGCACAAGTTTTTTTTTTTTTTTTAAAACAATTTGTAGCAGAACTCTTTGTCTGCCATTTTGAAGACATAAGATAACTTTTTGCCACCCCCTCCGGCCAAATATTGTGCTTTCAGAGTTTGTAGTATTATATGGCTAAGACTATATATATATATAATATATATATATATATATATATATATATATATATATAAAAGTTTCTAAGAATCAAAGCCATTTAAAATGCAGTAAATTACCAGAACATATGGTCAGGATTGGGTCCTGTCTTATAACATGACCAGTGATTCCCAAGAAGGGAGATCTATGTGTTCTGTCCTCTGCAATCTTAGTATAGCAGGATCATTCAGAAATAACCAGCTCAAAGTACTGGGATATGAAATGGGGGAAAAGTGATACATTCTCAGATTATAAATCTGCATATGGAAATGTTTGGACTGCATGGCTGACAGACTGTTCTTTAAGAAATGTTTGGATTGTTTTAATGTTCATTTATTGTTCGTTTTCTTTTCTTTCTTTTTTATTTTTTGGTATAATTGGATACTCAGTCCATGCATTTACTTGCCCACTTGTTTTGCAAGTGCACTGTCACTGAGACATACTTCCAAGTCATGATGTATTCCTTTTAAAATCCAATATCACATATGAAATCTTAAAAATTCATTTCACAGAGTATATAGAAATGTACAGGACTAAAATGTATGAAAGAGCACTGAATCACAAATAATGTAAAAGACATTTAAAAAACTTAGATAACAAATTCAAATCTCAGCATAATAACATTTTGAAGGTTAACAGTAATCTCAAAACACAATAGTGCAGATACTGGCAAGTTTTCTTGGTCAGAGGAGTTTTGCACTATGTGTCCACTTGGCAGAAACCACAGTAGGCACATTGTTTAAATGAGGGCAATGACGTACTAACAATGTTTATTATAGCATTATTTTTTCTTTTTCAGAAACAATGAAGGAATTGTTATTCATGTTATAGAAGACACATGAGACTATTAGGAAATTTGAATTTTAAGAAAATACACTTAATACCTAATAGGAAAAAACAACTTCATAATCTAATATTGAACAATATATTACCACAATTATAGAAAAATGAGTGTAACATGCAAAACACATTAAGAGAGGATTACACTTTTTAATTTATTCTCTTCCATATATTTCAAGGTGACTACAATAAAAATGTATCAGAAAGCCAGGCTTATGACACACTTCTGTTATCCCAGAACATGGAAGGTTGAGGCACAAGAACAGAAACAGATTGAACTCCATAGGCATACCCTATCTCAAAAATAACCAACAACACAAGCAAACAAGAGAGACTGCCATTTCATTTCATCATATGCAATTAATGATAAATTAATAGTGTGAAACAACTTCTTCAGCAGGTTTGTAAACTCCCACACCCACTGGACGAGGATCAAAGGAGCAGTTAGCCTTCTCCATGGAAACAATAAAGACTGTCAGAGGACAGAGAAATCAAGTAGAATTCATGTAGGTCTTCTCTCAACGCTGACATTCCTTTTAAGGTGGAAATAGCAGAACAGTCCCAGCCACATCTTCTACTCATCTCTTCCCTTGATAACATCATCATTGCTCACTTGCTCTACCAGCAATTCTTTGCCTCTCCAGCTACACTGAAGGAGGGAGATAACTGTTTCCACAACTACCAGCTCTGCCCTCCTAGGTGAAGGTTAAATTTAAATGCATGCATGGGTAACTTTAATGAATCAAAATCTGTGGGATCTAGTACTTCTAGTGAGAGTGTAAAAAACATGTAATTGTGCTAAATTACCACAAGTTCAGGGATATGAGAAATAGATATATATTAAAGTCCTGGAGGGTAGTGATTTTAGCAAGTAGTTAGGGAAAATCTTAAATGTGCAATAACTTAGAATTTGTATTTATTTAAGGTTTTCAAGGCATTTTGGCAGGGACTTCCTCAGGAGAGTGAAAAAAATAAATGGATTAGGCTAAAAATAAGTGGCAGGGGAAGTATGATCAGATGGGACTTTCAGCTCTGTACCAAAGAATAAAGTGGTGGAAAATAGGATTCAATGCTCCAAGGAAGGCAGAATAGTAGTTCAGTGATAGTGTGTTCGTTGAGTGCTCTAAGCTCTAAGTTACATCCCCAGCAGAGAGGTAGGGGTGGGAGTAGCACTAATAATTATATATCCAAAGACCATAAATATAACTAAAAGGAAAAAATATAATATATGTGTTACAGCGAGGTTAATTTCTACATTTGCAACATAAAATCAACACTATTTTTCAAAATTTATAAATGATGATGAGTGCACAAAAAACCCTAAAGTTTACATAGAATGGGAATTGACTTTCATGTAGCATGTATCCATAGAATAAAAAGTTTGGACTTATATATAATATTGTCAAAAACGAATTTAGTTAATATAAAAGTTTGAATTTATAAGGTCAATGAATCTACTTCTAGAAATAGGATAAAATGTATGATAATGTTCTTTGTAAGTTAAAGAAGCAATATGTTTGAGTAATGTACTAGTATTTTCCTCCTTGACTCAGTTCACTCACAATTACATCAGGTTTTTCCTACAAGAAATAGAAATGGGATCTCAAGAAGTCACATTTAAGATTTTATCACACCTAGACTCAAATAAATAAATACATAAATAAAATAGCTGATTTTAAACTCTCTCCCTACTACACATGTCATGGCAAACAGAAGAGATAGCAATAATGTGACATCTAGTAGTGAGGACCCAAGTTAAAAACCTGTTGAACTGTTAATGCAGGCTATCAACACTGAAGCAGATACTGCAGTCACCACCCTTTATATTTACAGAAATTGTAGCATGCAGATGGGAAATCACATTCTAAATTATACACTCTTGTAGAACACCTTTTTGTGCCAAATACAAGAAAAAAAAAAACAAGACATTCTTGGAAGGAATGTAAACCTGGAAACAGTGGTGGTTTTAAATTCTAGTAACATGCTTATTACTCATATTGTTTAAATGTAAATAAAAAGCACATAGAACATTGTTTAAACACTACAGGGTATTATGAAATGTCACACTGTATTTAAAAACAAAATTGACCCCCAGAAATCAAACATTAATTCATACACACAACATATCTACTCAGAACACACTGCCAGCCACTTTTTTTAAATGTGCTTAAAGACCTATGGCAAGCAAAAAAAAAAAAAAAAAAAAAAAAGAAACAAACTAGTACAGATCTTGTCCTTAGCACCAATACATTTAAAATATTTGATAATGAGATGGAGCTATGGGTTGTTTGTATTTTTCATATCAGTTATGAAATAGTCACAATGAAGAAAATGTTCAGCTGACAAATAACTCATGCTAAATAGATGAGATTTTTACTATGACATACAGCAATTGCATATATCAATGGAATTTGGTCTGATTTTATAAAAGAATTTTTAAGATGCTAAACCAAAGGCACACATACGCATTCTAGTATGTTTAAAAGACATGTATGGATTAGAAAATCTCTAAGGCAATTACCACGATATACAATTATTTGTGACCGCTAGGTGATGGGACTGTAGAAAAAAAAAAAAAAAAACTTGTTTTCATTAACACTTTACAGAAAATTTCCAGATGGAAGTGAAACAAAGTCTACACTGAAAAAACACACTGATAAAGGTTCACAAACCCCAGGACAAGCAGGAGGTAGAATAATAAGGCCTTTCAGAGAAGCCAAAATAGAAGTAGCTGTAGTGTCTAGGCTGCCCCACAACAGTAAAGACAACTTGAAAAATAAAGGGATTTGTTCTAAGGCTGTGAATATTAACAAGGTAAAGTCTAGAATTTATTAACTCAATTGCCAGTTCCAGGCAGACACAAATCCTACTAGGGGAAAAGGACGGGAAGGGGAGAACGGGAAGAAGGTAAGGGAATAAAGGAAGGAAAAAAGCCCTTTTAGTTTAAAAAGACTCACAGTATTTTTTCAAACACATAGGGCAGAGGAGAAGGGGCTGTATGGCGCAACACTGCCATCTAAGACTTTAAAGAAACAGACAGGCACCCACATCGGAGGATCGTCCATCTTCGGAGGATCATCCATCTTTTCCGCTGCTTTTCTGCCCACAGCCCATAAGATGAAGGCTGGGAAAAACAGGTGGGATGAACACACAAGGCACTCAAACCTGAGCAAGGGAACTGAAGACCCATTCAAACAAAGGAAGCCTTTCTTAAGTCCCGCCCGCGGAACCATGGCAACAGCAACAGGAAGTCCCTACCACATTGGAAAGATGAGCTCTTCTTAGGGTAGGATTGGCTGGTTCCGAATCTGCAAGCATATGCTGGGGAGGTTGCTGACAGTCTGCCAGTCCGGCTGGCTCCGAGTCTCCTGCACTTTTCTTCCAACGCTGTAGTTGCCTGTTGCCTAAGAGACGTGGTTGGTGATGTCCAGAACCTATTCCCGACAGCCCCCTGCGCCTCAAGCTCAAGACGTGTACAAGGACATGCTCCTCCCACTCACCCCAGCCTCAAACCCACTTCTGACGCACACACTGTCCTCCAGGCCCTCACCTATCTGAATCTAACTGCCCACTGCAGTGCCTACGACACCAAGCAAGCCGCCACTGGGGCCTCTCATCCTTTGGGGCCCTCTTCCCCTCTTAGGTCACACCTAAGCATCAGGGAACAACTTGGCCAATAATGGATAGCTGCCTGCCAGTATCTGAGCTCTCAGACAATGACAAAAAAAAAAAAAAAACCTTAAAAGCCTTCCTAATTATTTTAGCTCTATCCTAACATAACTGGAAAAAAATAATAACAAAAACGGGTTTCATTTTTTTTTTAAGTGGAACTGTACACTATCTTTTTAATAAAAACAGTATGTTTGCCATAAGGACAGATAGGCAGTTCTTCACTTTTCACAGGGTCTCCTGGTAGCCCAAATCCTAAAATAACTTTCCAGCTGGGCAGTAATGGTGCAGGCCTTTAATCCCAGCACCAGAGAGGCGGAGTGGCAGGTGGATCTCTGTGAGTTCGAGGCCAGCCTGGTGTACAAGAGAATTCCAGGACAGGCTCCAAAGCCACTGAAAATTCCTGTCTGGAGAGAAGAAAGAGAAAAAGGAAGGAAGGAAGGAAGGAAGGAAGGAAGGAAGGAAGGAAGGAAGGAAGGAAGGAAGGAAGGAAGGAAGGAAGGAAGGAAGGAAGGAAGGAAGGAAAAAGAACTTCTTTTCCATCTGAGCTCCACTCTTTCCCTGAAGTACAGCCCCTTTATTTTTGGGGCATGCTGTTTCCTCAAACATAAGACTAAGAAGCTAGAGAACCCAGCATTCAGGCAAGGAGGTGATAAGAAAGCCCCTGCTTCTGCTATAGCTCCACCATGCACTGTGTTTTCCCCTCTCCTGGGAGTTTCTAGCACTTAGAATTAAAAATCTACGTGATGTCTTAAGTTTTCCTTTCTATTCAGTATCCCAGACACACAGAAAAAATAAGATAAGAAATAGGAAATTACGAGAATAAGTAAACTCTGTCATCCTGGAGAGTATCATATACCCAAAATAACTTCTAAGCTTAGGGCTACATCAATGACAAGCTTTTGAATTAAGAGAATTTTTCACTCTCAAGATACTTTTTCTAGTGACCTACTGTGCCCTACCTAAACAGTATAGAGGTGCATGGACAACAGTAGCACCCAAAACTACTAAACTCTATAGATATTTGAGTCCTTCTATTTCTGGTAAGTGGGATTTTTTTAAGCTATTTTTTTTTCCAAATAGAAGTTCATCACATATTTTCCAGTATGGAGTTCCTAATGGCAATGTAGGTTATGCTATTTTGTTAAAGCACCCTTTCTGATTCGAAGGTGCACGAAGAACCCCTTACTTCTAAAGTCGTGACTCCAGACCTTGTGGTCTGTTAGAAAATCATGTAAGATTTCAGTATATACTTCTAAGAATCAAAGCCTTTCAGTTCCAAGTGTTACTAGTCAGAGCCTAGGCCCTGGCAGACCACCTATCCTCAGTAAGCCAATTGAACAAACAAAGTAACAGTAAAAAGTGGAAAGATTTGTTTACTGCAGCCATAGTGGGCAGAGGAGCATAGAATTCCAGTGAGCTGTCCCCAAGCCCATTTTCTAATATACAGAAGTGATATTTAGGTTTAAATAGAGGGCCAAAGGTATGCAGAACTAAGTGGTACTGGTCAAAGTGTGGTCCTAGCCATCAACGTATTTTAGACTCCAGTCTCTTTAAAGGTGGTCTGACAAGATGTGCAATCTCTTCAAGAGACAGCTTCTCTCCCTGGCTGGAACAGGGTTTCAGTATTTTAGTTCCCCAGAATGAAATCTCTGGGGAAATTTCCAATTCCTTGAAGTCCATTTGTCTCTTTAGGACATCTTCACTCTTATCGGGCATTTACACAAGAAAATATCAGATTCCACAGACAGCAACAGGACTTGCTATTTCCTAGAAGGAAAGCATATGTGCTCTATCCTTGTCTGTATTCTTAGTGTGGAGGAACAGTTTAAATGTATCCAAGGCAAGGTATCACAGGGTAAAATAACAAACAAGCGACTCAAACAAAGATAACAAACAAGGAGGCTAGACAACCTCAAAGCTGAGGCAAGACAGGAGTTTATCTAGAACAGGGAATAGAGTTTGTGACTGTGCTCCACCCCAGATTCCATAACTTGTGGTTCCTGTAAGCTGTTTTCTACCACCTTTTAAATATTTACTTCTGAAGTGGTTTTTCTTTTTCTTGTTACTCCTTTGTTTTTACTCTTTGCTAATCTGGGGATTGAACTCAGAGCCTTCCAAGTGCTAAGCAAATGCTTTAATACTGAATGTATAGTTCTGATCACAAAATACTCATTTTATTTTTTACTATTTTTTAAATTTTTATTTATATTTTCTGCTTGAGTACTTTGCATGCATACATGCACGCCAGAAGATTCCATTATGGATGGTTGTAAGCTACAATATGCTTGCTAGGAATTGAACTCAGGACCTCTGTGCTCTTAACCTCTGAGCCATCTTTTCAGCCCCTAAGTAGTCCTTCTAAATTAAGAATATCTTATAAGCTCATCTTTATATAAAAAGTATGAAAAGTAAATGCATACATCTTAAATGAAAAATGTAGACCTTTGATGTCATTTAAGAGAATTTATTTTAAAACAAAAACAATACAGCAAAGTCTGAATTTAGTAACATTTAAAAGGTCAGTAATCATCTCAAGGTATAGTAATACAGTCACTTGATAAATGTTCTCAAAGGAATTTTGCAAAATGTATCTGTAGCAGTCTCAGCAGGAGCCTATATATTCTAAAGAAACACACTTGTGCCCCTGCCTTGGACTATCAGACTATTGAAACAACAGACTCTAAGAATTAAGAATTTACCAAGAGTCCCATTCTGGGGAGGAAAAGGCTGGGTCCAGGTGCCAGCCAGAGAGGAGCTTATCTCCTGACAAATTGCTGGCAACTACATGGCTGACCTTGCAGGGCTGGCAGTGATGTTCATGTGTAAGATTGCATCCTGACCAGAACTGCTTAGTCATACCTGTAAGGATTCAGGCATTACACTGGCCTGTCCCTGTCACCTGGCAGAATGCACTCAGGCAGTACTCTGGTCAGCCCAGGGTTCCATGAGCACTAGTCTGCAGGCAGGTATAAAGGACCCCTTTAAAAGTCAGACCCCTGCCCACTTACACTCTCTTCATCTTCCCCCCCCCCAGTCTCTGTCTCGGTCACTTTTGAATGGCCACCAGATACCCCCCTCTTCTTCTCCCCCCCTTCTCCTCTCTCCTCTTCTGTTCCCATTACCTCTAAGTCTCTTCCCTTCCCCCACCCTCCCCTTCTAAATAAACTCCTCATTTAAGCTCTATTTGCCTGATGTGTTATTCCCTCTTCCTTGGTCACCCATCACCTACTATAGAACCTGCTATGCTCTTCCAATGGTCCCTTACCTTGGGACCCCACTCACTTGGGACCCTCACTCGGGACCACCCTCCACCTTTTATTCTTATAACTGTAACTAAAGAAAAACAATATGTAAGTCTCACCCTCTTCTAAATCCTAAACAAGATGTCAGGACCACCAAAATGAGGGTGGCTGGACCTCTAAACTCTTTACTCTTCTCAATGTGGCCATACTGAAATCTTTTTCTGTCCTTCACTATTACTTGTCTTTGGCTTATTGCTGATGAAAAACCCAGCAACTCCAGAAACATGTCAACTTGTAGAAATAAACATGAGAATTATCAATTCAAATGTGGGCAAGGATTTATTAACAATATTTATTGTATTAGGAATAATATGCCTTCCCAGTGAGCAATCACTCTGCACACTGAACATTTTAATTATGCACACTATATAATTAAGAGATTAATGAAGAAAAAGCTCTCTAGAACTTGTTCAGCTCTGGCTATTGCTCAAAGAGGGGACAGGCAAAACCAGAAGATGTCACTAGTTTATGTACACTTAAGGCTTATTTATATATTACATACATGCTGTCATTCTTAAATCCCTTTTAGACCCCAACCTCAGGTTACACATTGAGCAATTTAAAAACAAAAGCAACAGACACAAGTTTGGCCACTTGGATAGATGGGAGAGTTACACAGCAGAGATATTGCCAGGATTAATTCTTAAGTACACCTGTGTTGTTCTTTTCCAGTCTTTGTTACTCTGGGTCAACTTGCCCACATGGAAGAATGCTTTTCTGAAAAAAGCACAGGGGACTCAATGGCAGACCAGGACTTAATGGTGGCAGTGACCCTGCACTGTCCCCTAGAGGCATGTTCTTTGGTAATGGCTGGTTGTAAAATGGAGCCTAATTGGAGCTCAATCTTGATGAGTCAACATAAGCAAAAACTTCCAGCAAACTTAAACTTCAAATGTGGCACAGATTTTTTTCTCTGTTTCTAACAAGTCTTCTTAGTGCACTACTTCTCTTCCAGTTTTTCATTTTGTGGTGGTGGGTGAGGGTAGGGGGTGGGGGTGTGTGACAGAGTTTCCCTGTGAAGCCATGCTTGTCCTGGAATGTACTATGTAAACCAGGCTGGCCTCAAACTCAGAGATTCACCTGCCTCTGCCTTCCAAGTGGAGGGATTAAAGGTGTACACTACTACCCAGCCTTATTCTAGTCTGACTGGAGGCAGCACTTCTTTAGTTAAATTCTACTTTGTACAATTTAATGATTCCTAAGCAAGCTCATTAAAAATGTCCTTTATATTTTTTGACAAGGAAGCCAAAATTATACAATGAAAAAAAGAAAGCATCTTCAACAAAGGGTGCTATCAAAACTGGATGTCATCATGTAAAAGAATGCAAATAGATCTGTATCAATCACCATGCACAAAACTCAAGTCCAGTCAATCAAAGCCCTCAGCATACATTAATCCAGATACATTAAACCTGATAGAAGAAAAAGTAGGCAATTGCCCTGAATGTATTGGCACAGGAGACAACTTCCTGATTAGAACAACCAAAGCACAGACACTGAGATCAACAATTAATGAGACCTCATAAAACAGAAAAGCTTCTGTAAGGCAAAGGACACTGTCAATACAACAAAACAGCAGCCTACAGAATGGGAAAAGATCTTCACCAACAACACATCTGACAGAGGGATGATATCCAAAATATAGAAAGAACTCAAGAAACTCAACAAAGAAAAAAAGAAAATCCTCTAGGTGGTGGTGGCTCACACCTTTAATACAAGCACTAGGTAGGCAGAGACAGGCAGATCTCCAAGTTAGAGGCCAGCCTGGTCTACAAAGGGAAGTCCAGGACAGCCAGGGCTACACAGAGGAAACCCTGTCTTAAAATAAATAAATAGCCCACTTAAAAATCAGATAAAGATCTAAACGAAGAATTCTCAACAGAGAAAATCATAAATGGGTGAAAAGCACTAGAAGAAATGTTCAACATCCTTAGCCATCAAGGAAATGCAAATCAAAACAACTCTCAGATTCTATCTTAAATCTGTCAGACTGGCTAAGATTTAAAAAAAACAAAACCCCCAAAAGTAATAGCCTATGTTGGAGAGGATATAGAGAAAGGGGAATACTCCTCCTCCATTACTGGTAGGAGTGCAAACTTGTACAGTCACTTTGGAAGTCAGTGTGGCAGTTTCTCAGCAAACTGGAAATTGATCTACCTCAAGATCCAGCTCAATCATACCACAAGGATACTTGCTCAACTATGTTCATAGTAGCTTTATTTGTAATTGCCAGAACCTGGAAATAGCCTAGATATCCCTCAACTGAAGAATGGATAAAGAAAATGTGGTACATTTACATAATGGAATATTACTCAGCTGTCAAAAACAATGAAATCATGAAATTTGCAGGCAAATGGATGGAACGAGAAAAAAAAATCATCCTGAGTGAGGTCCCCCAAACCCAGAAAGACAATTATGGTATGTACTCACTTGTAGATATTAGCTGCAAAGTAAAGGATAACCACACTATAATCCACAGACCCAGAATATCTAGGTAACAAGGAGGGCTCAAAGGCAGATGCTAGGATCTCTGAAGGGGAAATAGAAGAGATGTCCTAGTTATACTGGCAGTGGGTGGGGATGGGAACATATGACATTCAATTTGGGGAATTCATAAGGGAGGGATACTGAAAAGAAATGGCCAGAAAACGGGGATGCAATCAGGTTCAGGTAGAAACCTGGTGCAAGGGAAACTCCCAGGAATCTACCAGGATGACTACAGCTAGGACTCCTAGAAATAGTGGATACACAGCCTGAACTGGCCATTTCCTGTGATCAGGCAGACTTCCAGCGGAACGATTAGGACACCAACCCAGCCACACAACCTTTGCCCTTGAGTCAGTCCTGCCTATGGGATATGCTTGGGTAAAGGTAGTGCAGAGATTGTGGGATTGGTCAACCAGCTTTAGACTCATGCCATCAGTGTGAGCACCCATCACACTATCTGGATTGCCAGGAGCTAGAAGCTGGATGACCCAGAGACCTAGGATAGAACCAAACATGATTGGGAAAAAAAATACCAACACAATGATGCCTAACAATATTCTGCTATACTCATGGATTAGTGCCTAGCCCAATTGTCATCAGAGAGCCTTCATCTAGTTACTCATGGAAACATGCAGAGACCCACAGCAACATGTTAGACTGAGCTCAGGGAATCCTCCTGAAGAGAGAGAGGAAGGATTGTACTAACCAGAGGGGTCAACGACATCACAAGAAAACCCACAGAAACAATTACCTGACACACAAACTCATAGAATCTAAGCCAACAACCAGGAAGCCTTTATGGGACTAACTGAAGCCCTCTGCATATATGTAACAGTTGTATAGCTTGATCTACTTGTGGGACTCCTAACAGTAGGAGCAGGGGCTGTAATACAGGAGCTTTAATACATGGGGAGGTACTTAGTTACTGCAACTTGATATGCCATATTTTGTTGATACTCATGAGAGACCTGCCTTTCCTGAACAGAAATGGAGGAGTTGATGGAGGGAGCAGAGGGGAGGTGGTGGGAGGGAATGGGAGGAGAGGAGGGAGGTGAAACTGTGGCCACAGTATAAAATAAATAAATCTAACTAATTAAAAAATCATTTATAGTATCTATTTTACTTCTTAAAGTTTCTCCTGTATCAGTTGCATATGTTTTTTTCCATTTCAGAGACAATGGAGGAAATTTTATATACTTTATGGCAGATACATGTGCTGAACTGTTGGGATTCTGGGTTTAAACAAAATATACTAATTACCTAAATAAACTAAATGAATCAGAATTTGTCATGGGGCAACATATCGCAAATGCAGAAAAATGAGATACATAAAACATGTTGGAAGTGGAACCTGTTTAAAGGGATACATGTGAATTGCCAAGCCACAGTTATTTTTTCCCTTCTGTCTTATCTGTGTATTCCAAAATAACTATAATAGAAATTAACTGTTAGGTTGGACACAATAGCTCAAGCTCAAAATTATAGCTCAGGAGAAACTATCAAGATAATCAGACTTCCAGGCCAATTGGGCTACATTGACAGTCCTCTTAAAATAATATGCTAAAAGATACAAACTGCTATTTTAGAGTAATGGATTAATGATGCAGTGAAGGTATGAGAAAATGGCTTCACTAGACTTTGTCAACTCCTACAATTCACTGGACAGAATCAGGAGTAGTAGACATATAAAAGTATAATTCATGCTGGTCTTCTCTGCAAAACTGATAACCTCTTTAATGTGGAAATGATATGATAACTGTGGTGAATGAAGCCAAGAATCCCATTGTTAATGAATGTAAAAGGATTCATAATGGCTAAAATAAGTAAAACCAAAACATAAGAGTGAAGAAAGATGTATTACCTGCAACATGTAAGGAGAGCACAAGGTCTATTTTCAAAGCCATGCCTTCCCAGGAACAAAGAAGCATGAGGATTTTATTCAGGATCCTATACATATTTATATGGGGTGGACCTATTCCTAAGAATGTTCAGTTTACAGTCATAGAGCACATGTCTAAAGAGATTAAAGTGATGAGCAGGAATGCTTCTCTCTGGGCAGGTCAGCTTATACTATAAAGTTTTAGCTGAAAATAAATGAAAGAACACCTTGATGGAACATTATACAGGCGTCTACCCCAGAAGGTGCCTGTCTCACTTGGAGGCAAAAACACCAGCTTTTTTCCTCCTCTCTCTCTTCTCCTACACCCACTCCCAGCAGCAGAATCTCTTCCTTGCTCTCAAAATCCCATCCTCAGTAACTCTTGGCCTTTCCACCTATTCTGATGGTCTCTTCAACCAATTTCCATAGCTGTCACTCTGCCTTCCTCATGGGTGGAAAATAAAATAGTGCATTGTTCAAGGAGCTTACTGAATCAGAGTATGTGGGGTCCAACATTTCTATTGAGATCACAGGACACAGTCTAATTGGATGGCATTACAAGTTCAATGATTATAAAATAAAAATAGACATTAAGAGTTCAGGACTAGACAGATGGCTCAAAGGTTAAAAACACTTGCTGCACTTCCAGAGGACCACAGCAATTATTTCACAACTGCATACAACTCCAGTTTTAGGAGATTGAATACTCTCCTCTTGTTCCTCTGTGAAATACACGCACATGGGTGCCCATACATTCAGGCTCACACATATACACATAAATAATACACATTTTTAAAGAGTCCCAGGAGTATTCATGGTCACAGGTAATGAGTTTGCAAAAATATCTGGGCTAGGTGGTGGCAACAGCACATGCCTGTAGTCCCCACACTCAGGAGTCAGAGGCAGGTGGATCTGTGAGTTCAAGGACAGCCTGGTCTACAGAATGAGTTTCAAGACAGCCAGGACTGTTACATAGAGAAATCCTGTTTTGAAAAAAAGAAAAAGAAAAATAACTGGGGGCCGAGCAATGGTGGCACTTTAATCCCAGAACTTGAAGGCAAAGGCAGGAGGATCTCTGTGAGTTTGAGGCCAACCTGATCTACAAAGCAAGTTATAGAACAGTCAGAACTGAGAAACCCTGTCTTGAAAAACAAACAAACAAAAAAGTTAAACTAAAACAAAATGAAAAGGAAGGAAGGAAGAAAAGACAAAAGGAAGAAAGAAAGAAAAGAAGAGAAGAGAAGAGAAGAGAAGAGAAGAGAAGAGAAGAGAAGAGAAGAGAAGAGAAGAGAAAAGAAAATTAGCTGGGAGTTAGAGAGAAATCACAAGTGTAAATTTTATTTGGAGTCTTTCTAGGTAGTTCAGGGAGACCTTATCAGGACACAGAAACAGAAAGGAAAAATAGGGGTAAATCTAGCAACAGAAAAGGTTAGACTGGGATGACATTTTTGGTATGAAGTCTTGCAAAAGAAAAAAAAAGGGACAGTGTTGTATGTCTCAATGGTAGATGCTTACTTAACATTCTCCATTGACTGGGTGTCATTGGCAGTCGAAACTGTCATAGACTTAGCTACAGAAAAAAGAAATTTTATATTCATCCTCAAACCAGAACTCAAGGAAAGTAATTACAATGTTTGTGACATCTGAGATTCATTTCTATACTTGCAGCTATGAATTAACTAATACCATGATACTTTAAAAGTAATAAATGATAGTGAAGGCATAAAATACAAGAATTTTCATATACTGGACATTAACCTTCCACTCAAAGTATCAATAGTCTAGGTTTTCAATACAGTAAGTCTGCTTCAAAAAATAGATTGCAAACAATTCAATATAGTAAAAATTTCTACATACAAAACACTCTTCATTTTATAGAAAGAACATCTTTGAGAAACATAAAAATGTGCTTTCCTGACTCACATTTCTTTCATGGATTTCCCTACAAATCACACTGTTCTTTTTCTGTTAGAAAAAGAAACAGGAAGCTCATCAACATATATAACATACGTGAACTGTGACATTTAAAAAGTGTATTTGGGGCTGAGGATCATTGAGCTCAGTTGTCAGGATGCTTGCCTGGCATACACAAAGCTCTAGACTTAATTCCAAACCAAATATAAACTGAGTATGGAGGTTCATAACAGTTTTTCCAACACTTAAGAGAAGAAGACAGGAAGGTCATATTATTGTCAGCTATAGCTACCTTGGGCTGCATAAGACTCTGTCTCCTTGTGTCTGTGTCTCTGTCTCTCTTTCTCTTTCAGTTTTTCAAGACAGAGTTTCTTGGTGTAACAGTCCTGGCTGTCCTGGGACTCACTCTGTAAACCAAGCAGGCCTCAAACTCACAGAGATTCACCTGCCTCCGCACAACTGCTTGGCCATCTTTTTTTTTTTTTTTTTTTTAAGTACATTTTATCATAGTTTCTACTTTCTAAGTGCTCACTTCACATTTTAACAACTATAAAAAAAGTAATAACATGACACATAACATTACTAAGACATACGCTAAGAGACTGTAAGGTTACCATGTAAGCCATTACTTCCTGAAGCTGGTACTAATACCATCTAATGATGAATTCTATTTGTGGGAATCATGACATACATGTGAAGACAACCATCAAGAGCCTCAGGAAACAGCAAGAAAAACAGGAGTGCTCCGCTTACCCATGCCCCTGATCTCTTACACGCCACACTGTATATGGTTTTGCAATATGCTTTCCTGTACTAAATACACAGATAAAAATTTTTACTTTTGATTTTTAATGATTTATCCATATGTGTGTGAACATTTTGCTGAATGTATGTCTATGTACCATGTATGTACCTAGTGCCCATGGAAGTCAGAAGGCAAGAGAACTGGATCCCATAAAATTAGAGTTATGGGTGGTTGAGAGACACTACATAGGTACTGGAACTTGAACCTAGATTTCTTCAACACCAACAAGTGCTTTTAAACACTAAGTCATCTCCCTAGCCACAAAAGATTTACTTTAATTATAGTAACATCACCATGGCTTAGAATAAGGTGTTAAGTGGAAAGAAAAGCCATGTTAGATAAATGGACAAGGACTAAAAAGTACTATGAAATGTTATACTTATAAACAAAATTACAAAAAGAAAAAAAGCTTTCATGATGGCTTAGCAGTTAAGAGCAAGTAATGTTCTTACAGAGGAACTGAGTTCAGTTCCCAGCACCCATGTTTGGTGGCTCACAACAGCCTGTTACTCCAGCCCAGGAGGACCAGATGCCAGTGACCTCTGTGGACACCAGTATTTATGTACACATTCACATCCACACATATACAATTAAAGCCAAATCTTCTAAAACTTGCTCTGAAGAAATCATCACCTATATGCCTATCGAGTAAAATATACATATTGGGGCCTGCCTTCCCCTTGCCCTCTTTGGGATCTTCTGGCCTAAGGACTACAAGCAGGTCCACTTACCCAGTGGACTAAGTCATCCAGAGTCTGCCAACATCTCCATGCTAGTCCCACCTCCACTAACTGGGAGAGGGAGTGTCTTAGACATGCCTGCATCCACCTGCAGGGCCATCAGAATATTTGATCTGCTTACACACACCGGAAAAACCTTGGACCCTTACCCACCAAGAGAGGGAGAGACCCCACCTGTACCCACTTGAAGAAAGGATGGGAAAACAACAATACAAGGACATATTCAACAACAGAAAAACCAATATGACTCCACCAGAGTCTAGAGACTACACCAAGAAGACCTGAACATCCCAACACAGATGAAGCAGAAGAGAACAGCCTTAAAATCAAATTTATGAAGATGACAGAGACCTTCAAAGATAAAATGAGAAAATTCCTTAAAGAACTGGAAGAAAACAGAAACAAAAAATTCAAGAAATGGAGGAAAAGACAAAAAAATGCAAGAAAAGCTGAAATAGAAACAATTAAAATTCTTTCTCCATCCCTCCCTCCATCCCTCCCTCCCTCCCTCCCTCCCCTCTCTCTCTCTCTCTCCTTCCCTCCCTCCCTCCCTCCCTCCCTCCCTCCCTCTCTCCCTCCCTCCCTCCCTCTCTCTCTCTCTCTCTCTCTCTCTGAAGGAATTCAGGAAAAAGAAAAGCCGGGCAAATGATCAGGACCTACACATGCAAGCATAACCAAAAGAACACAAGAGATAGAAGAGAATCTCTGGCATTAAAGATAAACAAGGAAAAGTAGATTCATCGACCAAAGAAAAATTTAAGTCCAACAAATCCCTAACACAAAAAAATCCAGGAAATATGGGACACCATGAAAAGAATAATAGGTAAAGAAGGAGGTGAAGAAACCCACACCAAAAGTGCAGAAAACATACAACAAAATCATAGAAGAAAATTTTCCCAAACTAAAGAAAGACACGCCATTAAAAGAACAAGAAGCTAACAGAACACCAAAGAGAGTAGACCACATAAAAGTCCCCTCGCCAAATAATCAAAACACCAACCATAGAGAATAAACAAAGAATATTAAGAGCAGCAAAGGAAAAAGGCCAAGTATGTATAAAGGCAGAGCTATCACAATTACACCTGACTTCTCCATGGAAACTCTGAAAGCCAGAAGGTCCTGGATAGATATTCTACAAACATTAAAAGACCACGGATGCCAGCCCAGAGTACCACACCCAGCAAAGCTTTCAATCACTACAGATAGAGAAAACTGGTTCAATGGCAAAACCAGATTTAAACAATACATATTCACTAATCCACACCAACAGAAAGTACTGGAAGAAAAACCCGAATCTAAAAAAAGATCACTACACTCACAAAAACATAGGCAATAATCCCACTTCACCAAATGCAAAAGAAAAAGGAGGGTAAGTCCACACAAAATATCACCACCAACAAATCCAAAATAAACAGGAATTAATACTCAATGGTCCTTAATTTCCCTAAATAGCAGTGGCGTTAACTCATCTATGAAAAGACACAGGCTAACAGAAAGGATACAAAGACAGAATCCATCCTTCTGCTGCATAAAAGAAACACACCTCAACTTCAAAGACAGATGTTACCTCAGAGAAAGCATTTGGAAAACATTTTCCAATCAAATGGCCCCAAGAAACAAGATGGTGTAGCTATCCTAATATCTAACAAATTAGAATTCAAACTAAAATCATTCAAAACAGATGGAGAAGGTCATTTCATATTCATCACAGGAAAAATCCATCAGGATGAAGTCTCAATCCTGAACATCTATACACCAAATACAAAGGCACCTATGTTTGTAAAAGAAACATTACTAAAACTCAAATTGCATATAAAACATCACACACCTACAGTGGGAGATTCAAAATACCACTCTTACAACTAAATAGGACCACCAGAAAAAAACTTGACAAAGAAACAAAAGATCTAATAAAGGTTATGACCCAATCAGGTTTTAGCAGACATCTATAGACCATTCCAACCAATCAAAAAAGAATATACCTTCTTCTCAGTACCACAAGGAACCTTCTCTAAAATAGACCACATACTCGGCAACATAACAAACCTCAACATATACAAACAATTGGAATAAACCCCTGTATCTTATCAGATCAACATGGTTTAAAGTTAGAATTTAACAACACAAATTGCAGAAACCCAACAAACTCATAGAAATTGAAAAATGCACAATTGGACGATTCCTATGTCAAAGTGAAATAAAAAAAGAAATTGAAGACTTCCTAGAATAAAAAGAAAAGGAAGACACAGCATACCCAAACTTATGGGACTCTTTGAAAGCAGTGTTAAGAGGAAAGTTCATAGCACTAAGTGCCCACAGGAATAAACTGAAGAATAGTCACACTAGAGAATTAACAGCACAACTGAAAGCTCTAATAAAAAAAAAATTCAACTAGGAAGAGTAGATGTCAGAAATAATCAAATTGAGGGCTGAAAAAATAAAGGAGAAACAAAACTAACTAAATAAATAAATACAAACCACAAAGAATCAATGAAATAAAGTGGTAGTTCTTCAAGAAAATAAGATAAAAAACCTTTATCTTAACTAAGGCAAAGTGAACATGCAAATTAAAATAAGAAATGAAAAGAGGAAATAATATTAGACACAGAGAAAATCCAGAGTGTCAGGTCATAATTTGAATTCCACAAAATTCAAAAATTTAAAGGAAATAAACAATTTTCTGAACACATACTACATACCAAAAATAAAACAAGAACAAACAATTTAAATAGACTTATATACACTAATGACATAGAAGCAGTCATCAAAAGTCTCCCAACCAAAACAATTCCAGGGCCAGATGGTTTCATTGCAGAATTCTACTAGAAATTCAATGAAGAGCTAATACAATACTCCTCAAAGTCTTCCACACAGTAGAAGCATTGCCAAACTCTTTTTATGAGGCTACAATTACCTTGGCACCCAAACCACACAAAGACACAACTAAGAAAGAGAACTATAGACCAATATCCCTCATGAACATTGACGCAAAAATACTGGCAAATCAAATCAGAAAAGTCATCCACCATGACCAAGTAGGCTTCACTCCAGGAATGCAGGGATGGTTCATCATATTAGAATCTATCAAGATAATCTACCATATAAAGAAACTGAAAGAGAAAAACCACATGATCATTTCACTAGAGCACGAAAAAGACTTTGACAAAATCCAACACACCTACATTATAAAAGTCTTGGAGAGATCAGGCATAACAGGAACATACGTAAGCATAATAAAAGCTATATACAGCAAACCAAAAGAACAACATCAAACTAAATGGAGAGAAACTCAATGTGATTCCATTAAAATCAGGAACAAGAAGACAAGGCTGCTTACTCTCTCCTTATCTCTTCAATATTGTACTTAAACTTCTAGCTAGAGCAATAAAACAACAAAAGAAGATCAAGGGAATACAAATTGGAAAGGAAGAAGTCGAACTTCTACTACATGATATGAATAATTTACAAGAGTGATGCGAAAAACTCTACCAGGGAACTCCTACAGCTTATAAATACCTTCAGCAAAGGGGCAAGATACAAGACTAACTTTAAAAAAAATCAGTAGCCATACTATATATAGACAAAAAAGGGGCTGGGAAAGAAATCAGAGAAACATCACCCTTTACAATAGCCACAAACAACATAAAGAATCTTAGGGTAATGCTAACCAAACAAGTGAAGGACCTCTAGTAACAAGAACTTCAAGTCCTTAAAGAAAGAAATTAAAGAAGAACCAGAAAAGTGGAAAGATCTCCCATGCTCTTGAAGAACAACCTAGTAAAAATGGCAATCTTGTGAAAAGCAATCTACAGATTCAATGCAATCTTCATCAAAATACCAGCACAATTTTTCACTGACTGTGAACAAACAATACTCAATTTATATGGTAAAACAAAAAACCTAGGATAGCCAAAACAACCCTGTACAATAAAAATCTTGTGGATGAATTACCATCCCTAACTTCAATCTCTACTATAGAACGATAGTAATGAAGACAGCCTGGTATTGGCACAAAAATAGACAGGTAGACCAATTGAATTGAATTAAAAACACACACCTATGAACTATTGATTTTTTTAACACAAAAGCTAAAATTATACTGTGGAAAAAAGAAAGCATCTTCAACAAATGGTAATGGCACAACTGGATGCTGGTGTGTAGAAGACTGCAGATATATCCACATCTATCACCATGCATAAAACTCAAGTCCAAATGGATTAAAGACCTCAACAAAAATCCAGCCACACTGAACCTCTTAAAAGAAAAAGTGGGAGGAACCCTTGAATGCATTGGCACAAGAGACAGCATCCTGAACATAACACCAGTAGCACAGACATTGAAATCGACAATTAATAAATGGGACCTCCCAAAACTGAGAAAGCTTCTCTAAGGCAAAAGACAGTCAACAAGACAAAATGGTACCCCACAGAATGGGAAAAGATATTCACCAACCCCACATCTGACAGAGGGCTGATTTCTAAAATATACTAAGAATTCAAGAAGCTAGTCACCAAAACAAAAAACAATCCAATTAAAAAGTGGGGTGCAGACTAATTGGAGAATTCTCAATAGAGGAAATGGCTGAAAGACACTTAAGAAGTGCTCAACATCTTTAGCCATAAGGGAAATGCAAATCAAAACAACTTTGAGATACCATCGTATTCCTGTCAGAATGGCTAAAATCATAAACACCCAGACAGTTTATGCTGGAGAGGATGTGGAGAAAGGGACACATTCCTCTACTGCTGATGGGAGTACAAACTCGTACAGCCACTTTGGAAATCAGTATTGTGGTTCCTCAGAAAAATGGGAATCAGTCTCAATATCCAGCAACTCTACTCTTAGGCATATACCAAAAGGATGCACATTCATACAACAAGGTCATCTATTCAACTATGTTCATAGCAGCATTATTTGTAATAGCCAGAACCTGGAAGCAATCTAGATGCCCCTCAGCTGAAGAATGGATGAAGAAAATGTGGTACATTTACACCATGGAGTACTACTGAGTGGGAACAAAACAATGGAATATTAAAAATCACAGGCAAATGGATGGAATTGGAATAAACCACCCTAAGTGAGGTAACTCAGTCACAAAAATAAAAACATGGTATGTACTCACTCATATATGGATATTAGACTTACAGGAAAGGAATACTAGCCTATAATACACACCTCCAGAGAAACTAGGGAACAAGGAGGAAGGACCCTAAAAGAGATATACATGGTCCCCTGGAGAAGGGGAAAGGGACAAGATCTCCTGATCAAATCGGGAACATGGGGAGAGGGGAAATGGAGTTAGGAGAAAAAGAAGGCGAGAATCAGGGGGTGAGGAAGACATGGGGAACCAGGAAGATTGAGTAGGGGGAAGACTAGAGGAGAGCAAGAAAAGAGATACTTTAATAAGGGAGCCATTATAGGTTTAAAGAGAAATCTGGCACTAGGAAAATGCCCAGAGATATACAAGGATGACTCCAACTAAGAATCAATGCAATAGTGGAGAGGATATCTTAAATATCCTGCCCTATAATGAAATTGAAGACTACCTCATCCTAGAGCTTTCATCTAGTAGCTGATAGAATCAGAAGCAGAGACCCACACCTGAACACTTAGCTAATGCCTGGAATTCAGTTGTAGAGAGGGAGGATTGATGACTTGAACAAAGGAAAGGGGAGGGCATTGACCCCAGAATGACAGCTTGAAAACCAGCATAGGATAGAATCATGCACCATGAATGAGTGTGTCATTTTGGAGGACTGGACAGTCTATGGGGCCTGTGGTAGTGGAACAGCATTTACTCCTAGTATACAAACAGATATTAGAAGCCCATTTCTCATATAGGGATACTCTCTCAGCCTAGACACACAGGGGAGGAAGGCCTAGGCCCTGCCCCAAATTGTGGGACAGACTTTCATGATGCCCCATGAAAAGCCTCGCCATTTATATAAAGCAAAAAAGGGATGGGATGGACATTGGTGGAGGGCATGGAAGGTTAGGAGAGAGAGTGAACTGGGATGTATATATAAAATAAGGTTGTTTCTAATTTAAATTAAAAACAATCTAAAAATAAAATAGAAACAAAAAGAATAGATTATTAATCATATACAGTTGGCTTGCAGTTATAACATGGGTATCTGGGGACAGGGGGAGTTGAGGCAGCAGTATTATTATGAATTCAAGTCCCACCTTGGCTACATAGTAGGTTCAATAACAGTATGAGTTACAGAAGATGATCTTGTCTGAAAACAAGTAGGTAAATGAATAAACAAACAAATACAAAAAAGAATGGCAGAACAATATATTTGGTTTGAAGACTGCAGGTTTCATAGAGACTCCATTTGATCTCCATTTATATTTTCTGATCAAAGTGGTTCATATTATGCCTTTGATAAACTTAATTTAGAAAAATTTTATATAGACTACACCAAAAGATGGTAGGGAAAAATTAGCAATGTAGAGTTTCTGTGTGGAGCTAGCAGATAATAGCAAAAACATGTTCATGGTTGAAAAAAACACAAGACGTACTACAGTCATTGAAACAGAAGATAAAACATGAGTTGGCCACAAATAGAAACTACATCCAAGCCTTGAGTCTAGTGAATGACTCAGCTACAATGAACAGTTCAGCACTGGTCAAAGGTCATATACCTGTGACTTAGAATAGACACAAAAACAAATCAAACTCATTTCCCTCTACATCACCTGAACACTCCTTTCCTGGAGACCATACTATTCTACATGTAAGGGGTAAAGGTTTTTCTCTGAAAAGCAAAGGTGCAGATTTAACGGAGAAGAAGCCACCTTTGAATGTATTTTACACCACAGCCATGTCTGCTCTGGTGCCTATTGGAAATGCCACTTAGCTCTAAGGAGGGAACCCCTTTGCAGCTACCAGTCAGATGTCACTTCCAAAGTTGACAAGCAAAGAAAAACTCATTCTTCTGCTCTCCACATGAATTGAAATGCCTTAAGGATGGAGTCTAAGAGACATGGAGGAAGTTTTTAATTACCTACTTGAGACAGAGTGTAAATTTTTGTTGACAGAAACTTTTCTTTTGACACTTATATTCCCCCAAAGGAAGAAGTTGTTTCTGATATAAATATTGGTAATGGAATAGAATCTGTGCCAATTGCTTTCTGAATGAAAATGACAGTAGCAATCTTCCACAGTTTAAGTACAGAAAGACTGTATGACCAAGCATGTTATCTAAACTTTTCCAGCATGCTTTCTGATTCCTGTTCTGAGTGCTATATACATATGGGTAGTAAAACATAACATTGCAAATGGTCTTCTAAATGCAGAGACACGTGTCAAGTACTACTGCATACCAGTTTGCCATTCTGTCTGTCTAAATCTTATTTACAATTTTTAAAATAGAAAAAAAACCCATGCTCTCTAACTATAATGCTTTGCTAAAAGTAGTAATATGAAAATAATTTCTTCTAGGAATAAATATTTCCTTTTATGTAGTACCACAGTTAGAGTAGCAATTACAGTGCCATTCAAAAGTATCAAATATTCCTGAGCAATTTAAATGTATTCTTTATAATCACAAATAAACTCTGGTAGGTAATATATCTCCATGCCATAAGTGAGGAAATCAAGTCACAGAAGGAAATTCATCAAACATTTTGGAGAGCCAATTTTTTGAAACCTTGTTTCTGATTCCTAGGCCATTTATTATATTTTTACTTTTACAAGTTGAATATCATTCCTGGCTCAATTTTTTAGAACATTAGCATGCTCAAAACTACTATAATTTAATCATTGTGCTGGCATTATATCAAAAAAATGAAATCATTTTCTAACACACTAAGACCTTGAGAATAATTTCCCTTTAAGTGTCTGTTATACATACACATCTGTAGGTATGTAGACAATATGGTGAACATGTGTTATATGTATGGTTAACTTCATGCAAATTTACCTATACTGAGTAAAAGATACAGGAAATAATTTTGATAGAGTCGTTTTCTCATTGTCTGAGAGGTATACTCATTTTCTGACAGGAACTCTGAATTCCTGGTATCTTGGATTGTTACCAAGCATTACTCATATTACATTTTTCCCATATACTCTGAAGCATGTCACATGGTACCACAGTTATTCTCCCTTGCATGCTTTAGACTCCTTTATATCATTACTTATGTTCTTTAGAGCCACTATAAAGTAAAATAAATCTTACTTATATGTATATTGCTATATGACACTAGATTTGATATCAATGTCTCTGTTAGTGACTGACATGTCACAAACAGTGTACACCAAGAGATGATTCACATTGCAGGTGGGCTGGAGTGGGACATTTCCATCACAGGACTCCAAACAGCATGCCATCTAAAACATAAGAATTTTGCATATGTGGAGTTTCCACTTAAGGTTTTTAGACTATAATTTGCCCATGGAAACTGAAGCCAGTAAAAGGGAGGTATTGTTCTAGTGTACATACTTTCCACAACACTCTCAGTTTGAAATGAAAAGTGATAGAGAGGGCCATCAGGTGCCCTGCTGGAATCCTCCCGAGGACTGGGAATTGCATGCAGGGGAGCCTGCCCTAGCAGACTGGCTCATCCAGAGTCTGCCAGCAACCTGGCCCCACCACCAACCATGGTAGGAGGAGATAAGCTTGGGCGTGTTTCCAGCTTGCCTTCTGGGCCCTGCTTGTCAGAGCTTCCTGAGAACAGGGAATGCTTGCTGGGGAGCTGGCCCATCTGGAGTCTGCCATCCTAGCCACCTAGACCCATGGAAGGAGCTCGCCTTGCAGCAACCCTGCTCAGAGCCTCCTAAGGATTGGGAGCTCTAATAAAGTGGAGCCTGCTCTGGTGGACTGGCCCATTCAGAGTCTGCCAGCATCTTGGTCCCAGCTACACTCTCGGAAGGAGTACCACATCCACCCACTGGAAAAGGAGAGCCATCAGAGTATTAGATCTGCTTGCACCCACCAGGAGAGAAACTTGGTCCCAAATGTATCAGGAGAGAAAGAGACCCTACCGGTACACACTGGATGAAGGGATGGGTAGACAACAGTCAACAACAGAAATATGATGCCACCAGAGTATAGGGACTCCACACTGGCAAGACCTGAACATCCCAACACAGATGAAGCAGAAGAGAACGACACTAAAAACAACTTTATCATAATGATAAAGACCCTCAGAGAGGTAATGAGAAAATCCCCTAAGGAAACGGAAGAAAAAACAAACAAAAAATTTCAAGAAATAGAGGAAAAGACAAAACAAAAATTGCAAGAAACAATTCAAACAGTGCAAGGCTTGAAAGCTGAAACAGAGACAAAAAAAAAATCAACCAAACAAACAAAAACCCAAAAAAACACAATCTGAGAGAATGCTGGAAATACAAAGTTATGCAAATGATCAGGAACTACAGATGTAAGCATAACCAACTGAATACAAGAGATGGAAGACAGAATCTCAGGTGTTGAAAATACACTACGAGAAATAGATTCATTGATCTCTCTAAGAAAATCTTAACTCCAACAAATCACAGACACAAAATATCCAGGACATATGGGACACCATGCAAAGCCCAAACCTAAGAATAATAGGTATAGGAGAAAGTGAAGAAACCCAACTCAAAGATGCAGAAAACATATTCAACAAAATCATAGAAGAAAACTTTTGTTGTTCTTTTGATACAGCTGCTGTGATGCAGCTGCTATGGCCTAAGAAACACAAACACGAGATTGAGCGCCCACGTGGAGTTTATTGAGAGAGGGGAGAGGAAAGACGGGGGTAGCTGGTCGCCAACCGAAAGCGGGGAGAGAGAGAGAGAAAGGGGGGGGACCCAGAGAGAGCGAGAGAGGGAAGCAAGAGAGAGAGGTGCTCTTGGCGCGCTTGCTTTAAAAGGGGAGCTTGCGCATGCGTAACCCAGTCTCTGCGGCCAGGTAGCTTGGGCAGCGGGGCTTGCATAACCCAGTCTCCACCCAGCCAGGTAAGGCCTGAAGTAGTGATTACACGTCCCGCCCATCAGAGGCGGGGCCCACAGACTGCCAAGCCTCAACAACTTTCCCATCCCGAAGAAGGACATTGCAATGAAAGTACAAGAAGCTTACAGAACACCAAACAGAGTGGACCACCAAAAAAGGTCCCCTCACCACATAATAATTGAAACACCAAAAAACATACAGAATAAAGAAAGAATATTAAGAACAGCAAAAGAAAAGGGCAAAGTAACATATAAAGGCAAATCTATCAGAATTACAACTAACTTCTCCATGGAAACTCTGAAGGCCAGAAGGTACTGGACCAACACTAAGAGATCACAGATGCCAGCCTAGACATACCCAGCAAAGCTTTCAATCACTACAGATGGAGAAACCAAGATATTCCATGACAAAATCAGATTTAAACAATACATGTCCACTAATCCATCCCTACAAAAAGTTCTCGAAGGAAAACTCAAACCCAAGGAAGTCAAATACACCCACAAAAACACAGGCAATAGATAATCCCACTTTGCCAATAGCCAAAAGAAAATGCCTATGTTTTTGTGGACATATGGCACTCCATCTTGGCACAAGGAGAGTTTAAAACTGTCCTCAGCAAGTCATGAGACATAAAGGTCAAAAGTGTGGTTACAGTAGGATGTTTGGATGTCATATTCTAAGTAACAACAGACCTGAATCTGAAGTGTGGCTACTCCTGACCTTCAAGGCTAAGGAATAAGAAGTTGAAGCTCAGGTATGGTTACTTTACCCTTAGAATAAGCGAGGAAGAAAATTCTGTTTGTTCCATATACATGATACTGTGTTTGCCCTTTTGGTTAAGGTATATAAGACTGGTGAAAAATAAACTCATGACATTTTAGTATCTACTGATTTGTCCTCCAGACTTTTATTCTGTCTTTCTTGTCTTTATCATCTTTGGCTAACGTTTCCCTCATCCACACACCCCCACTCAGGTACAAACTCCTTGCCCTCATCCACACCCCCACCCCACTCAGATACGATCTTTGATCCGCACGGCTGGTTCTGATTGTAGCCCCACAAAAACAGCTTCTGATATATGGTGCCCAAATGAGGGGCTGAGTATGGGGGACATAAGTGATGGACATATGGCACAGCAACGTGAGACCATACAGACAGCGCCGACATATGGCGCTGAACGCAGAACTGAGTACAGGGGACAGAAGAGATGGACACTGCAGAGGAATAGACACCGTGGGTGTACAAGTGTGAAGAAAGAGAGCACATGGATAATATAACTAAAGTGTAGTGAGGGAATATCAAGAGTAAAACTATATAGAACTATAGATATGGAATATTAGTCAGATGCTAAAGAAGTGCAGTATGGGTAGTTAACCTTGAGAATGAAAATGTGTATAATTATAGACATGAAACAGAAAACTATTAGTCAGATGATAAAGAAGTGAAAAGTGGTGAGTAAGCCTCTGGAGTAAAAAATGCATATAATTGTAGATGTGAAACAGAGCATTATCAGCCAGATGATAAAGAAGTGAGTTAGTTAACCTTGAGGGTAAAAATGTATATAATTAGAGATATGAGACAGAGAAATATTAGTCAGATGATTGTATATTTACTTGGGTATATTTTAATAGCCAGGAGAGCTGGAATAAAGCAGGATCAAATATAGAAATGTTTAGAATTTTAAAGTTTTGTAAGGATCCTTCCCCCTTTGCAGAAGCCGCACCTGCAGCTGTCTCAGAGCTGCACTGGGGCTTGGGGAAGCAAAGGTGTGGTAGCACATGTGTGAAAGTTCAGAAGGATCCGTGGATGCCAAGAACTCAGAGTTGCTACAATGGTGGTTTTTGACTTTTCAAGCAGCTGCAGTTACAGATGAACCACAGCGGGCCAGCCCAGGTTCAGAGAGCAAAGGCAAGATAAGGCCAGGCCTAGCCTAGAAGCCAGCAGTCTTGGGAGCTGCTGCCAGGGCTGATGACTAGCCAAGTTTATGTCAGAAACTGTTTTAAGATCTTATAGGAAAAAATGTGATATAGATAAATTTTGATTTGTTCAGATTTTGGATGCTCATAAATTCAAGGATTAGCTAAAATTACTGTATCACAAGAGATTTCAATGAAGGACATTTTCTTTCAACAAACTAATCTTGACCTACAGAAAAGGAGGGCCGAAAGATGTATGTATGTATGTTCTGTATATATGGTGTGGCCAACATATGTGTGTCTGAAGTGTAATTGTGAATGTGTGAATACCAACAAAACGTACTACTTGAATTGCTTTGGACATAGTCAAAAAAAGGCATCAGGTCAGTGTCTTAATTGAAAGGGTTGGCAATCTGTGCCTCCCATGGCTGGTCCCCAGAGTGGGTAGGGGGAAAATGGCCAAAGTCAGCATGGCCTGAGAGCCAAAGCAATCTGTATGGACAATTCAACAGCTTTTAGCAGAGGAGAGGGTACAGAAAAAAAGAAATTGAGAGAATGAAGGTCAAAACAATATTTATTGAGAAAAGCCTCAGAAAATTGCTGCCTTGTTAGGCTCCACCTAGAAAGGTGTCAGTGAAGATGCAAATGAGAGCATGTCAGCTAATGAAAGCTTTACAGGCCGGGTTAGAAAAGACAGCCAGCTGCCTTTTCGGTATTTGGGACATATGTTATATCCTAAAGAAATTAAGCCTCAAAAATTAGAAATTAGGAAAGATGGCTTGCAATCTTTGAATGATTTTCAGAAGTTATTGGGAAATATTCAATTGTTATGTGTAGAGAGCCACGAAGTGCCACGCCTTAAAGTGGCGCTGGCTTCCACCTTACACCTTCCCATTGGTGAGGGCTCTCTGGCATAAACAAGCCCTTATTTGGTTAAGTCTGTTCAGCCTGTCTGCTTCCATGTTAGAGTAGCCTATCTGCAGGGTCCACGTGGCTCACTGGGGTTGGTTAATGCAAGGGTATTTAAGCCTATGCAGGAGTCCCCGGGCTCCCGCGGGTCAGAGGAAACATGTTTCAAGGATCCTGATTAAAACTGCATGAAGAAGATCTTCCCGGAGTCGCATGGTCCTTGCTGGCGAGGTTAGGCACAGCACAGTTATGTTTCTTAAAAACCATCTACTGGTAATTTGAAAACTTTCAGAAATATTCTGAAAGGAGATAGTGATCCCAATTCACCTAGACAGCTAACTAAAGAGGGTAGACAAGTTCTTCTACAATTGGAGAATGGAATCCAACATCAGCAGATAATCTGAATTGACCACGCAGATTTTTGGGAGGCTTATGTGTTTCCCACACAACATAGTCCGACTTCTGTCTTATGGCAAGGGGGACCATTGTTATGGTTGCACATACCTGTTTCCCCAGCCAAAGTGTTAAATCCTTATTTTGAAGCAGTAGCTTGTATGGTACAGAAATGTCATATGGAGTCTAGTAGATATTTTGGCAGGGAACCAAGCGTAATACATGTTCCCTATACCAAATAGCAAGTTGACTGGTTATTTCAAATACTGATTCACGGGCAATCGCTTTTGCTCATTTTTTGGGAAAAACTGATAGCCAGTTTTTAGCTCATAGAATGTTGCAATTTGCCCTAATGTATCCAATTCATTACATTCCCTAAAATTAGAAGAAGTAATCCTATAAAAACTGCTATGTTAGATTTTACCAGTGGTTCTTCTAATGGAAAAGCAGCTTACGCTATTGATGGCAAAGAATATATAGTACAGACAGATACAGCTTCAGCTCAGATAGTTGAGTTACAAGCTGTTGCAATAGTTATCCAGCAACTAATGAACAATTCAATTAACTTATATAGTAATATTCATTATATTTTTAGACCCCTTCAAGTCACAGAGGCAGTTTCATACATTGGAACTAATAATAATCAAGTCAGACTACTGTTTGAGCAAATTCAGAGTGCCATTCATCAAAGAAATTCACCATGCTTTGTGGTTCATATAAGAACTCATTCAAACCTTCCCAGCCTATGGGCTGAAGGGAAAGAGTCCACAGGTAGATTAACAAAAAATGGTCACTTTATCTCAAGCAGAATTCGTTCAGCAGTTACATAGCTTTCATCATCAAACAGTAATAGTCTAAGAAAGCAAATTGGCTTAACTAAGAGAAGACTGCTTGTCAAACTGTCAAGCAATGTGATGTGTGCCCACATACTGACCTGTAACTAATGTAAATCCTCAAGGCCTGCTTCCTAATCGTTTATGGCAAACAGATGTTATACATATTGCAGAATTTGACAGATTAAAATACGTGCACATGGCAGTAGAAAGAAATTCAGGCTTCTTTATGGCCATTGCACAAACTGGAGAACCACAGAGCAAGTGATAAGTCACTGTTTACTGCACAAACTGGAGAAGCCAAGAAGCAGGTAATAAGTCACTATTTAAAATGTTTTGCTTACATAGCAAACACCAAATAGACTGGACCCCCCTCAAAAAAAACACCTAACATACAGATGAAGAAAGAATATTAAGAGGAATGAAGGAAAAGGCCAGTTAACATATAAAGGCAGACCTATCAAAATTACACCTGACTTCTCCAAGTCATATGGAAAGATCTATGTACTAGACTATAGAAAGGGCCTGATCCAGTCCTAACATGGGATTGAGGGCATATTTGTGTTTTCTCACAAGAAGAAAATGAGGTCCAGTGGCTGCCAGACCGTTTGGTGAGATACTTGGAGCAGAAGAAAACAGGACCTGAGACCACAGGAGGCTGCCCAAGCCAGTTCATGTGAGACCTGCTGAACCTGTGTTCCTGACACCCTGATATCACCGACTCTACAGTCACAGAAAAAAGGAAACAATAGGTTTGAGACTTTTAAAAAGAAACAAGATTCGAGATTTCCAGTTTCTCAACAAGCCTGCTGCATGGGACTTCTGAAACCCGTGAATTTTCCTTCTGAATTCGATCAAGGACTATATACTTAGCAGTTATTTACACCACATCTTGGGAAACAGAACTTGTTCTGGCAGTTTTTACCTTTGAGGAAAAAATGACTCCTCTGGAACAATTGAAATCTATTGTGGATGTGATGTGTGGCAAAAGCACCTATTCAGTATTTGAGCAGACAATTGACAAACATTTTGCAATTAATATTTAGTACTCAAGGACTGTGGTATCTCAAACTTATCTTTGGAAATTATAAGCAGGAGTGCATTGGACTTTAGAGAGGGAAAAAGAAAAGGTTCAGAATTGCAGTGTTATTCATACTTCATTCACTATGAGAACATTTTATTGTCCTTTGATTGAATTGAAATTATGAAAATTGTCAAGTATGAGAGAATTGTTAATAATCATACTGGAATCGTTAATGGTTACAACCATTGCTGTACTAGGTAACTGTTTATGGATGAAAAAAATCAGAGCTCATTATGTTAAAAATTAGACATGATGCTTATGAATCATTAGATACAATGCAATTGAATAGGCAGATTTAGATTTTGGTATAGCTAAAGCCACTCAGGACATCCCGGACCAATTTTAAAAAGCCATTTTATCTTGATTCATCCTCTCCTTTTGCAGGAGATGCTGTAGCCACAAAAGCATGTACATTATCAAGCTTGCTGAAAAGTTGGCTCAGAGGTGTGTGGCATCGAGCTATGCACTATCCCCTAATGTTCTTTATTGCAGGGACGGGTAAAGTCTTTTTGCCTCCAAGCTACCTAAGGCAGGACACACACGACAGGATGTGTGTTTCCCATGATGGGTTAAGCTGGCAGGTGGAGTAAGACTACTTAAGACAGATACAGTCACCTGTCCTGTAGCAGAAGCACGGGTATTATTTAATTATATTAAGAAGAAGGAATTTGTCGGTATCCATAAAGATGGCTGAACTCCATCTTGACAAATGGACAGAGAGTTCAAAATTGTCCTCAGCAAGTCATAAGACATAAAGGTCTAAGGTGTGGCTACAGTAGACTAGTATGTTTGGATGTCTTATTCTAAGTAACAGACTTGAATGTGAGATGTGGCTAATCCTGACCCTCAAGGCTAGGAAACAAGAAGTTGAAGCTAAGGTGTGGTTACTGAACCCTTAGAATACTCGAGGAAGAAAAGTCTGTTTGTTCCATACTCATAATACTGTGTTCACCCTTTTGGTTAAGGTATATAAGAGTGGTGAAAAATAAACTCATGGCATTTCAGTATTGACTGATCTGCCCTCTTGACTTTTATTCTGTCTCTCTGTCTTTTCTTTATTGTCTGTAGCCAGTGTTTCCCTCATCCACACACCCCCACTTAGATATGAACTTCTTTCCCTCATCCAAATATCCCCACTCAGGTACTATCTTTGGGTCACTCTGCTGGTTCTGATTGCGGCCTCACAAAGACAGCTTCCAACATCTACCTCAAGATCCAGTACTTTAACTCTTAGGCATATACCCAAAATATACACATTCATAAAACAAGGATATCTGTTTGACTATGTTCATAGCAGCCTTATTTGTAATAGCCAGAACCTGGAAGCAACCTAAATGCCCCTCAACTGAAGAATGGATGGAGAAAATGTTGTACATTTACACAATGGAATACTATTCAGCAGAAAAAAAAATAGAAATTTGAAATTTGCATGCAAATGAATGGAACCAGAAGAAAGGTAACCCAGTCATGAAAAGACAAGCACACAGTATGCACTCACTCATATATCAATTTTAAACATAGAGCAAAGAATTATCAGCCTACAATCTACACCACCAGAAAAGCTAGGAAACAAGGAGGACCCTAAGAGATACATACATGGTCCCCCACAGAAGGGGAAAGGGACAAAATCTACTGAGCATATTGGGATCAAGGGAGGAGGGGAGAAAGATTTTCCAAGCAAATTGGGAGCATGGAGGAGTGCAGAGGGAGTTAGGAGGAAGACTGAGACAGGGAAATTATAGAGAGCAAGAAAAGAGATAAAATAATAAAGGGAGACATGATAAGTTCAAAGATAAATCTGGCAGTAGGGAAATGTCCAGAGATCTACAAAAATGACCGAAACTAACAGTCTAAGCAATGCTAGAGAGGCTAACTTAAATGCCCCGTTCCCTGATAATGAGATTGATGTCTAACTTATATGCCATCCTAGAGCCTTCAACTAGTAGCTGATGGAAGCAAAAGCAGACATTCACAGCTAAACACTGAACCAAACTCCTGGAATCCAGTTGCAGAGAGGGAGGAGTGATGAGCAAATGGGGTCAAGACCAGGCTGGAGAAACTCACAGAAACAACTGACCTGAACAAGGGGGAGCTCATGGACTCCAGTTTGAGAGCTGGGAAACCAGCATAGGACTGACCCAGATTCCCTGAATGTGTGTTAGTTGGGAGAACTGGGCAGTCTATGGGGCCTCTGGTAATGGATCAGTATTTATCCCTAGTATACGAATGGACTTTGGAGCCCATTCCATATAGAGGGATACTCTCTAGGCCTACATACATGGGAGAGGGCCTAGGCCCTGCTCCAAAAAATATGACAGACTTTGAAGCCTCTCCATGGAAGGCCTCATCCTCCCTGGGGAGCAGAAATGGGATGGGATGGAGGTTGGTGCTGGGGCTGGGGGGGGGAGGGAGAATAGGAGGATGAGTGAACTGAGAGTGATGTGTAAAACAAGCTTGTTTCAAATTTAAATAAAAACTTTATCAACAAAAAAAAGAAAAGAAAAAAGAAAAAGAAAGTGATAGATAGGTAGAACCCACGCCTTGCCAGCCAGTTCAGCCAAAACTGTGAGCTCCAGCTCCAAGTTTGTATGCAGGGGTGAGCACATCCCTACACAACTGCATACAAGAATATACTATGTGCACACACACACACACACACACACACACACACACACACACACACACACACACCGAGAAAACGATAGAAAAAACAAAGACAACAAAAAAAAATCATAGAAGTCTGTACCCAGTAAGTTATTTAAGATTGGGGGTGGTGTGCGGTTTCTTCTCTTTTTCACTTTTGTTTTTATTACACTGAAACTAAAACTACGTATTAATTCAAACAAACAACATTGAATAATATTCAGATTAATTAAAGAAAGTATTTACCAAGCACAACATGGTAAATGAGAATTGTAAGACGATAATATTAAGGAGTCCCCACCTGCATGATCTTTAACCCCCATCGCCAGGCCTCTGCCTGAGCACCAGTCCTCTGCCAGAGACCAGCCTATCCAAGTGAATCCACCCTGAGTCCCAGCCTGCCTGATCTTTAACCTCCATCGCCAGGCCTCTGCTTGAGGTGAGTCTGGGATCAGTTCAAGTCAAATCCCCCCCACACACACACCCTTCCCTGGGACCTCCCTGAATTAGCCCCAAATCTCACTCACCTCTACATCCTGTTCCCAGGGAGAACACTCCTAGTACTCTGATCCACAACCCCCCACACACCCAGAACCTGCCCTCCCCCCACCCAGTGCCCTACCTAGCCCACTGCCCCACTGCTCTGGTTGAGCACTGGACCAAAGGGCAGGTCCAACAATTCTGCCACATCTGGGGAGCTTCCTGGACCAGCCTATCCATACAGGACCAGCCTGAGTGCCTGCCTGCCTCATATATGAACCCCCATCACCGGGCCTCTGCCACAGACCGGCCTATTCACATGGGACCACCCTGAGTCCCAGCCTGCCTGATCTTTGACCCCCATCACCCTGCCCCTGCCTGAGGAGAGACCTCCTAGAGAAGTTTGAACCACTCAAAGCTACAGACATAGAACTCCTGACCCACCCAAGCCCACCTAGAGAGTAGCAGAGAAAGAGAGAGAGAGAGAGAGAGAGTGAGAGAGAGAGAGAGAGAGACCCCACCTGCACCCACAGTTAGAAGTGAAGAGAAGATGGCAATATAAGAAAACACCTAACAACAGAAAGACAAGCATGACAAAACCAGAATCTAAGGACTCTACACCAACTAGAACTGAACACAACAAAGCAGATGAAGCAGAAGAGAAAGACTTAAAAAAAATATCTTCATAAAATAATAGAGGCCCTCAAAGATGTGAGAGAATCCCTTAAAGAAATGTAAGAAAAAACAAACAAAAAATTGGAAGAAATGAACAAATCTCTTAAAGAAAGTAAGGAAATAAAAAAAATTTAAAAAGGTGAAGAAAACAGACTTGAAAACTGAAATAGAGACAATAAAGAAAACACAAACTGAAGGAATGCTGGAAATAGAAAAACTGGGCAAACAATCGGGAACTACAGACACAAGCATAACCAACATAATACAAGAGATGGAAAAGAGAATCTAAGGCACTGAAGGTAAATTAGAGGAGATAGACTCATGGACCAAAGAAAATCGTAAATCCAACAAATCATTAACACAAATATCCAGGAAATATGGGCCACTGTGAAAAGGTCAAACCTAAGAATAATTGGCATAAAAGAAGGCGAAGTCCAGCTCAAAGGTGCAGAAAACATAGTCAACAAAATCATTGAACATCCCAATCTGAAGAATGATATGTCCATGAAAGTACAAGAAGCATACCAAACACCAAATAGACTGGACAAAAAAAAAAAAAAAAAAAAAAAAAAAAAGAACCCCTAGACACATAATAAAACACCTAACATATAGAATAAAGAAAGAATATAATGAGCAGGGAAGGAAAAAAGGCCAGGTAACATATAACATACAAAGGTAGACCTATCAAAATTACACCTGACTTCTCCATGAAAACTTTCAAGGCCAGGAGGGAGGGCCTAGTTCCTACTCCAAATGACTTGACAGATTTAGATGACCCCTCCAGGAAGGCATCACCCTATATGTGGAGGGGGGGAAGAAACAGGATGGAAGGGTGGGGGGGCATGGGGGGTGAAAAAGAGAAAGGGAGGGAAGGAAGAACAGAGAGAGAACTGGGATCAATATATAAAATAAGAAAAATAAAATTTAAAAAAGAAGAGAATATTAAGAGCAAATACATAGTCGCAATAGGGAATGGACAGGAGCCTGAAGAATCCTAGTTAAAAAGTAGCTGCATTTGTGTGAAAGGATTCGACCTTTAAAAACACACAGGCTAAAATTTCACTTAGTTTTAGAACACGTTTTTAAAATAAGTTTTTATTTAAATTATAAATAATCTTATTTTCTATATCAATCCCAGTTCCCTCTCCCTTCTGTCCTCCCATAACTCCCATAAATCCCCCCATCCACTCCCCAGGGAGAGTGGTGAGGCCTCCCATGAAAGATCATCAAAGTCTGACACATTACTTGAGGCAGGACCTAGGTTCTCCCTAGTGTATCCAGGCTGAGAGAGTATCCCTCCATAGGGAATGGGTTCCCAAAGCCCATTCATACACTAGGGCCAGAAGCCCCATAAAACTGTCCAGGCCCTCCAACTGACACCCACATTCAGGGGTGTTGGGATTCAGCAGTCTGCTAGTCTGCTGACCCCACCCCTGATGATAAGCGGGACGCTCATGGCCATGTCATCACTATGTCAGGCTTTACCTGGCTGTTCAAGCTTTTACCTGGCTGTGCAGGGGCCCAGTTATGCATGTGCAAGCCCCCCTTTTAAAGCAAGTGCACCAAGTGCACCTCTCTCTCTGGGGCCCCTTCTCTCTTTCTTTGACTCCCCCCACTCTCTCCCCTGCTTTCAGTTGGCCACCAGCTACCCCCTTTCTCTCCTCTCAATAAACTCCACGTGGGCGCTGAGTTTTGTGTTTGTGCTCCTCTGTCTCAATAAATTCCATGTGGGCGCTGAGTTTTGTGTTTGTGTTTCTTAGGCAATAGCTGCAGCAAAAGAACAACAGAGGGCCTGGTTTGATTTCATGCAATAGTGGAGAGGCTACCTTAAATACCCTTCCCCAATAATGAGATTGATAACTACCTTATATTCCATCCTAGAGCCTTCATCTAGTAACTGATGGAAGCAGAAGCAGACACCCACAGGTAAGCACTGTGCTGAATTTCTAGAATCCAGTTGCAGAAAGGGAACAGTGAAAAAGTGGGTGCCAGTTAGGAGGCCTGTGCAGTCAATGGGGTCTCTGGTAGTGCATCAGTATTTATCATTAGTGTAGGCATGAACTTTAGGAGCCCATCCTACATAGAGGGATACTCTGTCAACCTAGACACATGGGGGAGGGCCTATGTCCTGCTTCAAATGATATGACAAAGTTTGATGATCCCCCAAGGAAGGACTCATCCTCCTTGGGGAGCAGAAAGAGGATGGGATGGGGGTTTGGTGGGGGACATGGGAGGATGGGAGAGAGGGGAAACTAGTATGATATGTAAAACAAGATTGTTTCTCATTTCAATTAAAAAAGAAAAATATACATATTGAAAGCACACTTTTGGGTGTGCTGATAAAACAACAGTGAGCAAAAAGAAAGCAAATTAATAGAACCATGTCCTTAGGGACAATTTTTTTTGTTTTGTTTTGCTTTTTGTTTTCTAAGACTTCTCTGTGTGACAGCCTTGGCAGTCCTGGCAGTAACTCTAGACCAGGCAGGTCTTGAACTCACAGAGATCCTCCTGCCTCTTTCTCCTGAGCTTGTGATTAAAGGTGTGCACCACCATGCCCAGCTGGAACATTTCATGTAAAAAAAAAAAGTGTTCATACTTGATTCATGTTAAATCTGAAACTGGATAATACATGTATCAGGTCTCAACCCCCCCAGTATACCAGTCTGGCCTCAGCTCAGGCTGGACTCTGACTCAGTAAACACTCAGTATTCTTCAGAAACCTAGTAAAGTGGATTTCTGTTTGTCAGGAAAAACTTTCTTATCTTCTCCTACATCCCCAACCTCTGGAAAGGGCATCTAGTTGTCTATTAACTCAAAAACCAGAGCCCAAACCTAGTTCTCAGGCTGATTCAGCTAACCTGCTTTTCTCCAAAAACAATATAACCTCTTATAAATGGCAGGACTTTCTCACCAGTTTTGCTGTCTTCTCTGCTTCCATAGCCCCGGCAATTCCCAATCTGCTCATCTCTCTGTCCTGGGGAGGTATTCATGGCAGATTCTCCCAGATGCCTTTGGCTAGTCTCTCTTACCTATAATAATGCTTTCAGCACTAACAATGGAATAGCCAACTTGGTGGTATCTTTACTGAATTCCTAGGTTACATCACGTAAATGAGGTTTATTTTGATGATCATAGATATGTGTGTAAGAAAGAAAAATGAAAAGAAGCTGTGTCTGCAGACTCATTGATAGAGAGGTCTGGAGAGATTGGGATGTTGCAGGTCCAGAGGCTAATTAATTGCCTTATCTTCCCCTGGTGCTACCCTAAGGAGAAACTGCCATTCCTTGCCCACCTCTATGTTAGAACATCTTGTGATAAACAGAGCCCTTTTGGAATCTATTAACTTAGCAGAGCACTAGTTTCTAACAACCCAAAAGCTCAGATGGCATCTTGGGCCTACAGGAAAACTTCCTTCATCTCAGAGTACCTACCTGTTTGATATTTCCTCCAAAGTATTGTCAGCTTGCCTTGAATCATGACTTTTCTTTATTCTCTGAGACTATGAAACTGCTTTCTCGTTGGAACATGGAATTTTGGGTAACCTAAATATGTGCTCCCTGGCCATGGTCACTTATAATGGCTCCAAAATAAACTATCTCTTATTTCCTATAAGATGGAGAGCTGTGTTTTTTGAGTTAACATATATGTATGCGAAAAATGTTAAAAGCATCAAGGCAGACATGGATCACAGTATGTTTACAATGCACCTTTAAGAAGAAGAAAACCAATAAGGCAATTTTCATTGTTTAAAAAAAAGATAGAAAATGTTGGTCACAGGGTGATAAGACTGTGGTGAGAATCATTTTCATTACACTTTCCAGAAATTTCTAGACCAAAATTAAATTTAGTCTCTATTGTAAAAATGTGCTTAGAAGCCCCAGTAAGAGAAACAATGACCAGACCTTTCAGATGAGCCTGTGTGCCTAGAATGTCCCACAAGAGAAGTAGCATCTTAAAAAGCAAAGAATTCCAAATTCATGGAGCCTGAAAGGTTGGGAGGGAACCTCCAGAATGCAGCAAATCAACCCCATAATCCCAGCAGGCAAATACTCCAACTCTATTTTTTTTTTTAAAGAACAAAGGGCGGGTGAAGCTATGAGCAGGGTGGCTTCTCACAGGAATACTGCCACCTAATGGTCAAAAGAAAAACAAACAAACAAACAACAACAACAAAAAACCCAAAAAACATCAAAAAAAAAAAAAAAACCCAAAAAACATCATCATCAACAACAACAAAAAAACCGACTCTCAGGCTTCAGGAGAAATGTTTTCTTATATTTTGGTTGTGAGCCTAGCCTTTAAAGGCTGAGCCATCTCTCCAGCCTGAGAAATGCTTTCTTTAAACTGCCTTCCTGCTAGCCTCACTGGAAACAAGGTGAGAAGATGTCTGAATGACCGAAACCTTTCCAAAAAGCACTCCTATTTTGCCAGGTGGACCTAGAAAATGACCCCCGCCACGAAAGTCTTCCCTGCTGTGGCCCTAGGAGCTAAAGAAACAGTAAGTTCTTGATTCACCGAATTCTTCTGGTGTCTCTACCCAAGAATTAGCAGACTCTGAGCATGTGTGGAAATAGGCAGCGAGGTCTCCAGCAAGCTGAGTCTGCTAGGAGATTGCCAGTGAGATTTCCTCAACTCTCCTTGGGGCCCACCAATGTTGTAGTTGACTCTCTGCTAATGGATGGGACTGCTGATCTCCAGAAGAACTGCCCCACGCACCTTCAAATACCTGTCCTTTGGACACTCCTCCCATTCAAGTCAGCCTTGGAAGCCATTCCTCTGCAGGAGCACTCACTGCCTTTCTCTCAGTCCTCACCCTAACTGAGCAATAAGGAACCAACGACATACAGCAGGCAGCCAGTGACTCTCCTCAAGAGCCTTCTGGCTTCTCCTTACCAGCCCTAGGCTGCAGGACAGCCTTTGCCTTTCTGTCACAGTCAGTAATGGACAGATGCTCTAAATGTACCTGAGATTCTGGACAAAGATAAGAAAACCATACTCTTTCTGATTTACCTCTATTCCCACATAACTGGGGGGGGGGAATCACAAACTGTACCAGAACAAGATTATTTTTAAGCACTATTGTAAGCATTTTGACAGCTCCAGTGGGATGGACAGGGATTCTGGCACTTGGAAGTCACAGAATACTGAGTGTTCCAGCTCGGATGGTAAGGTATTTTGGCAATCAGGAGTCAAGGAATACCATAGGTCACACACAGTAAACATAGCAGCTTATAGGTCTGCTTCAATGAAAGTCTTCCCCAGTGTATCAGCTCTGCTCTGGTAGAAGAGGGCCTTCTTTCCCTGCAAAGTTGTTACAGTTCAGCGCCTGTCCCCCAGAGAGTGGAGCATAACAACTTCACTTCACCAGGGAAAGGTTTCCCCAGTGAAAAATGTTTTAGCCCTGTTTTGCTTCCCTCTGCGCAGGGTTGCCTCTGCTCACATGAAAGGTCTCACTCAAACCTCATTCAAGAGATTTTTTTTGGAGGGAAGAATCCACGAGAGGGTCTGCTGTGGTGACAGAAAAGAGCAGGGCAGCCTGAACAGCCACAGGCTTAACAGACACAGGGTTTATATAAGACTTCTTAGGGGCAGCGTTTGTCCAGGGAGATTTCCGGGGTGGGGATTGGTTAATTTCAGTCCTTGGGCTCAGACTGCCTAGATCTCATGCTCAGGGATTCTTTGGTTTTCTGCACAGGTTTAGGGTCAGATTTGGCTCTGGTTTCGGAGTGTGTTTCTTTTGGCTCTAATTTTAGGACAGGGGTGTATTTTTTTCACTGGCTCTAATTCCAGAGCCAAGGTGTGCTTCTTTGGCACTAGTTTTAGGGTCAGGGTGCATTTCTTTGGTTCTGGTTGCAGAGCAAAAGTGTGTTTCTTTGCCCCTGCTCAGGGTGTGTTTCTTTGGTTGGTTCTTTTCCCTTACACCTATCATAAACAGACATGGCTTTCTTAAAGGCAGGACTTGGATCCAAGAGAATTTCCCTTCCATTCCTTCTGTCCATCTTTCTGTAAGCCAGTTTTCCCTGGGTTTTAAAAGGAAAGACTGAAGTGAGCACCCTGCAGGGGGAGATTTGGTACTACAGACCAGGAACTGAAGATGCCATTTGTCCCAAAGGAAGCTGGCATTGATAGTGTCTCCGTGGCTGCAGGGGACCCTTTTCATTCTTTCATCCTGTCTGACATGATCTATCAGCATCATTAAAAATTATAAGAACAAATTTCAGTTCTTTTATTCCAATTTAGTGAGATTTTCATGACAAAACTTTATGAAATAGCACATCATACCTTCCCTACACTTAACTAGTACTGGCCTATTAAGTTGTATTGTTTTGTTACAGAGCCCTTTCTGAAAGCAAAATGGCTGCATGCTAGGGCAAAGACAGAGACCAGCAGGAGGAGGAAGGCACTGGTGAAGGGGAGTGGGCCAATGATCAACACAAAGTAGTAGAAAATATCATAAGACCTGTTACTAAGACCTATGGTTGCCAATTTGAAGATACAAGGGAATTCTTTATTCCCCCTAAAATCATGACTCTACAACTGATGGTCTTGTATATTATAAAATCACGTGGCTAAAAAGGGGTCAAGACCAGGTTGGAGAAACCCACAGAAACAGCTGACCTGAACAAGGGGGTAGCTCATGGACTCCAGTCTGATAGCTAGGAAAGCAGCACAGGACCAACCCAGACTCCCTGAATGTGGTGTCAGTTAGGAGGACTGGGCAGTCTATGGGCCCTCTGGTAGTGGATCAGTATTTATCCCTATATAGGAATGGACTTTGGGAGCCCACTCCACATAGAGGGATACTCTCTCTGCCTAGACACAAGGGGGAGGGTCTAAGCCCTGTCCCAAATGATGTGACAGACTTTGAAGATTCCCCCATGGAAGGCCTCACCCTCCCTAGGGAGCAGAAAGAGGATAGAATGGGAGTTGGGGGGGGCAGGGAACAGGGGAAAAGGGAAGGGAGAGGGGAATGGGATTGACATGTAAAACAAGCTTGATTCTAATTTAAATTTTAAAAAGTCACATGGCTAAGTCCTTTGAGGAATCAAGGCCTTCAAACTTAAAGGTTACAAGGAAACAGCAGGCCAAATGGCTGAAGTTTCCTGTTCAGAGTGGTGATCAAGACCTCTTGTCCTTGTCTGAAATCTTAGTGTGGAGATGTTCAACCTGTCCAAGCCAAGGTACTACAACAACGAGGAAAAATAATTGACTCATACATAAATAGTTTATTCAGTTGAAGCACACCAAGGATGATGTGAGACCAATAACTCCTGAATTATAACAGCTGAAGCAGGATTGGAATTTCTCAAGAGCAATGGTTCTCATCTTCCAAATTCTGCAACCCTTTAATATAGTTCCTCATGTTGTGGTGAACCCATAAAATTAATTCATTTCTATTTCATAGCTGCAATTCTGCTACTGCTAGGAATTGTAATGTAAATATCTGTCTGGTTTGCAGGGTGTCTGATAGGGGACCCCTGTGACAGGGTAACTCAAACCCTGGGCCTCGACCCACAGGTTGAGAATCACTGCTCTAGAGCAAGGAGAGGGCCACTTGAGTGTGGTCAGCCCCAGAGAAATTACTTTCCTCAAGAATCATTTTTGGTTTGTTGTGTTTCGTTTTTTGAGACAGGGTTTCTCTGTGTAACAGCCCTAGCTGTCCTGGATCTAGCTCTATAGACAAAGTGCTGGGATTAAAGGCATGCTCACCACTACCAGGCCAAGAATCTTATCCTGAGACAAAGTAAAGGCTGAAAGACCTGGTGCCAGCCAGAGGAGGAACTTGTCTCCCGGGGATGGATTTCACATGGATCTGACAACAGACTGCCCTGGAAGAGAGATAGGATCAAAGCTTATGATGTGCCGAAGATGAGTAAGACCACATCTTAACCAGGACATACCTCTTGCCCTCTTTATAAACCTAAATCTCATGCGAGCACCCAGAAGATAGATTTGGGAGGAAAGGTGTCTCTAGAGGAAAGGTGTCCCTCTTCCCAGTGTGCCCACATAGAATAAATGGTTTTTTTGTTGTTTTATTTTGTTTTTCCTGCTTTTCACTATTACTTGTCTCTATCATTGGACTACTAAGGATAGGTGACAAAGCATAGCCTGTTATGGCTGTCAGGGTCCAGGCTGTGACCCTAACAACCCCAGTAATACTAGGTTTCAAATACCAACAGATGAGTTAGAAGTCAATGGTTGCCAAAATGATACTAGAGAACCTTCTTCTTTACTGCTACATATTACGCTTTGGGGTTTGTTTGTATTGAAAGACCCACAGCAGAGCGTGGATCCTCACGCCCCGACTCAGGAAAGGCGTCCTCCCCCCCCAAATCACTCACGAGAAGCGGTCTTGATGCAAAAGCATGAGGTCTTTTATATTCCAAGTGCACTGGGGTCCGCAGGCATACTCCATGTGGGGGTAGAGGACTGGGAACCTTGGGCACAGACTTAAGACAGCTGTTATAGGGTTACAACAAAGCCCACACATCATAAACCAATCATCTCATAGCATCCAGTGTAGACCAATTAATTTAAACTATCCAAGCCCGCGCTTAGCCCAGAAAGTCTGCTTTTGCACAGGCTTCTGGGTAGGATGACAAGGCCCATTTCCTGTGTTCACTCACTCACAGGTGCTGTCGTAAACAGCCCTGTCACAAACAGTCAAGAATGTGACCTTTAGCCTGCTCACTGCTAGGGGACCAGGGTCTGGGATTTAAATTCCCAGCTTCCTGGGGTCAGTGGAGAGTTAGGCTAAATTTTTTCATCCTTACAGTATGTTTGTTTATTTATTGAGACGAACCCAGGCTTTGCATAGCCAATATACTTAATTTAAAATACTTAGATAGTATATGTAATCCTCACAAAGAAGTAAATGGGCCTCTATTTGAAAATGTCATGATTATTGACAAGAGCCCTAGATGCTATTGAAGAGGACCTGGGTTCAATTCCCAGCATCCATAGGGCAGTTCACATCTCACAGCAGCCATGTAAATCCAGCTCTGGGGGATCTGGAACCCTCACACAGATATACATGTAGGCAAAACACCAATTCACATAAAATAAAAATAAATAATTTTTCAATCTAAGAAAAAATTACTAGAACTTAAGTGGATTTAATAAGTTGGATAGTATGAGGTGGATACAGAATATTCAATTGCTTTTATATATTTAAACTCAGTTTATAGTACTATGGTGGTTAATTTTAACTGCCAACTTGCCACAACCTATAATCACTGACCTGGGAAGATAATGAGGAATTATTTAGATCAGGTTGGTCAGTAAGCATGTCTATAGGAAATTGTCTTGACTGTTAATTGACATGAAAAGTCCCAGTCCACTATGAGCAGCACCATTCCCTAGCCAGAGCAAACAAGCAAGGATCCATGTTTAGTCTCTCTATATTTAACGATGGATGTGATTCTTTAACTTCCTGCTTGGACTCCCCTACATAATGAATATAATGAACTGTAACTTCAAATTGCAAGCCAAATAAGACCCTTCTTCCCTAAGTTGCTTTTAGTCAGGGGTCCTTTTCAGGAAGCTATAAGTAAGTTCATTATTGTTGTCAAAGGACAGGGAAAGCAGATGAAAGCTGCTGGGGAATGGCAGAACAACAGTGACTAGTGAAGTCATTACTCTTAACTGTATATCCTCTCAACTCGCCCTCTCATGGCAAAAGCATCCCTCAATCATCTCCCACAGGCCTCTCCACAAACCACTTTGGCTCTTCCATCTATTCTGAGGAAGAGGCCTGTTGCCACAGTGGCCACCTCTGCTCTCACAGGACTGAAAACAATGTGCATGCTGGGGCAACTTACTGAACCAGAACTGAATAGGTTTGATACTTCTGAGGAGAAAAACACAAAGACAAAAGTAAGTACATTATTTAAGAACATCTAATTGGGACATCCTCTCAAAAATTGACAAGTACTGAAGGATGACCATTCCTATACAGTTACTGCAGGTTTTCTTTTCAGTGGGGAGTGTAGGCAGGGTAAGTAGAATCTCAAAAGAAGAATAAAAATAAAAATAAGTGACAGGAGAGGTGAATCAGAGGGGATGCTTTCAGCTTCTACCAAAGACTAAAGCCCTGAAAACAGGCTGAGTGCTAAGTGCTCAAGAGGTGTTCTGCCTGCAAAGTCTAAGCACTGGATTTATCCCAGTATTGGGGCAAAGATCAATAAATGTGTTTACAGAAAAAGAAAATTACACATCTAAAATGACAAACATAACTGCAAAGTTTAAAAAAAAGTCAAGGATTTGCAGTGCTCATTTCAGCAGCACACATCTTAAAACTGAAGTAATACACAGACAAATGGATGGTCCCTGAGAGTAAGAATGACACCCAAATGTGTGAAACATTCTAAAATCGACCTAACTCCAGGCTAAAAAAGGTTGTTAATAAATTGACTATGACAATAAACTGACATAGTTCACTTTCAAAAAAAAGGAAGAGGAATTTACAATGCAGATAAATGGTAGCTAACTTCTACACCTGCAACTATTAAAAACAATAATATAACTACCTATAAAAATTAAGGTTTGGGCTATAGCTTATTGGTAGAGCATTAGCCTAGCATTTTTGAGGTCCTAGGTTCAACTCCAGTACCTCAACAATAATAATAAATATTAATATACAATATTTATATTTAATAATTAGTGCTACTAAAATAAATTTTATTAGTCACATATAAACATAAGTATTAAATACATTAAAGTAAAAACAATTTAATAAATTATTTGTTAATAAATTAATATTTAATGTAATTATAGCTGACAATGGCTATTATTTATATTAAAGGTAAACTTATAATATTTAGAATAATTCGTTATTATAAATCATAGTTAAAGGCATGGTAAACAAGAATCCTCATAGAATATTGAAACTTTATTCCAAGAGTAAATAAACTAATAAATCTACTTCAAAAATTCAAATTGTGTATAACTGGAGATGTTGAAACAGTATGCCAGCCCAAAATTATTCTTCTTACTTTATGGAAGAATTATCTTTAAGAAATATACTGCCTACCACAATTCTTCACAAACCTCAAAAGAATGAACACTCAAATTCATATGGAAAGACAAAAATCCCAGAATAGCTCAAACAACCCTGTACAATAAAAGATCATCTGGGGGCATCACCATCCCTGACTTCAAGCACTATGATAGAGCTATAGTAATGAAAACACCTTGGTACTGTCTTAAAAACACAAAGGTGGACCAAAGGAATCAAATCAAAGACCCTGACGTCAACCAACACACCCATGAACACCTAATTTTTGACAAAGAAGCCAAAAATATAAAATGGAAAAAATAAACTATATTCAACAAATGGTGGTGGTATAACTGACATAGAAGAATGAAAATAGATCTATATCTATCGCCATGCACAAAACTAAAGTCCAAATGGATCAAAGACCTCAACATAAATCCATCCACACTGAACCTCATAGAGAAACAATGGGAAATACATTAGAATGAACAGGCACAGGGGACCATTTCCTAAACAGAACACCAGTAGCAAAGACTTTTGAGAGCAACAAATAATAAATGGGACATCCTGAAACTGCGAAGCTTCTGCAAAGCAAAGAACACGATCAACAAGACAAAAGGGCTCCCTATAGAATCAGGAAAGAACTTCACCACATCTAACAGAGGGCTGATCTACAAATATACACGGAACTCAAGAAACTAGACATCAAACAACCAAATAATCCAATTTAAAGAAATAGAGAATTCTCAACAGAACAATCTCAAATGGCAGAAAGACACTCAAGGAAATGCTCAACATCCTTAGTCATCAGGGAAGTGCAAAAAAAAAAAAAAAAAAAGAAAAAAGAAAAAAAAACCAACCAAAACAAACAAACAAAAAACAAACCACTCTGAGATTCCATCTTACACCAATCAGAATGGCTAAAATAAAAAACACCAATGACAGCTTATGCTGGAAAGGATGTGGAGAAAGGGGAATGCAAACTTGTACAGCTGCTGTGAAAATCAGTATGGCAATTTATCAGAAAATTGGGGATCAACCTACCTGAAGACCCTGCAATACCACTGTTGGGCATATACCCAAATGAGGTACATTTATACCACAAGGACATTTGCTCAACTATGTTCATAACAACATTATTTGTAGTAGCCAGATCTAGGAAACAGCCTAGATGGCCCTCAACTGAAGAATAGTTAAAGAAAATGTGGTATATTTACACAATGGAATACTACTCAGTGGTTAAAAAAAAAATGACATCCTAAAATTCACAGGCAAATGGACAGAACTAGAAAAGACCATCCTATAATGAGATTGATAACTACCTTATATGCCATAATAGAGCCTTCATCCATTAGTTGATAGAAGCAGACGCCCTCAGCTAAACACTGAGCCAAACTTCTGGAATCCAGTTGGAGAAAGGGAGGAGTGATGAGCAAAAGAATTAAGACTAGGCTGGAGAAACCCACAGAAATTGCTGACCTGAACAAGGGGGAGCTCATTGACTCCACTCTGATAACTGGGAAACCAGCATAGGACCAACCCAGATCCCCTGAATGTGGGTGTTAGTTGGGAGAACTGGGAAGTCTATGGGACCTCTGATAATGGACCAGTATTTATTCCTAGTATGCGAATGGACTTTGGGAGCCCATTCCACATAGAGAGATACTCTCTTGGCCTAGACACATGAGTGAGGGCCTAGGCCCTGCTCCAAATGATATGACAGACTTTGAAGATCCCCCATGGAAGGCATCACCCTCCCTAGAGAGCAGAAAGGGGATGGGATAGGGATTGGTGAGGGAGACAGGGGAGGACAAGAGGGTGCAGGGTCTGGGAATAACATGTAAAACAAGCTTGTTTCAATTTTAAATTTGTTTAAAAAATATCAAAAACAAAAGAAAAAACACCATCCTAGGTGAGGTAACCCAAAACCAGAAAGACAAAATATTCACTCATAAGTGAATACCAGACAAAAAGCAACAGATGCCCAGCCTACAATCCATAACCCCAGAGAAGCATGACTCCTCCTCCAGAAACAGATTAAAGCAGATGCAGAAATCCACAACTAACCAATGGGCCAAGCTCCTGGAGTACAATAGAAATGAGGGAGGAGCAATAATATGCACAAAGGAGTCAAGACCATGATGGGGAAACCCACAGAATCAGCTGACCCGAGCTAGTGAGAGATCACTGACTTGGGTCTGACAAATGGGAAACCTGCATAAGACTGAACTAGACTCCCTTAATATAGAAACAATGGTGTGACTGGGACAACATATGAGGCCACTGGCAGTGGGTCCAAGATCTAACTCTAATGCACAAACTGACTTAGAGGAGCCCATTCTATATGGAGAGATACCATGCCTAGCCTAGACACAGAGTGTGGGGGTAGAGAGTTGCCTCGGTCCTGCCTCAAGGAGATGATAGGACAGACTTAGTAGACTTTCTAGGGGAGGCCTTACCCTCTCCGTGGGGCAGATAGGGGGTGGGAGTGAGGAGAATGGGAGGAAAGGAGGAGGAACGGGGATTGGAATAATTTAATAATTAATAAAAATGCAAAAGGAATACACTGATATGCTTTCCCCTTACATTACACAGGTACAGCACTTGAGGATGTGGAGACAGGAGGATCAGGAACTATGGTCATTTTCAGCTAGACTAAATAGACCCTGTAAGGCCACTCTGGACTAAAGGAAAACCTGCTCCAAATAAATATAAACCTCAAAAAGGTACCCACCACTACTAGGACACAGGCTAAAAACCTATTGACCTATGTAGGCCAGCACTCCCAGAAGCAGGTTCTGCTACCATTGTTAGTTGTGTACCATTGTGTACCATGGAAAACTATGGTACACAGAGAGATGGTAACCAAGGGTATCAAGATGACCAAAGAGTAACAGTATTTGTCAACATCCCTGGTCCATCACTGTCCAATCTCACAAGGATGGAAGACACACTAGGCAAGTGGCCTACTAGGGAGCACTATCTACACCACTCCTAATTTTTTAAACTTCAAAACAGAGTCTCACTAAACAGTTCAAGCTGGCCTTCAATTCATTCTGTAGCACAGGCAAGCCTTAAATTGTAACCCTTCCTACCTCAGACTTTGAAGTAGCTATATTACAGGCTTATACCACCAGGCCTGTACCAACATGCCTGTACAACCACCACTGAACCACCAGGCCTGAAAAGACAGGCCAGTACTACCACGCCTGAACCACCACACCTATACCAAAAAGCCTGAACCACCAAGTCTGTAGTACCACGCCTGAACGACCAGGTATGAACCATCAAGCTTAAAACACCACACCTGTACCACAAGACATGAACCATCATGCATGAACCAACATGCCTCAACCAACATGCCTCAACCAACAGGACTATACTACCAGGCCTGAAGCAACAGACCTGAACCAAGAGATCTGTATCAAGAAGCCTGAACAACCAGGCCTGTACCACCAGCAATGTACCACCAGGCCTATACCACTACACCTGTACCACGACGCCTGTACCATAAGTCATGAACCACCAGGCCTGAACCAACATGCCTTGTACCACCAGACCTGTATCAAGAAGCCTGTCCCACCAGGTCTGTACTACCATTCCTGGACACCACACATGAACCACCAAGTCTCAACCAACAGGCCTGTACTACCAGGTCTGAACCAGGAGGCCTGAATGAACATTCCTGTACTACCAGGTCTGAACCACCAGGTCTGAACCACCAGGTCTGAACCACCAGGGCTGAACCATCAGGCCTATACCATTACATGTGAACCACCAGACCTGAACCACCAGATCTGAACAACCAGGCCTGAACCACCACACCTGCAACTAAGACACCACGCCTGAACCATCAGGACTGCACCACCAAGCCTGTACAACTAGGCCAGTACAACCACACCTGAACCAACAGAACCAACAGCCCTGTGCCACCAGGCCAGTACAACAAGGGCTGAACCATGAGGCATGAACCACCAGGCATGTACCACCACTCATGAACCAACAGACTTGTACCACCACACCTGTACCACCAGGACTATACCACCATGCCAGAATCACCACAACTCAACACACCACACTTGAACCACCATGCCTGAATGACCACACATGAAACACCATGCCTGAACCACCATGACTGTACAACCAGACCTGACCCACCAGGACTGAATCACCAGGGCTGAAACAACAGAACTATACTACCACCCCTCTACCATGATGCATGAACCACCAGGCCTGAATGACCAGTCCTGTACTACCAGGCCTATACCATCAGAACTGTTCCACAAGACCTGAACCAGAAGTGTACCACCAGGCCTGAACCACAAGGCCTGTACCACCACATGTGAACCACAAGGGCTATACAACCAGGCCTGAACCACCAGACCTGAACCACCGGGCCTGAACAACTAGGTCTGAACTACCAGGCCTGAGACACCACACCTGAACCACCACGCCTGATACACCAGGTCTAAACCACCAGACCTGAACCACCAGGCTTGAACCACCAGACCTGTACCACCAGGTCTGAACCACTAGGCATGTACCACCATGGTTGATCACAAGGCTTGTACTGCAGGACTGTACCACTATGCCTGAACCATCAAACATGTACCACCAGGCATGTACCACTATGACTGAATGACCAGGCCTGTACTACCAGAACTGAACAAGGAGGCCTGAATGAGCAGGCCTAAACCACCAAGCCTGTACCACTATACCTGAACCATCAGGACTGAATCTCTAAGTATGAACCACCAGGGCTGTACAACCAGGCCCAAACCACCATGCCTGAACGACCATGCCTGACCACCAGGCCTGAACCTACAGGCATGAGCCACCAGGCCTGAACAACCAGGCCTGAACCACCATGCCTGTACCACTACGCCTGAACTACCAGGCCTGAGACACCACGCCTGAGACACTACACCTGATCCATCAGGCCTATAGCACCAGGCCTGAACCACAAAGACTGAACGACCAGGACTGTATCAACAGGCCTTCACAACCAGGTCTGAACCACCAGGCCTGAACAACAAGACCTGTTCCAGCACCCTGAACAACTAGGCCAGTACTATGAGGCCTGAACC